>JAOANR010000003.1:33942001-34286145 GCA_030278955.1 Hygrophila difformis | reverse complement strand
TTAGATCGTGTGGGCACCTTTGTATACCGACTGGCTCTTCCACCGGAATTGTCGCGAGTGCACAACGTGTTTCACGTTTCTCAATTAAAGAAATATGTGCACGATCCAACTCACGTCTTACAACCCGATGTGATCGAACTGGATGACGACATGACATACGAGGAGTATAGGATTGAGATACTTGATTTCAAAGAAAGGGTCACGAGGAATAAGACCGTGAGAATGGTGAAGATTCTATGGTCCAATCATGGCACCGAGGAAGCGACGTGGGAATCGGAAGCGGATATGAAGCAGAGATATCCCAACCTTTTTCAAAGCGAATCAGGAGCAGTTATGGGGGCATAACTGCAGTCCTAAGGGGGAGAGGATGTGATGCCCAGCACAGAGTCATCGCGTACCGAAGTAAGAATTTAAATTTCAAGCCTTAATAATTTCAACGTGCTTCTGCGCGCCAATTTTCTGCATCGTTTATTTCTTTCCGAAGTGCGACCCAACTTCGAGGGCAAAGTTGATTTCTAAGGAGAGAAGAATGTAATACCCGAGAAATCGACATCGAAAATTAAATCCAAAGAATTAAGAATCGGATTTAATTATCAAAACCAAAATAATTCCGAGAGAGCGGAATTAAATATTTTTCGGCGATAGTAACTCGAAGAGAGTTATAGGATTATCCAACGATCTCGGATAATTCCATATTATGATTTTTAGAATTTAAAATCATAATAATAATAATAATAAAAGAGAAAAACACGTAGCTGGAGGCCGCGCGGCGGCGGCGCGTAGGCGCGTCAACCCCGCGTCGGCGGCGGCAGGCGGCGGTTCCAAGCGTTGCACGCGTTTTTGCTCCAATTTTCGAGGATGGATGACTCCAACCGATCCATATTCGTTTCTCAGATATTAGGGGATGTTTTGGGACTCTTTTGGTTGATTTTATTCGGAACATAAATCCCAAGGGCTTAGTTGGTGTCCTCGATCAAAATGAACAATGGTAATTTATTCGTGTGGTAAAGTGTAAGAATCTTCGGAAATTATTTTTACTCATCCTTCCTTCTTAAAATTAAAATCCTATCTTTTATTTCACTCTTCTAAAAACTTTAAAAATTGTTATGCTATATATTAACTTACGCAGTACCTTTTGTACTGATAAATTCTTGTTTCCATTTTTCGCAGAGTAAGCAATTGCACGGAGGGATGGAATTTCTACTTATAAAGACTTGTCGCATTTATTTTAATCTTATTTTCCGCACTGGACTGGGACTTTGGACTTTGGTTTTGGCCGCTTGTTTTGGCCCTTGTTTTTGCTTCCGCACTACTTTATTATTTTATGCATGTTATACTCTGATTTTTATCTCGGGCGTAATTGAATGTTTTTAAATTATTTTAAAGTTTGATACAACTTAGCCTTAGCATCTTTTTAGATATGCTCGATTTGGATCGTGTCTTATTTAGAAAGGTGTGGCGGTAGCGTCCCGGCCTGGGTTATCAAATCCGCGGTGTTACATCACCATCACCAGATAATTGGGGCGAGCTTGGGGCGGAAGTACCGCCGCAGCTTGCCCTTGGTTGACTTGCGCGTTCCCTAGCGCAACCAAGACCTCTTCTATCATCCGAAGACGATCGCCCTGTAATACCCGGGATTTTTACAGCAAAATAAAAATTTATGTCCGAAAAGAAAATAATTTATTACAATAAATTATTGCTCGGAAATGAAACGCCGATAGATTCAAAAACTCAAATTGGAATAAAAGAGGGAAAGGAAGCCGAAGAAATTCCATGAATCGAGTTGAAAGAATCGGAATTAAATTCAAGAAGGAAAAGAATTTTAATTCCAAAAACCCGTGAAGTCGGAAGTAATTTAATCAGATAAATTACTACACGGGGGTCGAAAGACGATGAATTCAAACTCGACGGATTCAAGGTTTCGAATATGAAATTCATTGGAGTCGAAATAAATTTAAGAAAGAAATCGTAACCCCAGAAATGACCCGAAAAGTCGTACCAAGAGCGTGTAGGATAGAAACCCGATCGAGAAAAGGAGAAAAGACCCGACGGACCGCGCGAACCGCCCAACCCGGCCGGTTCCGGCCTCGCGCGCACCCCGCGCGCGCACGCGCGGCCACCGCGCGGGTCGCGGAGACGCGTACGAGGGGTGATCGCGCGCACTCCGCGCGCACAAAGGCCTGAGGACGCGCCACCACCGCGACAGAGGTGCAGAAGGTGTAATCTTTCCTTCTATGGCGATTTTCTTGCCAAAATTCCGACCTCAATCGGTGGCAAGTCAATCACAGTGATTGGGGAGGGTATAGGATCGGATTTGGGCGCCCCCTCCCCACAATTCTCAGAGGCCTAACCCTAAACACTCCCAATCCTCCTCCCCAAGTCAAAAATCCCTCCGACTCCACTTTCCGGCGAACTTTCCGGGGACAGCAAGGCAAACGGGACGAAGCCACTGCCTCAAGGAACCGTGGTAAGTCTTAATACAGTGTTCCATCCATCCATAAGTCTCCAAAACTCGAATTCTAACCCTTTTCCTTTGCTACGATTTCACGCCGGAAAACGAACAAAAAGCGATCGGAAAGATTTGCCTTTCGTCGCGACCCTAGGACGTCCGGATACCCGTTCCAGTAACCCTAATCTCTAAATCGGTAAGTTAAAACCTTACTCCCAAGTTTTGGTGGTTATTTTTGTTTAAAACTCGAGATATAGGCTTGTAACAAAAATTGGTTTTCAAAAACCCTACTTTCGTCCAATTTCAAAGACTCACGTAAAACTCGACCTTCGGGAATTCAAACCGAAAACTTTTCAACATAAAAGTTGTTCCTAACACCTTTATCTATCTTGTGTCCAAATTTCAGCTGTTGACATTAAGATTTTCTATCCCAAATCACGCCGTAAACTTTCTGTGACAACCCGAACATTTCAAACTGTGACAGTTTCTCTTACTCGACTTGATGCATGTTTTTCACCCATTTTTAGAATGATTCAACTTTGTATTCCTAAACAAAAGTTGTAGATAATTGGATCTAGATTATGCATATAAAATTTCACGGATTTTGGTGTTCATTTCATATGTCAAATAGTCGAATTTCAAAACTGTTTTAAAACCCCGTCGGAGTCCGCGAGAGAACAGAGGGTTGTGGTCGATTTTTGAGCATCTAAAATTCATTATTTCCAAATCCTTAAAACATGAAAGTTGTGCCTTAATGTGTTTTGAACTTACTATAAAAATTTCGCCTCCATTGGTTTTGAAATGAATTTTTAATCGACCTTACACGAATCTGTGACGAAACAAGTTTTTGAGGCAGAAATTATTTTATGCAAAGAATTCTAAATTTGACTTACTTCAAAACCTTATTTCCAAAAACTTAGAACATGAAAGTTGTTCGCGTGTGTGTTTTAGAACTACTGTAAAAACTTCAGAATTTTTGGAGTAAAGACGAATTTTTAATTAGGAAAGGCGTAAACTGCCTCGAATAGGATTTTTCGAACTTGAGAAAACTCGAACTATGAAAACGCGATATCGATCATTTGATAACATTGAAATACGAACTTTCGAAAAATCCCGTTCTTTAGGGTGAGCCGATCTTCATGCTATCATTATCTTTTGAGACTGCCTCGTTAGTGGTCTCCCATTGTTTGGACTGCCTCGTTAGTGGTCCTATGTTGAGATTGCCTCGTTAGTGATCTCCTTATTATGCCAAAACGGCTCATCCCATGCGGGTTCGATTCCCCAAGGTGAATAATTCCTGCGGGTTCGATTCCCCAGTACGTGTATGTGAATTCTTGCGGGTTCGATTCCCCAAGATGTAAATTTTCCTGCGGGTTCGATTCCCCAGGATGTTTGTGGTGAATAATTCCTGCGGGTTCGATTCCCCAGGACGTGTATGTGAATTCTTGCGGGTTCGATTCCCCAAGATGTAAATTTTCCTGCGGGTTCGATTCCCCAGGATGTTTGTTTATGTTTTCCTGCGGGTTCGATTCCCCAGGATGTGTGTGATTCCTATGGGTTCAATTCCCTAGGATGTATTTGAGTCCTTGCGGGTTCGATTCCCCAAGGACGATGGAATATCTTTGACTATAACTGAAACATTGATAGAAGATTGAGATTAAGAAAACGCGTCCTTTCAAGTATGCCTTTAGAATCTTTTGGTAAACTGTTAAATCATATTTTTAATCTGTGCGTGAGTGAAAAGAAAATCTTTAACTAAACCTTCATTCTAATTTATTAAATTCTTATTACTTAGACGGTTAATTGATATTTTGTCAAGAGGTCTAAAAGACTTGAATTTAAGTTTAAATTTAATTTATGCAACTCTAAATTAATCCTCGTATCGCATGAAAGGTGTAATTTTAATTAAACACATGTAACCCCTTAAATTGTTAGTTAGGGATTAACTTACTCAGTATTTTATATACTGATAAAACCCGTTGTTTATTTTTTTTCCATTACAGAGTATGGAGCATGATCATGCATCGGGGGATCACTTTGGACATTTAGCTATTTATTTACATGACTTGCATGCGGGCTTGTTGACCCGAGTTTTTGCCATGTCGGCCAATATTTAAATTTCCGCTGCAACATATTATTCTTATTCATGTATGGATGATGATACACTATTATTTTTAAGTAATTCCGGACTTGCTTTTAAAACTTTTTCCAACACCTATAGCCTTGCATCTCTTTAGCAAGCTCGGAGAAACCATGTCTTGCTAGGGAGGTGCGGCGGTGACACCTCGGCCTGGGTTATCAAATCCGGGGTGTTACAAAGTGGTATCAGAGCCCGGAAATATTTTTTAATTATTATTATTTTTGGCCAATGTAGAGGCCCAAGGATTTTTAAACAAATATTAATATTATTTTTAAGTCTTTAAGTACCATCATTATTATTTTTAATTTTAAGTTTTATTTCCATGGAGCAAAATTTATTTTAAACCCATGGAAAATATTAACGTATGCATAGAAATTTTTCCAACAAGTTTTTAAAGTCACGAAAATATTTTTCGGGGTGGGGATAACATTGCATTGCATTGCATACATCCATGAATATTTGCGCTAATTTTTTTATGTGAATTATCAGTATTAAATAATACTTTTATCTTAGAATTCGACATGACCTTGACTTAGGAGCGTTTGCTTAAGACTAATTTCGCATTAGTCCTAGAACTTGATCACCTAAGCTTGGCGTGCCCCTACATTATCTCCTCTTGCCAACCCTATCTTATAGGTTCTTGAGCGCTAACTTGCCTTAGACTAGAAACTCATCTTCACAAGCGTTGATAACAGAAAATGGCACCTAAGGGAAAGTCGAGGAAGGAAATCCCAAACAACACCAACGCTGACATCCCCAACGCACCCTACAATACCAAGGTTGCTCATAACATAGGAGGGCAAGCGCCTCCTATTCCCAAAAATTTGAACAAACGCCTGAGAACTATGGAAGAAGTTCTCATAGCTTTGGGAAACGCCGAGGTACGAAGGACACCAGTAGGTGTGCCACCACCGACAGCCCGACCCAACTACTTAGCATAGGTGAACCCTTATCAGCCACCGCATTACGCCGGCGAGGAGGATCCGGCAAAACTAGAAGAATGGATAAGGACATTCGACAAGCTGTTGAATGCTATCAAATGTCCTGAGGAGGAAAAGATACATGTAGCAACCTACTATCTAGGAGGTGAAGCCGACCAGTGGTGGCAAAACCTCCAAAAGAATTTAGAGGAAGAAGGAGGAGCCCATACTTGGAATGAACTTAAGGAGGGTCTAAGGGAAAGATTCTACCCATTAAGCACAAGAACTGCGAAGTACGAGGAATTCCTCAACCTAAGGCAAGGTGCACAGACAGTACAAGAGTACTACACTAAATTCAAGGAGCTAGTACGATTTGCTACGAGGCTAGTACCAACCGACTCGGACAAGGCTCAGAAATTTGAGATGGGGCTGAACCTCAGGACACGACCCTGCGGCGGTATATGACCGAGCTGTAGCAATTGCTCGCGTCCAGCAGCTGAAACATAAGGACAATGGTGAGTCAAGCAAGGGTTCGCAAGGATTTGGGAAGAAGAATCGAACCAAAAACAATGGCAACTTTAGGAAAAATGAGGGTCAATATAGGTCCAAGGAATCAAAGGAGAATGAAAATAAAGGTTTCGATAATGGGAGAAATGGCATCCATGGTACAGCCATACCACGTTGCCCGCAGTGCCACAAAGCCCATCTGGTGCGCGAATGCCCCAGACGTGGAACTTGTTATAGATGTGGTGGGGAAGACCACATGATTAGAGAATGCACTATTCGGGAGGAGATGATAGAAAAAAGACTAGATCTAGAGAACCCCAACAAGGAAGTCAAGGAAGGGCTGTAGAACAACTGAATGACGTCGATCAGGCTGACTTGCCAGCTTAATGAGGAATGATCGTAGGAAACGTGTACCCCATTCAAAATATATATATATATATATATAATAAAAATAAAACAAACAAATTCAAATTGTTTTGAACTACGTAATGACTTGATCCCTTCACAGGGTACGTAGGCAACTTGGAAATTTCAATTCTGGGTTCAGTCAAATAATAACAAACAATAACACGCAATAATACAATCACGCAACCAAACAACGACCGAGCTCGCGAGGAGCTAACGCCCAACTTCGAGGACGAAGTTGATTCCTAAGGGGGAGAGGATGTAACATCCGAGAAATTTAATTCACATTCAAAGGAATGTAATTAATTTCTCGTGGAAGATGTTCATCCTTAAAGGAAGGTAGATGGAAATACCCCAACATTAAATTGAGCCAAAAGGAAGTGAGGGCGCAACTTCGGGGACGAAGTTGATTCTTAAGGGGGGGTAGACTGTAATACCCGGGATTTTTACAGCAAAATAAAAATTTATGTCCGAAAAGAAAATAATTTATTACAATAAATTATTGCTCGGAAATAAAACGCCGATAGATTCAAAAACTCAAAATGGAATAAAAGAGGGAAAGGAAGCCGAAGAAATTCCATGAATCGAGTTGAAAGAATCGGAATTAAATTCAAGAAGGAAAAGAATTTTAATTCCAAAAACCCGTGAAGTCGGAAGTAATTTAATCAGATAAATTACTACACGGGGGTCGAAAGACGATGAATTCAAACTCGACGGATTCAAGGTTTCGAATATGAAATTCATTGGAGTCGAAATAAATTTAAGAAAGAAATCGTAACCCCAGAAATGACCCGAAACGTCGTACCAAGAGCGTGTAGGACAGAAACCCGATCGAGAAAAGGAGAAAAGACCCGACGGACCGCGCGAACCGCCCAACCCGGCCGGTTCCGGCCTCGCGCGCACCCCGCAGCGCGCACGCGCGGCCACCGCGCGGGTCGCGGAGACGCGTACGAGGGGTGATCGCGCGCACTCCGCGCGCACAAAGGCCTGAGGACGCGCCACCACCGCGCCAGAGGTGCAGAAGGTGTAATCTTTCCTTCTATGGCGATTTTCTTGCCAAAATTCCGACCTCAATCGGTGGCAAGTCAATCACAGTGATTGGGGAGGGTATAGGATCGGATTTGGGCGCCCTCTCCCCACAATTCTCAGAGGCCTAACCATAAACACTCCCAATCCTCCTCCCCAAGTCAAAAATCCCTCCGACTCCACTTTCCGGCGAACTTTCCGGCGACGGCACGGCAAACGGGACGAAGCCACTGCCTCAAGGAACCGTGGTAAGTCTTAATACAGTGTTCCATCCGTCCATAAGTCTCCAAAACTCGAATTCTAACCCTTTTCCTTTGCTACGATATCACGCCTGGAAAACGAACAAAAAGCGATCGGAAAGATTGGCCTTTCGTCGCGACCCTAGGACGTCCGGATACCCGTTCCAGTGACCCTAATCTCTAAATCGGTAAGTTAAAACCTTACTCACAAATTTTCATGGTTATTTGTTGTTTAAAACTCGAGATATAGGCTTGTAACAAAAATCGGTTTACAAAAACCCTACTTTCGTCCAATTTCAAAGACTCGCCTAAAACTCGACCTTCGGGAATTCAAACCGAAAACTTTTCAACATAAACGTTGTTCCTAACACCTTTATCTATCTTGTGTCCAAATTTCAGCCGTTGACATTAAGATTTGCTATCCCAAATCATGCCGTAAACTTTCTGTGGCAACCCGAACATTTCAAACTGTGACAATTTCTCTTACTCGACTTGATGCATGTTTTTCACCCATTTTTAGAATGATTCAACTTGCATTCCTAAACAAAAGTTGTACATAATTAGATCTAGATTATGCATATAAAATTTCACGGATTTTGGTGTTCATTTAATATGTCAAATAGTCGAATTTCAAAACTGTTTTAAAACCCCGTCGGAGTCCGCGAGAGAACAGTGGGTTGTGGTCGATTTTTGAGCATCTAAAATTCATTATTTCCAAATCCTTAAAACATGAAAGTTGTGCCTTAATGTGTTTTGAACTTACTGTAAAAATTTCGCCTCCATTGGTTTTGAAATGAATTTTTAATCGACCTGTGACGCAACAAGTTTTTGAGGCAGAAATTATTTTATGCAAAGAATTCGAAATTTGACTTACTTCGGAACCTTATTTCCAAAAACTTAGAACATTAAAGTTGTTCGTGTGTGTGTTTTAGAACTACTGTGAAAACTTCAGAATTTTTGGTGTAAAGACGAATTTTTAATTAGGAAAGGCGTAAACTGCCTCGAATAGGATTTTTTGAACTTGAGAAAACTCGAACTATGAAAACGCGATATCGATCATTTGATAACATTGAAATACGAACTTTCGAAAAATCCCGTTCACTAGGCTGAGCCGATCTTCATGCTATCATTATCTTTTGAGACTGCCTCGTTAGTGGTCTCCCATTGTTTGGACTGCCTCGTTAGTGGTCCTATGTTGAGATTGCCTCGTTAGCGATCTCCTTATTATGCCAAAATGGCTCATCCCTTGCGGGTTCGATTCCCCAAGGTGAATAATTCCTGCGGGTTCGATTCCCCAGGACGTGTATGTGAATTCTTGCGGGTTCGATTCCCCAAGATGTAAATTTTCCTGCGGGTTCGATTCCCCAGGATGTTTGTTATGTTTTCCTGCGGGTTCGATTCCCCAGGATGTTTGTTTATGTTTTCCTGCGGGTTCAATTCCCCAGGATGTGTGTGATTCCTATGGGTTCAATTCCCTAGGATGTATTTGAGTCCTTGCGGGTTCGATTCCCCAAGGGCGATGGAATATCTTTGACTATAACTGAAACATTGATAGAAGATTGAGATTAAGAAAACGCGTCCTTTCAAGTATGCCTTTAGAATCTTTTGGTAAACTGTTAAATCATATTTTTAATCTGTGCGTAAGTGAAAAGAAAATCTTTAACTAAACCTTCATTCTAATTTATTAAATTCTTATTACTTAGACGGTTAATTGATATTTTGTCAAGAGGTCTAAAAGACTTGAATTTAAGTTTAAATTTTATTTATGCAACTCTAAATTAATCCTCGTATCGCATGAAAGGTGTAATTTTAATTAAACACATGTAACCCCTTAAATTGTTAGTTAGGGATTAACTTACTCAGTATTTTATATACTGATAAAACCCGTTGTTCATTTTTTTTCCATTACAGAGTACGGAGCATGATCATGCATCGGGGGATCACTTTGGACATTTAGCTATTTATTTACATGACTTGCATGCGGGCTTGTTGACCCGAGTTTTTGCCATGTCGGCCCATATTTAAATTTCCGCTGCAACATATTATTCTTATTCATGTATGGATGATGATACACTATTATTTTTAAGTAATTCCGGACTTGCTTTTAAAACTTTTTCCAACACCTATAGCCTTGCATCTCTTTTGCAAGCTCGGAGAAACCGTGTCTTGCTAGGGAGGTGCGGCGGTGACACCTCGGCCTGGGTTATCAAATCCGGGGTGTTACACGCCCACATTGTTTGGTGCGGGGGCGTCCTGCGCACCTTGGGGTTGTGCTCCTACAAGTTGAGCAGGTTCCGTGACATTTGGTGGCACTTCAGTAGTAGTTTGGGGAGCAGGTTGGGTTCTTGGTCTACCTCTCGGTGCCATTCTGTTACAAACGGTGTAAATTAGGACACGAGAACGTAATATATTGTCTAGACAAGTTATTATAAATGTTTGTGTATTTCACACATAGCGCTCGATTGGGCTTAAAAGTGACGCAAGATTTTATTTCATTTTGTTTAAATTTTTTTTGTTTTTTGTTCAGGGTTGGAGTTCAGGGTTTAGGGTTTAGGGTTCATGGTTAGGGTGTAGGGTTCGATTCCCTTTTATTTTTTTTTTGTTGAACAGTATTCTGTCCAGATTATTTTTTCGATTAATTATATATATAAATAAATCTTGCATTTTATTTCCTTAAAAGAATTTTTTTATACAAGTGAGAAGATCTAGAAAAATGGAAATATTTCCCTAGCAAAAATAGCATTTACTATCGCCTCTAAGCGTCCTCCGACAGGGTAGCAGGATCCTCCTCCGGGTTTTCCTCCACCGAGCTTGGCGGCAGTAGGTCGTCAAAAATGTGGTTTAAGTCCTCCCCATGAGCATCGACAAGTTCCTTCAAAATTCGGTTTTGCATAGTGAGGTTTTTGATTTGGTGTTCCATTTGATTGATGCGATGATGGTCGGCTTCTCTTAAGTTCCCCATGTGGTGCAGATTTGCCTCCAACTGAGCTATACGATGTTTCATTTGTTGTATGGTTTGTTGGGAATCAAGGTGAGCGTTCATCATTTTGACCATTAGGTTCATCATATCTTGGTTAGCCATCTAGCGCAAGCAAAAGATCTAAGTTAAAACGTGACACGCTTCTAAGTTCTCTAAGTAAAGGCAATGCAGTATGCACATGCAAATTATGATTTCCCCCCCCCTCCCCCCAAAAAAAAAATAATTCATGCATTATCTATATATATTTTTTCCATGGGTTTTAAGAATAAAAATTTATTCCATGGAACTACTGCATAAAAATTTAAAATAATAGTTAAAATTCTTGGACCTCTATATTGGGTCAAAAATAATAATTAACCCCTTGGGTTCAAAGAAATTTGGGCTAAAAAGGATTTGGGCTAGGAAATTTAAAAAGAAATAATAATTTGGGCTCTTTATAAGGTAATACCTTTAAAATTGATAGTGTACACTTAATAATAATACTAATAATAATAATAATAATAGTAGTAGTAGTTTCAAATAATAATGGTTTAAAAATAATATTTAAAAATAGCCGGGCTCTGATACCAACTTGTAACACCCCGGTTTTTGATCACCCAGGTCAGGATGTCACCGCCACACCTCCCTAGCAAGACACGGTTTCTCCGAGCTTACTAACGAGATGCAAGGCTAGGTATTGTAGTATTTAAAATATTTGAAACAATTAAAAACAGCTCATACAATATAAATTCAAAAATAATAGTATTATAATGCAGCGGAAAAATAATATCTAAGTATAAGTATCGCAACGGAAAATGTAAATAGGGCCAACATGGCCAAAACATGGGTTAAACAGGCCCATGCATACTATAGTCTAATGCAAAATTTAAAAATAAAGTGTTCCCAAAAATCCCATGCATGTACGTGCTCGCTATAATCCACATGCTCTGTAGGAAAAAGAAAGAAATGGTTTTGGGTCAGTACAACTTGCTGAGTAAGTTAACGCATACATGATCGTGGGGTGTCAAAGCCATTAATTAATATTTAAATAAAAGCATGATAATAAACCATAAACAATTTAATTTAATTAACTACAAAACTTGCATAATTAATTCATGGATTCCAACTAATAATACATTTAGCATAATTTAAATAAAAGCAATAATTAATTTAAATAAAGCACTAAATAATTTAAATGGACACAAATAAATATTTTAATTATTCCCCATTACACCAAGATTTAGTATTTCAGGTATTTCACGATTGCATCGCAATCTCGTCAAGTTTAGCCGGTAGCCCGACGGCCGCAGCTTTATCCGCCATACCCAGTACCACTCCGGAGCCTCGGGAAATCGAAATGGATATTCTCGAGAGTGTAGGCCCTATATCTCATGCCATTTTGACAATATATCTCAAATCTCGCGCGGTGTCACCATCGTCCATAACGGCACGAAGTGAATAGTTAGGAAGGCACCCTGCAGAGCACTCACCCCCTAATTTTAATTAATCAAGTTGTAAGGGGGGTTTTTTTTTACAAATTCTTATTTCATGTATTTTATTTCAAGAATTTCTACTCGTTTAAACCTTAAAGGCCAAATTCACCGTTTCAACAAGATTTTCAAAATTTGACTTCGACAAAACACTGTTTACTCCAAAATTAATTAAAAATCTGTTTTAAGTCCGAAAATTCTGAAATTTTACCAGTGACTCAAAAACACATAGGCGAACAAGTTTTGTGTTTTAACTTTTTCGATTCGAGTTAAGGAACTAAGTCAAAAATGTGGATTTCCATCAGGTTATTAACCTGTCCGAATTTTACAACAGCAGTTTCATAATTTCGAAATCTACCCTAACAAACGAACTCCAAATTTTATGACATTTTACAGAAAGATACTTAAGACATATATCTACAAGTTTCATGTTCAACAAAAGTTCTAACTCGGCCTAGATCTATTGCCAAAAATGCCTACAAGTTTGGACTAAAGTTCTGTCAAGATTTCAAGATCCAATATTTAAACAGATTAGTTTAGGATGATTCCAGATAACAAAACCTAATGAAAAATTATGAAATTTTTTATAACCCCTAGAATAATGTCTTAGGAACGTTTTTCGTGTTTTAAGTTTTCTCGTTTGATCAGTTTTAAGGGTTCGAAAAATTCGTGCAAAAACGTTGCGCCGTAGAGTTTTCGTGTTGACAGATTTTAAGTTCTTGATTAAATCTTTAAGTTAGATGTATTTTAATTCGCCCAAAACCATATTAAGGTTAACTTACAGGTTTACGGATGTTCCGGCTCATCAATTCGGAGGCGTGGCTTACAGTCCACCATTTATCTCCTAGATTCGTCGGGTTCTTCGTTCTAGATCCGGATCGGGGTTTAGAATAGAAAAAAGGATGAAGTTAGGATTCGTTTTCGAATCAAGAATGGAAAAGAAACGGACCAGAACTTACCACAACGACAAGGCCTCCGGAATTTCGTCCAAGTCAGTCTCCTCTCTTGCCTTCGTGCCTCCGATGACTCCGGGATTAGGGTTTGATATATAGAGAGTTTTTCGTAGGGTTTGAAAAGTGTTCGGGGTCGAACAAGACGATTATTTATAGATGTGGAAGACCTAGGGGACGTCCAAGGTCTGCCCTAGGGTGTCTTGAGCCGAAAGGAAAGCAACCGAAGTCGAAAAATCCGGAATCGGGCGAGAAAATCTCGCATTGTTCGTTTCTGTCCAACGGCGCGGGGTTGGCGCGCCGAATGAAGAAACCCCGCGCGGACACCGCCTGGACTTCGGTCCGGGCGGGTCGTGCGATCCGTCGAGCCTTTCCTCCTCTCTTTCGGACTGCTATCCCTCTATGTTCTCGGATTCCAATTTCCGGGCTAATTCCGGACTCCAATTTCCTATCTAAAATTTTACTCGGGTCTAGATTTAATATTGGCCTCGAATTCTCGAGTCCACTAGTGTCGGATTCCCGTGTAACGATTTATTTAACTTAATTTAATTCCTTTTTAATTAAATCTCTTTAACTCCTTTTTAAATTAAATTTTATTTCTCATTTCCTTTATATTTATTTATATATTGTGTTTATTTATTATCTATTTATTTATTTAGTTTATGTTGCATAATTCTCGGGTATTACATCGGAAAGCAAGAACTTGGTGATTTCGGATTTTGGAAGAAGTTTGGAGAGAATGGAGAGAAGAGAGGGCTACTAGGGTTGTGTTGGACGAAAATAATGAATTTCAAGACTCAAAATCCGTCCATATACTCATTCCTTTGACCAGGATTGAGTTACCAAAGTCGGGGGTCGAAAATAAGGTAAGAAATCGTCGAAAACCGAAAGTTGATAGTCCACTGTGGTGTGGCGCGGTCTCGGCGCGGGAAACCTCCAGACCGCGCGGCCTCCGGCTTGGTTGTGGCCGGGCCGGGCCGTGCGGTCCGTCGGGCATTTCCTCCTCTCGTTCGAGTTTCTATCCTCCTACTTCTCGGGTTCGATTTTCCGGGTCATTCTCGGATTACGATTCTTATCCTAAATTTTATTTCGTCTCACATTGATTTCGTATTCGAATTCTTGAATCTATTGAATTTAAATTCGTCGGCGTCGAATCCGTCGTCTTTCGATTCCTGTGCAATGTTTATTTATTTAAATTATTTTCGACTTCACGGTTCTTGGAATTAAAATTCCCTTGCTTTTCGAATTTAATTCCATTTCCTATTATTACAGTCTACCCCCCTTACAGTCTATTAATTCCCTTGCTTTTCGAATTTAATTCCATTTCCTATTAATTCCATTTCCTATTACAGTCTACCCCCCTTAAGAATCAACTTCGTCCTCGAAGTTGCGCGACTTATTGTTTGGTTGTTTGGTTGTTTGATCATGTGTGATTGTTTGTTGTTTGATTGATTGATTATTTGATTATGGTTGTTTGATTATTGGTCGTTTGTTTTTGTGATTATTTGACCGAACCCAGTATTGAAATTTCCAAGTTGCTTACGTACTCTGTGAAGGGATCAAGTCATTACGTAGTTCAAAACAATTCGAATTTGTTTATTTGGGATACAAAATGTTCGGGTCGTTACAGTATGCATATGCATTGCTATCCCAACCCCGAAAAATATTTTATGCATTCATCTAAACTTGTCAGAATCATTTATATATATATGTTCCCATGGTTTTTTTTTTAAAATAAAATTTAAACCATGGAAATAATACTTTAAAAAATTTGGGCCTCTATATTGGGCCAAAAATAATAATACTAGCTTCAAACAAAAATTTCGGGCTCTGATACCAACTTGTAATACCCAGTTTTGGTAACCCAGGCCGGGTGCTACCGCCACACCTCCCAAGCGAGACACGGCTCATCCAAGCTCATTTGAGAGATGGAAGGCTTAAGGTATTTCAGAAAAATAATTTAAAACAAGCCCAATGTATAATAATTTGAAATAACATATTCTATATCGTGCATTATTCAAAATAAATAGCAGCGGAAATTAAAATGGACCAACATGGCCAATATGCAGTAATATTTATAAGTTTAAATAAAGGATGCGACATAATGATAACATTTTAATCCCCGAGCCCCCATGAATGCACGTGCTCACATACCATCGTACCGTGAGAAAAATTAGACAACGGGTTTTTATCAATATATAAAATACTGAGTAAATTAATTCCTAGCATAACAATATGGGCTTTTAAAATTTAATTAAATAAAAAAATACTTTTACTCATGCACGTTTAACAAGATAATTTGACCGATAATAATTAAGAATCTAATTTGCATAATTTAAATTCATGAATTTAAAAGCATAATCATAAATAAATAATGCACGCAAGTCTTTTAGTTTCCTGTTAGCTACTAGGAGGATTTAAAATCACGCGATAAGATATATATTCTCGCATAAACCAATATTTCATTCTTTTAATATTGTTCAATATGATCGAAGTCACCGAATTCCGCTTGGACACTTATGTCCACAAGCCTCACAAATCACAATTCACTAGGCTCTTATGTACACCAGCCTTATGCTTGGGTTCTTATGTCCACAAGTCTCATAAATCACAATTCGCTAGGGCTCTTATGTCCACCAGCCTTACGCTTGGGCTTTTATGTGCACAAGCCTCACAAATCACAATTCGCTAGGGCTCTTGTGTCCACCAGCCTTACGCTTGGGCTCTTATATCCACAAGCCTCATAATCAACATTTCGCTAGGGCTCTTATGTCCACTAACCTTACGCTTGGCTCTTATGTCCACAATCCACAATATAACTGGAGCAGTCTCCACACATGCATATTTCATAGAATCCAACTCGATCATAAATCACAAAGTATCAAAATAGTTGAAAGTGTCGTAAAAATGGTTTTCCATAAATCTCAACATTTAATAAGCACATACGTCGCAGATTTCGCTTTTTTAATTTAAAAATTCATTTCTTTGGCGAATGTTATGAAATTTACACATGAACTCAATAGCATCCTAACGAACAACTTTCATTCTTTGTGTTTTTCGAAACAAGGTAAGGAGACAAGTCAAAAATCATGATTTCTACAGAAAACACCTCCTGCCAGGATTTAGTTTCGTCGCTCAGTTTTAAAACGATTTTTCGACACATCAAATGAACTCCAAAATTTATGAACATTTACGGGTGTACACTATACATGATCGTCTACAACTTTCGTTTGTATAGAAAAGATTAATTTTGTCCATAAGAGTTTGAAATTTACGGATCTACTACAAACATCGAAACTGTCAGTTTTCCCTACTTAATAAAAAATGCAGAATATTCTCGGACGGTTCCGGAGGCTCAAATTTCAACGAACATTTATAAAATTTTATGGGTAAATTCTAGATACAATTATCTACAACTTTTGTTTATATCACAGAGTCTGAATCCGCCTGGATCATTTAGAAAAACGTTCATTAAGCTTGGTCATCAAATCTGTCAATTTTAAGAAACGAGATTAAATTGCAGGGAGTTCTAGATCTGATTCGAGGGTCCAAACATCGACCAAAATTTACAAACTTTTAACACAACACTCCTCAAGATGTTAGGAATAACTTTGTAGTTTTATGTTTCCCCGTTTGGATTCTTCAAAATGGTCTAACATTTTGATTTCAAAAATTGCGCGAAAGGGTAATTGCTGTCAGTTTTGCAAAAAAGTCACAGAGAAACCAGATCGGATCTGGGAATTCAAACGTTGATCAAAACTCATGAAATTTTAACACAATATAGATTAAGGTTTTAGGAACAAGATTGAAGTTTTAAATTTTCTCGTTTGAACATCCGAAGGGGTCTGAATTACTAGATTTCAGAAATTGCGCAGAGTGAGTTTTCTAGTGTCGGCTTTTTAATGTGTTGCTTTAATCCTGTGGTTTGTTCGAGTTTATGGCACCAAAATGGTTATACTAAGAATCAAATTACTTATATGAGTTCTAGGATGATTTGGGATGGTCGGCAGCGCCTGTAATCTCGCTCAACACGTCCTCCTTGTCGGATTCCTTCGCCAGGTGGCCTTTGGATGCACAAAACTAGGGTTTCGAAGGGATGAAGATTGAAAGTGGTGGTGGGGGCGGTTTTGGGAGCTGAAAAGGGTATATAAGGACTGAAAAATCTGACCATAACTCACCCTCACCATTCTAGGTAAGTTACCATAGTCGAATCATCAAATCGGGGAAAGAAAATCGCCATTATTGTGCTTCCATAGTTTCGATCTCATCGGGCCTTTTCTCCTTTCTTTTGTGCTTCTATTCTTCTACGTACTCGGGCTCGATTATTTGGGTTACTCTCGGGTTATAAATTCCTATTTTTGACCTCATTTCGAACTCGGATAATTTCGTATTCGAAATCTTGAATTCGTCGATTATTGGTTCCTGTGCGATAATTTATTTATTTAAATTATTTCCTGACTTCACGGGACTCTTGGAATTTAAATTCTTTTAATCGTGAATTTAATTCCATTTCTCTTGGGCTCGGTCCATGGAATATCTTCGGGCTTCCTTTCCCTCTTTTGTTCCATTTCGACTCGTCCAACGTTCGGATTTGAATTTTTGAATTTATCGGCATGTCATTTCTGAGAAATAATTTATTGTAATAAATTATTTTATTCTTCTCGGAAATATTTCGACCTTGTTTGGATTAATAAATTCATTTTTCTCATTTGGACGCAATTAAAAATATCGGGTATTACAATTTGGATATAATCTTTTGTGATAAATAATCCTCCATAATTTTGTAAGAAGAATTGTAATCCTAAGATTACATCTGCTTGTATTATTAATTCTTTTGTATATGAATTATCAGGAACTTCTAGGGTTTTGATATTCCGCAATTGGTTTCAAAGAATATCTGTCCACCTGAAATAAGTCGTTTTGTTGTATATGAGAGTCTTCAGGTTTTATGCCATGGATCTCTTGGTTACGAACTTGCTTAAGGAATATTAAGGGAGGTTATGCATAAGATTAAGATAATGATAGATGGAAGAAGATGAACTCAAAAGGAAAATAAAAGGGATAAGGAGACAAAACTGCAACAAGGGCCGTCGGGGGAAGCAACCAAGGTGTTCGAAACCTTGACCTCAACCCAATCCTTCCACTCGAGCCTCGGTTTGATGATCAACAATGGATGCCTCGGTCCAAGATTGATGAATGTTTCCTAACAAACATAAAAGAGTGTGTGAGAGTGTGTGTAAACTCACAATGATCTTTTGAAGAGAAAGGATAATTTTCATTCAAGCAAATGATGTGTTACAAATGAGGGGAAGGTCACATATATATGCCAACCCCATTAAACAAACCCTAGGAAGGATTAAACAACGAAGGAAAAAAAACAAGAAATGAAAAATACATCAAAAACTGATACTGATGCGGTTTAATAGAAGTGAGGCGGTCTAGACCGCATCGACACACGTAGACCGCATCAGGCAGAAAATGGACCTATCTATTACAAAATTAGACGATGCGGTTTAAAAGATGCGATGCGGTTTAGACCGCATCGGACAAAAAGACCGCATCCTGGACTTGATATTAATTTTAAGTTGATGCGGTTTAGGTGATGCGGTTTAGGCTTAGACCGCATCGAGGGAGACCACATCGATTTGGGAATTGGAAATGCGCAAGGAGGATGCGATGCGGTTTAAGAGACCGCATCGTATTAGACAACATCGACTTTGGCAAGGCTGAGGGTGGTGCGATGCGGTTTAAAAGACCGCATCGAGGGTAATGCGGTTTAGACCGCATCACTTCTCTTGCCTTAGCCAAAAATGATGTCCTTATTCCTACATTGTTCATACTGTTACAAAATATTAATGTCTGACCATCTCCGAAAATTTTCCAACGTCCGGCGGTGGTTTCGGTCGTCCTCCGGCCAACTTCAGGCCACTTTTCCGGCGAGCTCTGTTTTGACCTCCGATGATGCTCCGGTGCTCCGGCGATCTCTCCGGTGATCCTCCGGTGACTCTCCGGCGACGATGATGGCTTATTGCTTCAAAATTGGGGATTCCATGGTTGGAATCCCTCCGGCCTCTTCGAGCTGGATCAGGATCAATACTTTCAGACTGCTACCTTCTTCTCTGTTGATTTCCTCCGTGAATTCTGCAGTCTTGAGAAGGATGGCAATCTGGTTCGTGAACTTCCGGGTCCTGGTCCTGGAGCATGGTCCCGATGGGATAATTAATGCTGCAGATTTGGCTCCCACGCCATCCCCTCCCCCTTGAGAAGTGTAACACCCCGGATTTGATAACCCAGGCCGGGATGCCACCGCCACACCTCCCTAGCAAGACAAGAATTCTTCGAGCTTGCTAAAGAGATGCAAGGCTATGGGTATTAAAAGAGTTTAAAAACAAGTCCGGAATAATTTAAAAATAATAATATAATGTTATCCACACATGATAGTAATAAGAAATTGCAGCGGAAATTAAAATAAGGCCGACATGGCCAAAACTCGGGTTAAACATGCTCGATATGCATGTCTCATAAAACAATAAAATAATGTTCCAAAGAGTTCCCCCCAAATGCACATGCTTATGCATTCTCGCCATACTCTGAAAAGAAAAGGAAAGCAACAGTCTTTATTATAAAATACTGAGTAAATCAATCCTAACATAACAATAAAGGGGTTTAATTTTAATAAATAAAATCATGCTTTAGTCTTGCATATAAAAATATTTTATTTGCTAATTTAAAAGTAAGAATTTAAATTGCAAAATTTAAAGGCACATCAAATTGCATAAATAATGAATTAAGCATGGGCATGTATTTAAAATATAATAATAATGACATAAATAAATAAAATCTAAGTCTTTCTAATTTTCCCCGTTACACCACCATTTCAACAATATTTCATGTAGCCGGCGATCCGGCTGTAACACCCCGAATTTGATAACCCAGGCCGGGATGCCACCGCCACACCTCCCTAGCAAGACACGGATTCTCCGAGCTTGCTAAAGAGATGCAAGACTATGGGTTTTGGAAAAAAGTTTTAAAAACAAGTCCGGAATTGCTTAAAATATTAATATAACATCACCCACACATATAATAATAACAATAATAAATTTGCAGCGGAAATTTAAAGATAGGGCCGACATGACCAAAGTCGGGTTAACAAGCCCGTATGCAAGTCATGTAAAATAAATAACTAAATGTCCAAAGTGATTCCCCGATGCATGATCGTGCTCCGTACTCTGTAATAGAAAAATAAACAACGGGTTTTATCAGTATATAAAATACTGAGTAAGTTAATCCCTAACGTAACAAGGAAGGGGTTTTAAAAATTATTTAATTAATTTAAAAATTATACTTTTACTCAGGCTTAATTGAAATATTAAAAATTCATAATTTAACTTACAGCGGAAAAACATAATTAATTATGCGAGACTAGAATGCAAAGTTTAAAGGCGTAATTAGAAAGCATAATTTAAAAGCGTGATAAATAAATACAGCTTCATTAACTACACACACGAGTCTTTTAATATTATCTCGATAACGAAGAAGAGGACACCACACAAGGGAGATCACTAACGAGGCAACCTCAATAATCATAATCAGTTAGCCGGTGAGCTGGCGGCCGCAACCATATCAGTATTGACTGCCGTTTTGGCTAGCCATGTATCTCGATTGCCATTCCGGCAAGCCGTGTATATCGATTGCCATTTTGGCAAGCCGTGTGTATCGATTGTCATTTTGGCAAGCCGTGTGTATCTACTGTCGATTTGACAGGCATGTATATCGACAGGCCATGTGCACAATTGCCGTTTTGGCTTAGTAAGGAGATCACTAACGAGGCAATCTCAGATAGTAGGGACACCACTAACGAGGCAGTCTCAAAGATAGTTGTATGAAGATCGGCTCAGCATAGTAAACGGGATTTTTCAAAAGTTTATGTTTCGTCGTATAAAAAGATTCAACATCGCATTTCATAGTTCCAGTTTTTCTCAAGTTCGAAAAATCCAATTCGTCACAGGTTACGCCTTTTTAATTTAAAAATTATTCTTTTAACCAAAACTTCTGAAATTTATACAGTAGCTCAAGGACACGCATACGAACAACTTTCATGTTTTAAGTTTCTCGAAATTAGGTAAGGAAACAAGTCGACTTTTGCAATCTTTTCAAAACTCAAAATCTGTCAACTTCCCGGTAACAGCGCACCGTTTTTAAACCACGTTTTTGACCAAGTAAAAGATCTCTAAAAATTATGAAATTTTACAGGTGCGTACACGACACAAAAATGAGCAAGTTTTATTCGAGGCAACATGTCCGAAAACATTCCGGATTAAATCAGATTCTTGCATCAAGTTCGGATAAAAATCTGTCAAGGTTTTCTTTTCAAAAACACAGGCTGTTCGGATCAATTTGAAGATTCAAATGTTAATGAAAGTTCATGAAATTTTACAGGAATATTCTTAAGACATTTAGCTACAACTTTTATGTTTTCACCCAAGATTATTTTTGACTGCAAGAGATCAAAAAACGCACAACAAGTTCGACTATATAACCTGTCAATTTTTCCTTTAAATCACAGTCTGTTCAAAAGGGTTTTTGAGTATACAAACGTTAACGAAAATGCGTGAAATTTTACGGACACAATCTTGAGACAATTATCTAGACTTTTATGTTTACAACGAAGATTGGTTTGGACTATAAGTGAAGGTAAAATCCACATCAAATTTGCATATGAATGCTGTCAGGATTTTCGAAAATTATTAAAACTCAGAATCTTCTCGATGAATTTTCGAGTATTAAAACTTGATGAAAATGCTTGAAGATTTGACACAACTAGATTAAGATGTTAGAAACAAATCTTCAGTTCGGAATTTCTCGTTTCGGATTCTCGAAATAGGAGTTTTTACTAGATTTCAGAAAATGCGCGGATTGGGGTTTCTAAGTCCGATTTTTACGTTTTTGTTTAGATCCATCGATTCGTTCGATTTTAGTCACCCAAAATTGATACGCAAGGAAGAAACTTACAGTGGTTGAGGTTTAGAGTTCTAAGATTCGTCGGGATGGCCTCCGGAGTCCGCGAACACGTCCAATCTACTCGTCTCCTTCTCTTCGGCTCCGATTTGTCAATACGAGGTACAAAAACTACGTGTTCATCATTATGGTCGACTATAACTTATGAAATAACGACTAAAACCATTGCTTACCACCACCCTATGGCTGTAGAGTGTCACAACTTCATCCAAACGTCTCCTCGTTCGGTTCTTTCGTCGAAACAACTCACAATTTCCCTTTTGATTGAATTTTCAGATTTGTTTGGAGGTGGGAATGGAGTGGGGCGGCTGCTAGGGTTCCTTGGGATTGAGATTTCGTCCCTTAATAGCCCCAAGATGTTTTCCATCATTACGGGTCGGAAAATCGTGGCGGTGATCGAGTTTCCTTCCTTGGCTGCAAGTTTCCCGCAGCCTGCATGGTTGGCGCGGTGGTGGCGCTGCCCCACGCGGGGACCGCGCGGATCCGGTCTGGATCGCGGTCCAGACCGGGTCGTGCGATTCGTCGGGTCCTTTCCTCCTCTCTTTCGGACTTCTATCTTTCTACATTTCGAGCTCGATTTTTCCGGGTCGTTCTCGGATCATGATTCCTATCTTAAATCTATTTCGACTTGAAATGGATTTTCGTGTTTGAAATCTTATGTCCGTCGGTTTTGGATTTGTCGGCTTCTAATTCGTCGTCTTTTGGCTCCCGTGCAATAATTTATCTAGTTAAATTATTTCCGACTTCACGGGTTCTTGGAATTAAAATTCTTTTTCTTCTAGAATTTAATTCCAATTCTTTTGGGATCAATCTATGGAATATCTTCGGCTTCCTTTCCCTCTTTTATTCCATCTTGAATTTTGAATTTATCGGCGTTTCATTTCCGAGCAATAATTTATTGTGATAAATTATTTTCTTCTTCTCGGAGATATTTCGACCTTGATCGGATTAAGAAATAGATTTTATTCCTTTGGATGCCGATAAAAATCCCGGGTATTACAGTCTACCCCCCTTAAGAATCACCTTCGTCCTCGAAGTTGCGCCCTCTGTAACACCCCGGTTTTTGGTCACCCAGGTCGGGATGTCACCGCCACATCTCCATAGTAAGACACGGTTTCTCCGAGCTTACTAAAGAGATGCAAGGCTAGGTATTGCAGTATTTAAAAACATTTAAATCATTCAAAATAGCCCATACAATATAATTCGAAAATAATACTAGCATAGCGCAGCGGAAATAATTGGTTTAGTACAGTATCGCAGCGGAAAATATAAATAGGGCCGACATGGCCAAAACACGGGTTAAACAGGCCCGTTCATAATATAGTCTAAAGTACGAATTTAAAAGCAAAATAACGTTCCCCAAAATCCCATGCATGATTCGTGCTCACACATGCTCATTCCACATATTCTGTAAGAAAAGGGATAAAAATGGTTTTGGTCAGCAAATTTGCTGAGTAAGTTAACACATGCATGATCGTAGGGTTTAAAAGCCATTAATTGAATAACTTACTAAAAGCATGATAATAACATAATATTTAATTTCATCTAATCAACTATCCAATAGCATAATTTATCTCAGGGCTCTATTTAATAACACACATCGCATGGTTTAAGATAAAAGCCATAATTTAAATAAAGCATTTAAATAATTTAATTGGACAACAACATAATTTAATTTACTTTAATTTAATTTAAAATCCCCATTACATCCCCGATTTGGTATTTCAAAGTTTCACGATAGCATCGCGATGTCAACAAGTTTAGCAGGTAGCCCGGCGGCCGAAACCGTATCAGCCATACCCAGTACCACTCCGGAGCCTCGGGAAACCCATACGGATATTTGCGAGAGTGTAGGCTCTATATTTCGCCGTTTTGGCAATATCACATTTCAAGTTTAGCGCGCGGGGTCACCATCGTCCATTACGGCACGAAGTGAATCGTTAGGGGGCACCCTGCAGAGCACTCACCCCTAATTTTAATTTATCAAGTTTGTAAGGGGATTTAATTTTTAAAATCTGACTTCAATTGTATTTATTTAAAAATAATATCTCAACTCGTTTCAACCCTAAAGGTTAATTCCATGTTTCAACAAGGTTTCAAGATTTTGTTTCCGGTAAACCACAGTTTACTCCAAAATTCGTCAAAAATCAGATTTAATTCCAAAAATTCCAAAATTTCATATCTGACTCAGAAACGTCAAGATCTACAACTTTCGTGTTTTAACGTTTTCAATCTGAGATACCTAAGTAGGTCAAAATCACCAATTTTCACATAAGAACAATTCTGTCCGACTTTAATGTGTCACAGTTTAAAGATTTCGAATTCTACCATAGCAATTCAACTCCAAATTTAATGAAATTTGACAGAGATCATCTTAAGACAATTATCTACGACTTTCATGTTCGGCCAAAGATCTAAAACAGTCTAGATCCTATGTCCAAAACGTGATCAAGATCATTCCTAAGTTCTGTTCAAGATTTCAAGATCTAGATTCAAACAGCTCGGTTTCGGTGGGTTTTCACATATCAAATCAACTCCAAAAATTCTCAAAAATTTACAGTTGCTAGATCTAAGTCTTAGGAACGTTTTTTGTGTTTTAAGGTTTTCCGTTTGAGTTCGTTTTAAGGTTCGGAAAAATTCATCAAATCTGTTGCGTCGGTAGAAAGTATAAATTGACAGATTTTCGATTTCTTCTTAATCTTTTAGTTTTGAATGTTTTAATTCATCCCAAAACCATGTAAGAGTTAACTTACAGAGTCTATGAACGTCCGGGATCGTCTATTCGAAGGCGTGGCTTCCAGTCCACCGTTTCTCCTCTCCGTTCGTCGGGTTCTACAATCTAGATCCAATACGAGGTGTAGAAGAGAAAAGAAGATGATTAGGATTCGTCTTCGAATCGTTTATGGAACAAAGATTGGATCGAGACTTACCACGACTATGGAGGTCTGCAGAAATTTCGTCCAGCAGGTCTCGCCTTTAGTTTCGTGCCTCCGACGACTCCGGATTTAGGGTTTCGAATGTGTAGAAGGTTGTAGGGTTTCGTAAAAGTATTTGGAGCTCCTAGGAGGTCGTATTTATAGATTTCCAAGTCCTAGGGCGTCCAACATCTGACCTAAGGGTCTTGGGTCGAGAGATGTTCAACCGAAAGTCGAAAAATCCGCGTTCGGGCGAGAGATTCACGCAACGGGCGAATCTGTCGTGTGGCGCGGTCGTGGCGCGCTCTTCCTCCTTCGACCGCGCGGCCACCGCGCGACACTCGCCTGGACTTCGGTCCGGGCGGGTCGTGTGATCCGTCGTGCTTTTCCTCCTCTCTTTCGGGTTTCTATCCCTCTATGATCCCGAATTCCGATTCCCGGGGTATCTTCGGGTTTCTACTTTCTCTCTAAATTTTTACTCGGGTCTAATTGGATGTTTTGGACTCGAATCCTCGAGTTCATTAGTGTCGGGTTTTGGTGTACAATTTATTTCCCTTTAATAATTCTTTTTATTTAATTAAATTCCTTTAATTCCTTTTTAAGTTAAAATCTCATTTCTCATTTCCTTGTCTTTATTTATTTCTTTATTTGCTGGATTCATTTATTTATTGTATTTATTGTTTATTTATTTAATTATTGTTTTAGTTTATGTTGGAAAATTCTCGGGTATTACAGTCTACCCTCCTTAAGAATCAACTTCGTCCTCGAAGTTGTGTTTCGGCTTTTCTCGTGCTAAGGTCTTGTGTTTGTTTTATTATGTTGTGACTGAACTTAGAATTAAAACTTCTAAGCTGCCTACGTACCCGGTAAAGGGATCAAGCCATAACGTAGTACAACAGTTTACAAAAGTGCACGAAAAATAGGTGGTATGACATCCTCTCCCCCTTAAGATTGCAGTTATGTCCCCATAACTGTGTCGGTATCGGTTTGGAACAATGTCGGGTATCGTTCTCTCATGTCGGATTCTACTTCCCAAGTTGCCGTCTCACTTTCGTGGTTTGACCAAAGAACCTTGATCATTTTGACAGTTTTGTTCCTCATTACTCGTTCCTTAGTATCGAGAATACGCACTGGGACTTCTTCGTAAGTCAAATCTTCATCGAGCTCAATTATCTCCGGTTGAAGTACATGTGCCGGGTCCGGCACATACTTCTTTAGTTGCGAGACATGAAAGACATTATGAACTCTATCTAAGTGTGGCGGTAAAGCCAATTGGTAGGCTAGAGTTCTGACTCGTTCTAGAATTTCGTAAGGTCCGATATATCGAGGACTTAACTTCCCTCGCTTGCCAAAGCGCATCACCCCCTTCATGGGTGATATCTTTAGCATGACTCTATCTCCCACTTGAAATTCTAGGTCTCGTCGTCTCACGTCGGCATAACTCTTTTGACGGTCTTGTGCGGCTTTCATCTTCCCTTGAATCACTTTGATTTGTTGAGCCATGTCTTCGATAAGTTGTTGTCCCACTACCACGGACTTATCGTTTCCTTCCCAGCTCAATGGGCTTCGGCACTTTCGTCCATACAATGCCTCGAAAGGTGTCATGCCGATGCTAGCATGGTAGCTATTATTATAGGAAAACTCAATCAAGGGTAAATGAGATTCCCAATTCCCTTTGAATTCCAACACACATGCTCTCAGCATGTCTTCTAGTGTTTGGATTGTTCTCTCGGTTTGACCATCCGTCATCGGGTGGAATGCGGTGCTCATTTTGATTTGAGTACCGAGAGCTTTTTGTAACTCCGTCCAGAAATGAGAGACAAATCTACTGTCTCTATCGGAAATGATATCATGTGGTACTCCATGTCGTCGTACCACATTATCAATGTAGGCTCGGGCCAATTGGTTCATAGTCCACGTGTCTTTCATTGGGATAAATATGGCTGTCTTCGTTAGCCTATCCACAATCACCCAAATCTTGTTCATGCCTTTAGGTGATCGGGGTAATCCCGAGACAAAGTCCATGGAGATGCTATCCCACTTCCAACTTGGAATCTCTAGTGGTTGCATCAATCCTAAGGGTTTATGTCGCACTGCCTTAACCTTTTGGCAGGTGAGACATCTCGCTACGAAGTTCGCCACTTCCTTCTTCATTCCCGGCCACCAATAGATCTTCTTCAGATCTTTGTATAGCTTATCACCTCCGGGATGTACGGAATATGGCGTGTTGTGCCCTTCCTCCATCAACCTTAGTTTCAACTCGGCACATTTAAGAGGCACACACCATCTCCCTTTAAAACGGATGCTTCCATCCTCGTGGACAGCAAATCCTATTGCCTTTCCTTCGGCAATATACCGTTTTATCTTCTCGAGTTTCGGGTCGCCCGGTTGAGCGAGTCGAATCTCGTCCAACATTGGAGTTTCTACGACCATGGCATTGACCGTTTCTCTCACTGTGCCAGGATGCACAAGTTCTAACTCCAATCTTGCCAATTCCAAGTACAATGCCGGCGGAATTACCAACGATTTTGTCACGTGTTGGGTTTTCCGACTTAGGGCATCGGCTACCACATTCGCCTTCCCCTCGTGGTATGCTATCTCTAAATCGTAGTCTTTAATAAGTTCCAACCACCTTCGCTGTCTCAAATTCAACTCCTTCTGAGTGAATATATATTTCAAGCTCTTGTGGTCGGTGAACATTCGACACTTCCGCCCATAAAGATAATGTCTCCATATCTTTAGAGCGAAAACGACCGCTGCCAACTCCAGGTCGTGGGTCGGATAATTTTCTCGTGAGGTTTTAGTTGGCGTGATGCATAGGCTACGACTCTTGAGTCTTGCATCAAGACACAACCTAAACATTCCTTCGAAGCATCGCTGTAAACTTCGAAGTCACCATTCTCTGATGGTAATGTTAATACGGGTGTGGTTTTGAGTCGTTTCTTCAGCTCTTGAAACGCAGTTTCACACGCTTCGGTCCACTCGTATTTTGCTCCTTTCTTCAGTAGCTGGGTCAAAGGACGTGCAATCCTTGAAAAGTCCTTCACAAATCGTCTATAATACCCGGCTAATCCAAGGAAACTCCTTATTTCCGTTGGACTCTTCGGAGTTGCCCACTCCGTCACGGCAGAAACTTTTGCCGGATCCACTGATACTCCATCAGCGGATACTATGTGTCCGAGAAATGCCACTTCTTTCAGCCAGAAGTCACATTTCGACAGCTTGCCATATAGCTGATTTCTTCGCAAGATTTCTAACACTTGATGTAGGTGTTTTGCATGCTCTTCCTCGCTCTTTGAGTAGATCAGGATGTCGTCGATGAACACTACGACACACTGGTCTAATAATTCTCGGAACACGTTGTTCATGAGATTCATGAACATGGCCGGAGCATTGGTTAACCCGAAGGATAACACTGTGAACTCGTAATGGCCATACCGCGTTCGAAATGCCGTCTTCGGAATGTCCTTCTCGGCGATCCTCAATTGATGATACCCAGATCGCAAATCGATCTTCGAGAATACTGAAGCTCCCTTCAGTTGATCAAACAGATCCTTTATTCTCGGTAGGGGGTATTTATTCTTGATGGTCACTTGGTTTAGTCCTCGAAAGTCTATGCAAAGACGTAGTCCTCCGTCTTTCTTCTTAACGAATAAAACCGGTGCTCCCCAAGGGGACGTACTCGGTCCTATGTAACCTTTTCCCAATAGTTCC
Organism: Hygrophila difformis; assembly: GCA_030278955.1. Lineage (NCBI taxonomy): Eukaryota > Viridiplantae > Streptophyta > Magnoliopsida > Lamiales > Acanthaceae > Hygrophila > Hygrophila difformis. Next base: position 34,257,413 of record JAOANR010000003.1, on the reverse strand, counting down.
TCGAGTTGTTCTTTTAACTCCTTCATTTCCAGTGGTGCCATCCGGTACGGAGCTTTCGAGACAGGCTCTGTCCCCGGAATGAGGTCTATAGTGAATTCAAGATCTCTCTCTGGTGGCATGCCCGGAACGTCTTCAGGGAACACGTCCGGGTATTCTCTTACCACTGGTATGCTATCAACCTTGTTTTCTTCCGCCTCAAGGTTGTGCACGTAGCACGCATATAGTTCATACCCCTTACGCATCAAGTTACTTAGTTTAAGTGCACTAACGATTTTGTTACTTTTCTTAGGGGGCTGAGAGTAAAAGATGACCCTCTTTCCCCTACTTTTTGACAAGGTGATCTTTTGCTTTTGGCATTCGATCACCGCCTTATACTGGGATAACCAATCCATCCCCAGTATGATGTCAAAGTCTCTTAAGTTAAATTCTACTAAGTTCGCGAAGAATTCTACGTTCTTTATCACTATAGGAATTCCGTTATATCGTTTAGAGCAAGACACTACTTCTCCAGAAGGCAGTTGAATTCCTAAGCTAATTCTCTCGCACTTAGGTAGATCTAACTCAGGCACTATCCTTGATGCTATAATTGAGCAACTAGCTCCAGAATCAAATAGAATTCTAAGTGGCGTATTCAACACATGAAATGTACCTGCCATCACTTCTCCTTGCGCAGGCACGTCCGCTTGGTTCACCACGTTCAGCCTCCCCATAGGGCGTCCCTGATTGCCCTGCTGATTCGCATTCGGCTGCTGATTTTGTTGCTGGGTTTTATTCTGAGGGGGGGGGGGAGGTCGTTGGTTCTGGTTCTGGTTTTGCGGCCTATTTTGAGGGGGTCTGTACCCTTGGTTATTCCCGTTTCGCCCGTTTTGATTTTGAGGCTGTTCTTTCCCCGCGACCAAATCGTCCCTCTTCGTTATGTTCTCGAGCCTAGTCTGGCAATCCCGTCGAACGTGACCCATTCGACCGCATCGGTAACAGGCGCCTTGTTGCGGGCATCCCCTTGCCAGATGGGGTCGTCCACATCTCGGGCAAGGTGGTACCGGATCTTCTTGGTTGAACCTCCTCCCAGTGTTGTTTTGTTGGGGCCTATTCGACCCTCTGCGCTGCTCGTTCCTTCCAGTGTTGTTCTCATTTCTTGAGTCTCGGCTTCTCTTGTCTTGGGGACCCCTGCTGGACTCCCCACTCACCCTTCTTTTCAGCAGCTGCACACGTGCTACCGCCACAGCGCGGTCATACACAGCTTGCAAATCGGGGTAGTGTACCCCCGCGATCACCTCGCGCACAGACAGGTTCAGTCCCATCTCGAACTTCTGTGCCTTTTCTGCATCAGTAGGCACTAGCCTTGGTGCGAACCTCACCAGCTCCTTGAAGCGTGTGTAGTATTCCTGCACCGTTTGGCTTCCTTGCTTCAGCGACAGGAACTCTTCGTACATGGCAGCTTTAGTACTCAAGGGATAGAATCGATCCCTGAGTAGTTCCATCATCTCCATCCACGAGTAGGGCTCGTCATCTTCGGTCAGTTTAGCTTGAGTGGCCTGCCACCAGTCGTCGGCTTCGCCTCCCAAGTAGTACGAAGCGACGTGCACTCTTTCTCCTTCCGGACATTTAACTGCTCCCAGCAGCTTGTCGAAGGTCCGGATCCACTCTTCCAGTTTAGCTGGATCCTCCTCACCAGCGTAGTGGGGCGACTGGTAAGGATTTACCATAGCCAGGTAGTTAGGGCGAGCTTGGGGCGGAGGTACCGCCGCAGCTTGACCCTGGTTGACTTGCGCGTTTCCGAGCGCAATCAACACTTCTTCTATCGTCCTAAGACGATCGCCCACATTGTTCGGTGCGGGGGCGTCCTGCGCACCTTGGGGTTGTTCCATCTCAGGTTGAATTGGTTCAGTGACGTTTGGTGGTGTTTCAGTAGGTGTTTCAGTGGTGGTTTGGGGAGCGGGTTGAGTTCTTCCTCTTCCTCTTCCTCTGGGTGCCATTCTGGTACAGACGGAATAGATTAGGACTGGTGAATTTAGCGTATAGTCTAAGCAATTTCTAATAATGTATATATGTGTGTTGCAATTTAGCACGTGGTGCTTTGTTCAAACTAAGAAGCGTCGTACGCTTCAGGGTTTTATTTTATTTCGATTTTTTTTTGTTGTTCGATTTATTACAAATAAATCGGGCATTTTATTTCCTCAAAAGAAATTTTAGTACAAAGGTAGAAATATTTTTCTAACAAAATACTATCTAACAATAGGATCTCTAGTGTCTCATGACGTCCTCCGGCGGGGTAGCAGGATCTTCCTCCGGATCTTCCTCCTCCGAACTCGGCGGCAGTAGCTCGTCAAAGATAGTGTTTAAGTCTTGCCCGTGGGCATCAATGTATTCCTTTAGTATTAAGTTTTGTGTAGTGAGGGTTTGGACTTGGCGCTCGAGTTGGTTTATGCGGTGATGATCCGCCTCTCTCAAGTTGCCCATGTGATGTAAATTGGCCTCCAATTGAGCCATACGGTACTTCATTTGCTCTAGGGTTTGGTGGGAATCGAGATGAACGCTCATCATCCTGACCATCAACTGCATCATGTCTTGACTAGCCATCTAGCGCAAGCAAGAGATCTAAGTTAATATTCGCCAAGATTCTAGGTTCAATTCGCCAAGATTCTAAGTTCAATTCGCCAAGATTCTAAGTTCAAGTTTCCAAAATTCTATGTTCAAGTTTCCAGGATTCTAAGTTCGAGTTTCCAAGATTCTAAGTCCAAGTTTTGCCAAGATTCTATGTTCATAACAGAGATGCAACATGCAAATGCAAATGATATTTCCCCCCAATAATAATTTAATGCAATATATATATATATTTTTTCCATGGGTTTTAAAATAAAAATTTTCCATGGAAATAATACTGTAATATTTAAAATAATAGTCAAAATATTAGTAATAGTTTAAAAATAATAATGGTTTAAAAATAGTAGTTTTAAAAATAGCGGGGCTCTGATACCAACTTGTAACACCCCGGTTTTTGGTCACTCAGGTCGGGATGTCACCGCCACATCTCCATAGTAAGACACGGTTTCTCCGAGCTTACTAAAGAGATGCAAGGCTCATGAAACTTTTGACGAGCTTCGCCAACTCGAGTAATTTTCTGAAAATTCCTTTACTGGTTTAGTGCTTAAGGAGGAAACTGTGATTTCAAATGGTGCCCCAAGAGTACCCGGTAACGGCCATGAAACTTTTGCACCCAAGCCAAGTTTCATTTTGCTACTGGGGGGTTGAAGAACCGTCTAAATACAATTTCCAAGTTCGGATTTATTAAATGAAAAGAGTTATGATTGGGGGAAGGGGTTTAAGAATATACTAAGATTTCCCTTTTTATTACTCCTGTGGGGTTCAAACGGCGCTGTGGTTCTTCCAGCCATGAAACTTTTGACAAGTATCACGGTGCAACCGGGATGGACCTTCAGTCTGTCACCCTGAAAGTCCTAGGTATCTGCACCATAATGCTTCTCTTAATTTCATGTCAAGAAGATACCTGCCATGAAATTCTTGAACATCTTCCCACTGTATGAGTATTTTCCCAAAATGTTATTTTTATTTACTCGTGTCACGAAACTGTGCTCCCGAAAGCGCACGGGTCAAAAATTGCAGTAATTTATAGTAAGTACCGGATCGTTCACTGGAGGATGTGCGATGGAAGCAGGGCCCACGTTGTTTACCAAGATTTTCCATTCGGTTACTCGTTTCAAGTTTTGCAAGGGTTTCTAACAACTACTTGACATAAATTAAACCAGATCATAAAAGCAGTAAAAATTATTCTACAAAGCATGATAAATTATATCGAGGAAAGCAATTAAATCTATACTACGAAAGCCATATAAAATTATGCTACACTAACTAGAAGGCAGTTTTAAAATATGACAGAAGGGACAGGGAGGAAACAATAAAGATTGGACAAAATTCAGACGAAACACAATTAAACTTCCAATTTTTTTATACACAGATCTTAGCTTGGGATAATCCTCTAGTTAGCTAACTCTCATGCTTTCTACACCATGTTCCCTTTAACAGACAGGTACTTACGATGAGAATTTACATGCTCTTAAGACAACAATTTCTAAGATACCACATACTTATAACTCCCCCCACAGGCCTTGTGAAGTTACATTACCTATCTGTGGTGGACAAGCAACACCTAACATATCATTAGTTGATATGCCAAGTACTCCTATCATTCCCCCATGTCACACCCAAAGTTTCAAATGAAGTCCCAAACCATTCCATAACTCTCAAACCTTTTAACAGATGGACAGCCCCTAATTCTTCCGAGTGAGCTCTATGAAAGCATTTAAAGGAAAGCAGTTTAAAAAAGCTGCAAAGAAAGCATTTAAATCTATCACTCGGAATCGTTAAAAAACGTCTCTTTCCGTTAGTATAAAAGAGCCCCTGGTCTTGGTGACCAGATGCAGATCAAGAACTCCCGAGATATCAGTAAGCCACAGGGCTTACAACATCTGGGTAGTTATGAGATACAAACTAAATGAAACAGATCCATAAATGAGCCTGTTCCGGATGTACTCACTCAAGACTCAATTCTAGACTTTGGCAGAAGAAGATAGTAGTCGAAGGAATACTCGACCTTACCTTATAAATTCACCAAGGCCTATATGTTGTTCCTCTAGTATTATTTATCACATCTCATCTACACCCAAGTGGATATTGACTTAATGCGATATCTAATATCAGATTTCCAACACACAGCAATTTTGAGAAGCAAATGAATATTTGAAAATCATTCCCTAGATAGGTACTAGACTCTCAATTAAAACACAGATCCTTTCAGTCTATGTGAGACCTAATCGCTGACTCTGCTTCTAAGCTCTCAAAATCAACCCCCAGTGGAATATGAATTAGTCATAACTGTTGAATTTATCCCTTACTCAGATCCGGATTTTATAAAGGAATTTTTGTAGGAAGTTTATTATGCAGCATCTGATTTAAATCAAGAATTTTGTGTCCAAGGGGAAGGATCCCCAAAATAATGATATGACCGGAACATCTACATAATAGTATCATGCATACAAGTATATGAAAAGGAAAATAAAATACCCCAAAATATATGGTGGGGTTAGACAGAATGCGATACACAAGATGGATTAGCCTGAGATGAGAAGAAATCGGCTAAAAAGAGTGCCAGAGATAATTGAGGTTTGCCGGACTGCAAACATCTGCTGTCCGGTTCCCAATTTTCCCAGATGATTGTTTTTAGACAGAAAGAATTCCAAACAACAGTGACCGCCGTCATTTAGTTTTCTTTTGTCTATGATTGGCAGAAGAACCCACATATTTCTTGCTATAATATTTCTCAACTGATGTTGGTCGACATCAGTTGATACTATTGCAACTTGAATTCAGGTTGAGAAATTAAGATAAGGAAAATTAAAACTGTATCTGATTAGGAATTGGCTGAGTGACTAATCGAAACTCTTGGTGAAGAGAACGCCAGCCGGAGCTTCCACCAACCACTAACCAGATCATGCAAAATAACAGATAATGATTGACACACAGAAGACGGGTTAGTCGATATCCCTATGAAGGGACCTTTCACCAACATTAATCTGTGCGTTTCTCATTATCCGTTCATACACACAATGAAAGAGAAAACAAGAAAGTAAGAAAATATTTTTGGTATTGTGTGGGTGTTAAGCACACAATAAGTGGACACTAAATGGGCTGAAATGTGTAATGGATAAAGTTAGGTGAAATGGGCCTAGGCCCAATACACCCATGCAACTTACACAAATCATGAAAGAAAATATTTTTGGAGTTTTCAAAATAGAGGGGATAGTTCAATTCGAATTATTGGGGTAATTCGAATTGAGATTGCATGAAGAATGAAGTATTACTTACTCAATTGATCATTGCTAGAAATTGGAGCATCATCTAATTCGAATTATTGACCAATTCGAATTAATTCGAATTGGATAACTCGAATTGGCGAAGTCCCTTTCTTGCTCACATTGACTAAGGCATTTACCTCAAAGGGAGGGTGAGTTCGAATTATTCTAGCAATTCGAATTAATTCGAATTGCAACAATTCGAATTAATTCGAATTGCAACAATTCGAATTGGTAAAGGGTGGAAAATAAACTAAGGCATGAAGGGATGGCTATGGATACAATGTGGTTTTCAAGCCAATTCGAATTGTTGAGCAATTCGAATTAATTCGAATTGAATAATTCGAATTGGTTGGAAACCACATGAAGAGAATAGTTTGGCTATGCAATTCGAATTTTTCTTAGCAATTCGAATTAATTCGAATTGCCTCAATTCGAATCACATATTTTCAGACATCAACAATTTTTGTTTTCACAAGTATGGGTTAGGTGAACACTGTACTGTAATGATGGTTTTAGATTTACTAAATCCCTCATCTCACATCAGTGTCATTTCACAGCCACCCTAGTGAGATTTTCAAGAAATAAACGAATACATGTCTAGTGGGTATTGGCCAGATTCAAACCCTATTTCTACAAACAAGAAATCAGAGATCAAAGAGCCTAAAACATCTAGTTATCTAAGAACTACATGAGTAAACTAAGAACACTCAAGTTATCTAAGGTAGCATAAAATAAGATTAAGGCAAGAAGAATAAAACTTAAATATAAATTAAAACAAACCTTAAACATCTAAAACCTAAGAACACTTATTTGAAGCTCTAAGGCCCTAAATCAAGCCAAAAACCCACCAAACATGCATTTATTAAGTTTGAATGTCAACTAGGACATAATAAATGTAACCTAGTTGAAACAAACAAACATACTAAGCATTTATTTCTAGGGAAAGCATTAAAGAGTGCCAGAACAAATGGATAAAACCATTTCTGGAAATTTTCCTTGTATTGACACTTGAAAGCAAAATAAGAACCCAAAACCATCATTAGCTTGAAGGTAGGGTTTATTCTAACTAGAAAGCATGTAAACATATGGAAAATGGCTACTCTAATGGTTACACAAACTGCTTCTACACTAAACTAAGATCAAATCATGTAAAGATTGCACTACTTGCAAGAAAAATAAACTAAACTAAACTAAACTACCTACCTAACCCTTAAGGGGTGGAACCTCCTGCTGTTCTTTTTGTCTCAAGCTGCCTTTTGGTTAAAATTCTTCATCTCTTGATTCTGTTGTGGAAGGTATGCTTTTATAGACAATCTTCAAAACCCTAGGCCCACCAATGTTGTGCTCAGCTTTCTTTGGATGAGTTGTTGAGTGAAGTTCGAATTATCTCAACCAATTCGAATTAATTCGAATTGTGAGATCTCTTCCTTAAGCTGGAGTTGTAGCCTTCAGTAGTCAATTCGAATTGTCTGTGCCAATTCGAATTAATTCGAATTGGACAATTCGAATTTGCATCTTTTCTCGAACTGGGTAAGGGTTTCTGCTTGGCTTCCTTGCACTTGTTGGCAATTCGAATTGTTTGTGCCAATTCGAATTAATTTGAATTGGACAATTCGAATTGCCTCTTCTTCTTGCCTTTGGGTTTCTTCTCTCTTCATTCCCTAATTCGAATTAATTCGAACTTGATCAATTCGAATTAGGCTTCTTCTCTCTTCATTCCCTAATTCGAATTAATTCGAACTTGAACAATTCGAATTAGACTTCTGCATCCCTTCCAACACTTAACCAATTCTTTGCTCTCTTTAGCAATTCGAATTGTTGTGCAATTCGAATTAATTCGAATTGCATACAATTCGAATTATGCTTTAACACTTAACCAAATTTCAGTTGTGGGATTTTAAATCTTTTTCCCATCTTTTTGGATTTTTGTGGGCTCTTTTATTCTTTTGCCCATCTTTTCATTCCTTTTTCTAATCTTTTTCCTTTTTTCATGTTTTTGGATTTTTCTAACACAAATACAATTAAAAATTGTATGTTTTGTGTCTTTTTATTACCGGCTCGATGTTTTTACAAACTCGCATTAATCTGTCAAATTCAACTGCTTTTTTATTGAAATAAGAGGGAATCACGATCAAAATGTCCGTCTCAGACACGGAAATGGATTGGAAATAATGGACAATTTTGGCCATTATCAACATCCTCACATTTAATACTGATCGTCCCCGAGCAGTCAGAGTCAGTGCTCCTAGGAGCTTGGACTCTGCATATTCAATCCATTTGCGTGGCCTCAGAAATTTCATTCTTTTTATATTGGGATAAGACAATCAAAATTACAAGTATTAAACTCTCTTGGTTGCAGTGTTTAATGGAATGATACTTCTCACTTGAGTGAACACACAAGTCAATCATTATTGTTAATTCTTCTTGAATATGTGTTTAGAAAATCACATTGGCTTAATTCTTGAATTTAGGCATGACATGAATCATTAATCAATCAAAGCAGAGCCTCACGTATAGTAGAATCGGAAAGTTCACTCACTCTCAAGATTGGCTTTTATCATTAACACTCAAGATCAAATTCAATTAAATTCTCCCATAAGCTTGCAACTGGACCAACTCGCCACCGGCTTATTTCCTCAAATCGAGATCCCGAGGTCTTATTCAAGGTTGTAACGGGGCATACGGTTGTAACATTTGGTAGGAAAAGGAATTATTGGGTTAAAAAGTGACATGACACCATTCCACCATAACTTGGCATTTTGTAGAATCTATAATCATCATCATTTCTATCTTTCTTTTGTTTTTCTTTTTCCATTGCATGACATTAGACTTTGTCTAATTTGCTTTGTCATTTGTAATTTATTCTTGTTGAATAGGTCTCAACTCTCTTTTTTTTTTTTTTGAATCGGTTTATGGCATACCGATTGATACATAATTGATGATTAAAGATTACAATGCCTTGATGGGATGGATCATGTACACTTGGGTTTGATTTTCTTGGTCTTTTTGTAAGGCTAGGAGTAATATAGTGGCTTCAAAGAAAAATTAGGTTTAAAGGCTCAGATTGGTTAATCCTAAAGGGAAAATGTTTTTGGGTTTGGAATTCAAACGAAAGCCAAAATTTTGGGTTTTTCTAAGTGCCTCGATCATATGCTCGATTTCGGGAATATGGCGTGGTCTTGAATCGGTCCCAATTGCAAGTTCTAGTGCCCTTTAATCGAATTGATTCGCACAATCAAAGAAGTATTGAGTAAAAATGACTCGGCTCAGATCTCACAAGGGACGGTTTGATCATGTCATACATTTATTCTCAAATTTAACCTTTGAAAAAAATTCTTACAACTTATTCAATCAAATTCTCAACATGAAAGTTTGTTAGTCTTTCAAGTGATCATATCATTGGATTTTTATAGCTCAAAACTTCGAGAATTCATGTCATGCATATTTTTAATTGTTTTATCCCAATGTAATAGTCCGAAGACTTCGTCATCAGCCTGAATTCAACATGTGAATTTAGGTGAGAGATTTATGCTTGTTTTATGCCGGTTTGTTTAATTGAAAGCAGTAAAAAGAGACACTGTGAACATGCAAGCATGTCACAGCTTGTTTTTGGCGTGACAGTCACTTATTCATCTTGGACTGTCACACATCTTTTTCAAATAATGGAGAACTCAAGACGGAATTCTCTTGTGGAAAGCAATAAATGTACATCAGTTACAATAGATTTCCATGGTGGGGATTGGAAGTGTACTGAATGAATGGAAAATCTAATGCATGATGTTTACAATGGAGCTCGCATGAATGTGATCACTTAGTCCTTCTTCTCCGTGGGCTGTGTGGAGGATCCGATGGCATCTCCTGGAGGTGATGGGAATTTATTGAGGATGGTCTTCATCATTTCGGCTTGGTTTTCGAACATCCTGGCTTGGCTGGCGAACACTGCTTCGAACATTCTTCTATTCTTTTCCTCATTCTCAATCCTTTCTTGATGCTGCCTGGCTGCTTCCTTTCTGAACTCCTCTTCTCTCTCAAACATTTTCAACCTAAACTCTTCCTCTTTCTGCATTTGTTTTTCGTGAGTCGAGACAATGGCATCGGCCAGAGACTTGACACTCTGCATCATTGACTCTCCCATTCTGCTCACTGCTTCTAGAGTTTGAGATTCAGCTGGGTGTTGAGACACAGTAGGACTTCTGCGCGAGGGTCGGACTGGATGTCTTCGTGATAAGCTTGGAGTGGAAACATCGGTTCCAGGATGATTGGTAGTGGGAGCAGGTTCTGTTGGTGCGACTGCAGCTTCTTCTGTTGAAGGTGCCGCTTCAGGACGGTCCTTCTTCTTATGCCCCTTGCGTCCGGCTGTTGGTGTCCTCGGAGTGTATCTGGATTGAGCGTCTGATTCTTCTGGCATAATGTATGTGACTGGTTCAGTTATCCTTGTCTTTGGGACTGGGATCGGCCGGCTCATATCAATAAGATCACTCTCTGCGAAATCTGATAGATCTACTCCTTGGGCTTCACAGATTCTCCTGATGAGGTTGGGATAGCATAAAGCAGCAGCTCTGGTGCCTGTGACTTTTGTTGTCATGACATGGAAAATCTGCTCCCCCACGTTGATCTTCAGTCCATGCCAAATCTTGGCAAAACCCTTCAACATTCGACCAGATGTTTCATGTGCGTGCGGGTTTGGCCTGATCTTCGACATGTAGAAGTCATAGGAGGGTTGAAATTCCAATTTCAGGTGCTTTGCTTTGAAGGGAATCTCACCAGTGTAGCTTTCAGCAGTAAGGGACCGAGTGATGTTGTCGTGATATTGCCTGTCAGCTGCCCTGCTTGCTCCCTTCTCGAAATGTTCAGATGTTGGGATTTCTGACCTCCAGTTGGGTGTACCAAGGAAGTTATTCAAGTAGTCTGCAGAGATGTCTACGTTAACTCCTCGCACCCAACTTGTCTTTTGTGTGGCATTGATGTTGCAGTAGAATTCCCGAACCAATTCTGCTATCCCGGGTTCAGCGTGATGCTTAAGGAATTCAGTCCATCCGTGGTTTTCTTTCAATGTGCGCAGCATTGGATGATCAATCAATTCTGGACTGAACCCTTTATCAGGGACAAATACTCCACTCAGTGCCATGTATCGTCCCGCATTTTGCTCGTTCCCGTTGAACCTCCTCATTATGTCAGCATCATCTGTGATACGGAATTTTCTGAACTTCTCTGTAGACACACCCAGTCTGCCCCTTGAAGTTGAGTTGACCCAATAACCAGCCGATCGCACTGATCCGGTTGATTCTTGGGTCCCTTCAGTTCCTTCTTGTTCTCCATCAGAGTCAGAACTTTCCCTTGGTTGTTCCCGTTGTTCAGTTTGTTCATGCTGTTCTGACTCGGCCTGTGTATTCGGTTGTGACTCCTCCTCAGTTTGTTTCAACTCAGTTTCTTCACCTCCTTGAGTTGCTCCCTGCTCGTGTGCATTACGAAGATCTTCTTGGAATACAGAATTAAGGAAATCCTCGGAAAGATAGGGATCGGCAACATGCTGGTATTCTTGTTGTGATGCCTCAACTTCCTTCCCGATGTTAAAGTCTCCCAATTGTTCTTCCGTGTCATCTCCTTGCTCTATGGGAATATTGAGATCGTAATGGAGGATCTGCTGAAATGTCTTATCTTTGAAGATATCTTCTATGGTGCCCATCTCTGCTTGCTCGCCTCCACTGCTACCTTCAGTTCTTACTGTTTCTTGCATTGTGGGTTGCGGTTGGGCAGCGGCTGCCACTAGAGCTTGTGCAGTTATGTCATGCAGATCATTCGCAAGCTCGGCGAACTTTTTCTTTGATTCTTCAAATCTGACATTGCCCTCGTGCACCATTTCCTCTATCTCCTCTGTGGGCCGCATTGCCTCCATTGTTTTCTCAACACCCGTGTTTGCGTCATTTCTGCGAACAGTTGATCTTTTCACCTGTTCCTCCTTCTTCCTTGCCCATTCTACTGGCTCAGCTTTCACTTTAATAGGAATAATATCGGTTCCGCTGATTATCTGACAATCATCATCCCCGATCTCAACCTGAGTTTCAGTGTCCGCTTTCTTCTTCTTCTCCAGCTCAGCCTGCAATTTCTCAGCAGCTTTTCTATTCTCCTCTTCCTCTCGGGCTTTTCTGATATTCTCCTCCATTTCTGCCTTCTTGGCGTCTTCTTCTGCTTTCTTTGCCTCCTCTTCAGCTGCCTTGGTCATTTGTTCTTTCCAGAGTCGATTTTTCTCGGCCCTTGCAGCTTCCATTTGCTGTTTCCATTCCTCCGTTTCTTTTGCTATTTCGATCTCAGCCTTCTCCTTCTCCCTTCTTGCCCTTTCGGCTTGTCGGGCATCGTACTCGGCTTTCCTCTGTGCCTCACTCCTATCTATCTCAGCTTCCTCTTGAGCTATCCTTGCTGCTTCTGCGTCAGCTTCTTCCTGAGCCTTCTTTGCCAACTCTGCATCGGCTTGCTCTTGGGCCTTACGCTGTTGTTCTTCCTTGGATAGCTCAATGGCTTGATCCTTGCCTCTGTCTTTTCGCTTGGGAGGCTCATCATAGAATTTTGGCACAGGGGGAACGATCATTGGCTGATTCGGAGGTTCTTGGATTCTGATTTGAGGCTCAGCAGACTTTTCTGATTTTTCCTTATCTGCCAACCTTATCAGCTTTCTCTTCTTTTTAGGTGGCTCTGGTTCGGATTCAGTCTGGGAGGGTTCAGATTCAGCAGGCTTAGATTGTTCGGAGGTCGGATCAACATAGTCATCAATGATCTGTTCTTCATCCTCAACATTCAAACCCAATTCCGGTCCTTTGATCTTCAGAAATTTTTGAATGAATTTAGGTTCAGACATGGCTGTGAGTTGCGCAGTCCATTTGAGTGTGAAATATCTGCCTAGGACACCTTGGAATCCCGTGTTATACTGCAGACGAGGCCGGTGTTCTTGACAATGCCTCAGACCTTCTGCATCCATTTCACGTAGCAGGTCGAGAAACCTCTTTTTCATTTCCGTGTACAAGGTGTCCACGATGTCTGCCTCTTTCTCCTTTAGATATCCTAAGTCTCGGACTGGTGGAATGTTGAGATACTCTAAACACTTGTTTTTGCCCATGACTGAGATCTGTTTCCTCTTGCGTCCCATTCTGTCCCATGATCTGTTTTGAATCATTGCAATGCATTCAGCTCTCATTAGCTCGAAATTGGGCATCCCCTTCATTGTGGCCTCTCGGGGCTCAACTGCCGGAATCCTTTGTGGTAGGAAGACGGGCAGAATCTCCACTTTCCCGGTGGTATCACGAGTCCCGGTTTTAGTACAGACTCCCTGATGTCTCTTTCCCATTTTCCCCATGCAGTCATGTATTCCCCCCACAGTTTCCTGGCTGCTTTTGTTTTCTCAATGATAGAATCCAGCATTGGAGTGTGGTGGGCTTGTCCGTAGTTCAGTACCGCCTGGAGAGAATCCCTGAAGTTGAATGTCAATTCAGTATGACGCTCTTTTGCATGCAATGTCAGCCATAGCTGCTCCTCTGGTCCGCAAATGGTCCCATTGTCGAATAGTTCCTTCTTGTACGTAAATGGGAATGTCTCCGACATGGAGAGTACACCAGTTGACGCAACTAAGTATGGTGGAGGTGTCTTGGGGGCATAGAGCATTTTCACTTCCCTAGAAATGGGTGGTTGGATGAGGACTGGCTCAAAGGCTGCAGCTCTCCTATCTCCGAAGTGGATTTCAAGCATTCTGTTCCAATAAGCCTTCTGTCGTTTCATCCTCCAAACCATCCGCTCATAGTGAACTCTCGGCTCATTAAACCGTTGATCATACCTTGCCTCATCGAACTCTTGGTTCCAAAAGTTACATACATGTTTGCAAAAGTCTCTTTCGAGGCCTGTTGCTTTATCATTTCTTTCTTCCTATGGAATCGTATTCCACCAATGGTCCTTCATTTCGAACCTCCATTCAATCTGGTGGTCCATAGGTAGGTTATGCTCATTTCGTATGGCTATCCTATTTTCCTCTGCCTCTTTCTTCAGCCTTTCAATTTCCAAGAAAGCACGATCTGGAGTTGTCTTTGGAAGCCCCATCAGGGATTTTATAATAAATTGATCCCTGGAGAGAAAAGAGGTGGAACTATTTTTAACAATTTTTTTTTTTTTTGATAAGTGGATTCGAGTTGAAAGTCAACATCCTCACATTTGGAGGTAAGCTCTAAATGTGAGTTAATTGGTCTCTACTCGAATTTATAGAAAGAAAAACATAGAGCTGGATTGTTAAATCTAACTCTTATTACAGCAGAAATAGGGAGAGCGAGAGAGAGATAAGGATCCTGGATCCTTAGAAATTTTTCTTGGACTATAAATAGTCTAAGATGTTTTTGGGTGGTCAAAGGACCAAAAAGAGAGAATTTCGTAGGTTATTGAGCCTACGAAGGAATTTGATTTTTATCACTTAAGAAGTGATTTAAATCATGTGAGGTAGGAAAGATAAGAGATTAATGATGACAATCGAATGTAAGTGATAGATTATGCAATTACTAGTATGTATAATGGACCGTGACCAAAGAAAAGAAATAAAGATAAAAAAAATTAGACATGCATACATACAAAAGGCGACTTTTGGATTTTTATGAAAAGGTGTTGACTTGTTTATTTAATGAAATTGGGGGTGTAAGTGGTCCCCCATTTGGATTTTGTTTTGGAAAGTGGGTTTTTAAGGAATAAAACAAAACATTCCTTACAAGTATTTCCCACTTGTTCCAAGTTGACAAAGATCAAACACTTTAAACAAAAAGAACAATCTATCATTTCGTCTTTTTACAAATAAATGCCATGCCAAAAGTGTTGGAAAAATTTTGGCATGGTTTCGTCTGTACCATGTGTCCCGGAAGTGCAAAAATCAACTTCCAGAGCTGAGTTTGCAATGTATGGGCAACATGTACCCGACTAAAGCATTTATTACCAAAATATTTATATAGTATTATACATGCAAACACTAACAGAAACGAGAACAGTTGATCAATCTATACTACTGTAATGTACTAATGTTACCAACAAAACTCATGCTTTAAAAACATGAATTTTGTAGATATTATCAATATGCATTTTCAGTCATCATCAACAATTATCTATTGAAAAGCAACACAGTGGCTGAACAAAGCATGACCATCGTGTTAACCCTATTCACAGATTAGCAAAACACAAATACAGATAACACAAATACACCCAGAGATATAAATGGAACAACAATACTGCAGTAAGAACAAAAATCAAATTTTTAAGGGTTGTGAGACCCTCATTTTCAAAATAAGAACATCTCCTTTACCACAGAGAACTTCGAACCCTTAAATGGCAGTTAAGAACACAAAACCTAGAGCCCTAGGTTCTGCCTAGTCGATTTCTACCCCGTTTCTGAACAAACTCAACGCACTCCGACCACTTTCCCACTCTTCCCGTCATGAGAAACAAAAGCATTCCCCTCCCCAACCTTGATTTCGCACGGGAGATGAAAAGACAAAACTGTAAACTGCGAAACCGAGTGCGAAAACGGAAAAGAAACACTTACCCCCTGCTCCCACTAGGGTTGGATGACGACGAAGCCATTTCCGAGTGATTTGGCCGGAGGAAAGCTTGAGAAGAGCGACTGGTTTCGCGAGGAATAAGGGTTTCGCGAGAGAGGGAACGGTGGATTTTGGAAATGTGGAAAGTGAAAGTGAGGGAAAAGAGAGGGAAAGAAGGGTATAAAAAGGATTTTGGAAGGGGAGTTCGAATTATTGCCTCAATTCGAATTAATTCGAATTGATGCTTTCTGTGAGAGATGCGAGTTATTCAGGCCAATTCGAATTAATTAATTCGAATTGGCTTGAAAAACAGAGAAACCAAACAAGTTCGAATTATTGAGATCAATTCGAATTAATTCGAATTGACTCACAATTCGAACTTGAGAATGTGGGCAAAACTTGCACAAGGCTGAAATGAGCTAATTCGAATTATTCAGGCAATTCGAATTAATTCGAATTGCTAGAATAACTCGAATTGCTCACTTGCTAAGGAAAATGCCTTGTGCCTGCCAATTCGAATTAGTTAGGCAATTCGAATTAATTCGAATTGCCTTATAATTCGAATTGCACTACTTGGCCTAATAAATCCGAAAATTTGTTTGCCTTGGTTGCCAATTCGAATTTTCATGGCAATTCGAATTAATTCGAATTGCTAGAATAACTCGAATTAACAAATCCGAGAGTGAAAAATTCCAAGGCAAAATGTCTTATGTGGTATGTTCCAAGCAATTCGAATTAATTCGAATTTTCTTGAAATGAGAAGTATACCACATTCAAGACTTAGGAAAATTTTTAGGTTTTCCAAAAATTATATGAACTCAAAAGCAAACATATCTACACCGAATGAGAATCTAAAACATATTGCTTGCATAAATTAGGTTGGGTTAACAATTTTATTTTATGAATGTATTCTGGATTTTAGATTTCTCTAAATTCCAAAATCAACCTCCATTAAATATAATGTTACCCCAACCGGGAACCTGGTTTTTGGAAGCTTTATCTTTCTTTTTGTTGGTTCCTCGAATTCCTGCAAAATAATTATGAAAAGGTATTAGGTTTTCTCCAAATATCAACATCCTCACATTTAGAGTCTTAGTACTCTAAATGTTCACTTGATTTTTGGATACTTTGTCCCAATACAATAATTGAAGAAAGTAATAAATAAGTAAGAAAATATATGTATAATATTTATTAAACATAAGCCGGTTCTGTTGTCATCTGAGCTTCTTTTTCGGGGTCGAACTGCCCAAGATACTCCTTCAGTCTGTGTCCATTCACCACCAGCTCTCCCTTGTCAGTTCGGATCCTGACAGCTCCACTTTCAAACACGTGCATCACTTCGTATGGCCCTTCCCATCTGGATTTAAGCTTTCCGGGGAATAGCTTCAACCTAGAATTAAATAACAAGACATTCTGGCCAACATAGAAGTGTTTAGATTTAATACGACGATCGTGTAACTTCTGGGTCCGCTCTTTATAAATCCTCGAGCTTTCATAAGCTTGCGCACGTATTTCCTCAATTTCATTGAGGTCCAACTTGCGCTTACTCTGAGCAACTCGGGGGTCAAAATTGAGCATTCGTACGGCCCAGTAAGCCTTATGCTCTAGTTCTACGGGCAAATGACAGGCTTTTCCGAAGATGAGTCTGTAAGGAGACATCCCAATGGGAGTCTTGAATGCAGTGCGGTATGCCCATAAAGCATCATTGAGCTTACGTGACCAATCTTTGCGAGTTGTCCCCACAGTGGCCTCGAGTATATGTTTGATTTCGCGGTTAGAGACCTCGACTTGACCACTGGTTTGGGGATGATAAGGCGTGCCGATCTTGTGGAGAATCCCATTTTTGCTCATGAGATTTGCAAATGCTTTATTAACAAAATGGGTTCCTCCATTTGATATGATCACCCTGGGTACACCAAATCTATTGAAAATGTTATTTTTCAAAAATTTGACGACCTGGTTGCCATCATTGGTTGGCAGTGCAGCAGCCTCAACCCACTTGGAGACGTAATCGACAGCTACCAAGATGTAATGGTTCCCATCAGATGTCGGAAATGGTCCCATGAAGTCAATACCCCATACATCGAAAATCTCGAGAGTGAGAATTCCTTGTTGAGGCATCTCATCCCTCTTGGAGATATTCCCTAGTCTTTGGCATCTGTCGCAAGCTTTAACAAACGCTTTGCAATCCTCGTAAATGGTAGGCCAATAAAAACCGCACTCAAGTACCTTATGAGCTGTTCGAGTGGGGCCATGGTGACCTCCATATTCCGATTCATGGCATTTCTTAGCGATTTGATAAGCCTCGTGCTCAGTTACACATCGTCTAATAATCGAATCTGCACAATGCTTGAAGAGGTAAGGGTCTTCCCAGCAGTAGTTAACTACATCTCGGTTGAACCTCGCTTTGTGGCCTCTGCTTTGAAATGGTGGGGTTATTCCGCATGCTAAAAAGTTAGCAATATCGGAAAACCACGGGCAAGCTTGATCATGAAGATGCAAGGCGAACAATTGCTCGTCCGGAAAATTCTCATTTACGGCTAGCTCATTTTTATCATTTTCTAGTCGAGACAAATGGTCAGCAGCACCATTGTCTCTGCCTTTTCTATCTTTTATTATAATGTTAAATTCTTGCAACAAAAGTACCCACCTGATTAATCGAGGTTTGGCGTCTTGTTTGCTAAACAAGTATCTCAGTGCAGAGTGATATGTGTACACTGTGGTTTTCGTACCAATGAGATATTGTCTGAATTTATCAAACGCAAAAACCACAGCATACATCTCCTTCTCCGTGGTGGTGTAGTTAATTTGGGCCTCATTCAGGGCATGACTTGCGTAATGAATCACGCAATGCTTCCCTTCCTTATGTTGCCCAAGAACTGCACCCACGGCGAGATCACTTGCATCACACATTACCTCGAAAGGTATTGACCAATCGGGTGGTTGCACTATTGGAGCAGAAATCAACATTTCTTTGAGCGTGTCAAAGGCTTGAACACACGCTTCATTTATTACAAAAGGATTTTCTTTACAAAGCAAGTTAGTGAGCGGCTTGGCAATTTTAGAAAAGTCTTTTATGAATCTCCGGTAGAAACCGACATGCCCTAAGAAACTCCTAACTGCTTTTATTGAATTAGGCAATGGAAGGTTTGAGATGACTGAGACCTTAGCTCTGTCGACTTCGACACCTGCGCGCGAGATGCGGTGACCCAACACTATTCCTTCGGTGACCATGAAATGGCACTTCTCCCAGTTCAACACTAGGTTGGTGTCCTCACATCTTTTCAAAATTTGTGCAAGATTAGTCAAGCATTCATCAAAAGTATCTCCATACACAGAGAAGTCGTCCATGAAAACTTCAATGCATTTTTCGATAAATTCTGAGAAAATTGACATCATGCATCTTTGAAATGTGGCAGGCGCATTACAAAGTCCAAAAGGCATGCGCCTGTATGCAAAAGTTCCATATGGGCATGTGAACGTGGTCTTGTCGTGATCCTCACTAGCTATTACAATCTGATTATAGCCAGAGTACCCATCCAAAAAGCAGTAGTACTCCCTTCCGGCCAACCTCTCCAGCATCTGATCAATGAATGGCAAGGGGAAATGGTCCTTCCTGGTAGCGGTATTAAGCTTCCTGTAGTCGATGCAAACTCTCCAACCGGTCACTGGACGCGTCGCCACTTCTTCTCCTTGCTCATTAGTCGTTACACAGATCCCCCCACGTTTCGGTACGACCTGCACTGGGCTAACCCATTTGCTATCAGAGATAGGATAGATGATACCAGCATCTAAGAGCTTGATAACTTCTTTCCTTACCACTTCCTGCATATGGGGGTTTAGACGCCTTTGTGGTTGCCTTGAGGGCTTATACTCCTCTTCCATTAAAATTCTGTGCATGCAAACAGAGGGGCTTATTCCTTTTATATCAGAAATGGTCCATCCGATTGCGTGTACATATTTCTTTAGAATGTCTACCAGAGCTTTTTCTTGTTCTTGTGCCAGCTTGGCTGACACAATCACCGGTAATCTTTTATGTTCAGCGAGAAAAACGTACTTAAGATGATCCGGAAGTATTTTAAGTTCAAGCTCTGGTGGGCATTCAACGGAAGGCAGCAATTTGCGAGAAATGAGTGGGAGAGAGAGATCAGATTTACCTTCAGGATCCTGTGTCAGTACAGGATCCATTTCCTCCTCAGCAGTGCTTTCCTCTTCCTCCGGGATGAACTCAACTCCATCGAATTCTTCAAGGTCCCCATAGATAGGATCCTCGAAGTGGACAGCGTTGCAGCTCCTTGGTTGCTCTGCACCTTCAGGCTTCAGTACCTGTTTTGAAACTTTGCTCGGCTCATCAGTCACAGAGTCTATGCTCTCATCCTCACTCCTACTATCTATTACATCAAAAATGGAACAAGATCCCTCAGACGGGAACTTCTGCAGCTTTTCCATGTTGAAATCCAATTCTTCTTCTCCGACTCGGAGCTTGATTTGATTTGATCGAGCGTCTATAAGTGCACCGCCGGTTGAGAGAAAGGGGCGGCCTAAGATCAGTGGCATTTCGTAATCCTCCTCTATATCCAAAATAATGAAGTCGACGGGGAAGAGAGTCCCTCCCGTCTTGACAATTACGTCCTTCAGGATTCCGATTGGATGGGTAATTGATCGGTCTGCCAGCTGTAACTTCATTGTGACCGATTCAATTGTCCCCAAGTGAAGACGTTTCACCATGGCAAGTGGCATAACGTTGATGCTTGAGCCCAAGTCGCACAACCCTTTTCCAACATTAGTTTTCCCGATGTGGATCGGCAGTGTAATGCATCCTGGATCTTCCTTCTTCTCCGGTAGCATTCTTTGGATAATGGCACTGCAGCTACTGTTCAAAATCACTACTTCCTCCTGCTCAGCTTTTCTCCTCCCTGAAATCATTTCTTTAAGAAATTTAGCATAGACGGGCATTTCTGAAATCATTTCGACCAATGGAATAGTGATCTCGACAGCTTTCAGTCTTTCTAAAAACTTTTTAAATTTTTCATCTTGCTCCTTATTTTTAAGACGTGCCGGGTATGGCACCCTTGGCATGTACTTATTATTATTTGTTTTTGGTGGTAAAGAGAAGGAAATTTTACCTTCAACCCTACCCTTTTCAGCTCCCTTTGCAGCTTCAACCTGCGGAATAGCTGTTTCTGGTTTGTCCTTGTCCAGTCCAATACCATCTCCTCCTTCGATCCTTTCACTTCCTTTTTCACCCTCCACTAGATCCTTTTCCTCCTCGGCCGTCTCTTTTCCATGTCCAACAATTCCTTTCAGAGTCTTGCCTCCCCGCAATGTGATTGCTTTACACTGCGAGTTAGCTTCAGTACTGCTTGGAAGTGTTCCTTTCCCCCTGTTCTGTAGTTCCTTGGCCAATTGGGTGACTTGCGTCTCCACATTCTTGATTGATGACTGCAGTTGCTGATTTATATCCTTCTGGTTGGCTATAAATTCAGTCATCAGGTTCTCCAAACGAGATGGTGGCCGTTGGTTATATTGCTGATTCTGATCAGGTTGGGGCTGTAAATTCTGGAAATTCTGGCCTTGGTTCTGATTAGGCCTTTGTTGGATTTGAGGTTGGAAATTCTGGTTCTGATTTTGGAAGTTTTGCACTCTTTGCTGGACGAATCCTTGGTTCTGAGGTCTGAAGTTTTGCTGTGGGTTTTGGAACTGGTTGGGCTGGTTTGGCTGCAACAAATGTGCGTTAAGTGCATTGTTGTTGGAATAAGAGAGGTTGGGATGGCGATTTTGGTAGTTCCCGGCATAATTACAGCTTTCGGTAGCTATCTGTTGACATGTGTCAGTTGGATGAGGTCCCTGACACAGTCCACAGACAACTCCCGATTGCTGTGTTTGAACTTGGTCTGATGAGGTTCCTGCCTGAGAAGCGTCCGTTCCCTTCCCTTTATCCTGACTCAGCTGTATCGCAGCTACCTGTTCTTGCAGTTTTTCAAAATCTGTTTTCCCCTCACTTACAGCAAAGACTTTTCTAGGAGGATTCTCCTTCCTATCGTCCGTGTTTATGATGGATCTGTTGATAGACATTGTCTCAATCTTCTCCCAAGCTTGGTCCATAGGCAAGTGGAGTAAATGTCGTCCGCCAGCGGCGTCTAACATTGTCCTCCATGGATGGGTGAGTCCTCCGTAGAATTTCCTCAATTGCTCCCATGGTGCGTACCCATGTTGGGGGCATCGCGTGATGAGGCCCAAGAATCTCTCTTTCGCATCATATAATGACTCATCTGGCTTCATTTTAAAATCCCCAATCTTAGCTCGTCCTTCCTCAATCTTTGATTCTGGAAAATACTTCAGCAAAAAGCTCCTCACCAAGTCTGCCCAAGTGCTCCGCATATTGATAGGCAATGACTTATATCAGTCCCTGGCACCACTATACAAAGAAAATGGAAACAACATTAGCCTTATAGCATCAGGAGAGACTCCCTGATTTTTGATCGTGTCGCAGAGCTCCAGGAAGGTCTGGAGATGATCATGAGGGTCCTCATGATTTGCGCCGCAGAACTGATTGTTTTGCACCAAATTAATGAGTGCCGGTTTGAGCTCGAAATTGCGTGCAGGAAAATGTGCTCTCCCAGGTCCATCCAGATAGGGCTCTACAATTGGTTGCATAAAGTCTGCTGCTGCTTGCTGCTGCTGTTGATTTCCTTGTTCAGCTTGGTTCTGGTACTGCTGGTGATAATTTGGAAATTGCTGGAAGTTATGTGGATCTTGTGGGTTGTTCTGAAATTGATCTGGATTGAAAGCTTGGTTTTGGTATTGTTGGTTTTGTATGTTTTGGTTTTGGTGAAATTGATTTACGGGTGGTGGTGGTTGTTGGTGGAATTGCTGGTATTGTTGCTGATTAGGATTTGGTAGATTCTCCTCTTCGTTGGCACGATTAGGATGCTCTACCACTCCTCCGTCAGCTCCATTACCAGGGTTATTTGGTGGTTGGTCTATGGGTAAGATCGGGGGAATGTTTTGGTTTTCTGCCATATCTGATAGATCGCTGCTTGATGTTTCAGGTGAAGTGCGGCTCCGACGCTCCTGCTCCTTCCGTCTTCTGGCTTCTGCCCTCAGTTGGCGAGCGGTCCTTTCTATCTCTAGATCGAACGGTAGCTCCGGTAATGTGCTCCTTCTCCGTTGCATAAGCAGTTGGTATCAAACTTTTGACAGTACCTGTACAACCCCCAGGTTAGTAACAGTTCGAGAACATATACAAGAACTATCTATGAGTAAATCAGGAATGTAATTCTCCTAGTAAACGGCGCTGCATCCTCCCCGGCAACGGCGCCATGAAACTTTTGAACCGCTTCATTGCGCTGCCGGGGGGTGAAGAACCTCTAAATGCAATTTCCAGTTTCATGGCGCTCCCAAGTTATGATCCCCGGCAATGGCGCCATGAAACTTTTGACGAGCTTCGCCAACACGAGTAATTTTCTGAAAATTCCTTTACTGGTTTAGTGCTTAAGGAGGAAACTGTGATTTCAAATGGTGCCCCAAGAGTACCCGGTAACGGCCATGAAACTTTTGCACCCAAGCCAAGTTTCATTTTGCTACTGGGGGGTTGAAGAACCGTCTAAATACAATTTCCAAGTTCGGATTTATTAAATGAAAAGAGTTATGATTGGGGGAAGGGGTTTAAGAATATACTAAGATTTCCCTTTTTATTACTCCTGTGGGGTTCAAACGGCGCTGTGGTTCTTCCAGCCATGAAACTTCTGACAAGTATCACGGTGCAACCGGGATGGACCTTCAGTCTGTCACCCTGAAAGTCCTAGGTATCTGCACCATAATGCTTCTCTTAATTTCATGTCAAGAAGATACCTGCCATGAAATTCTTGAACATCTTCCCACTGTATGAGTATTTTCCCAAAATGTTATTTTTATTTACTCGTGTCACGAAACTGTGCTCCCGAAAGCGCACGGGTCAAAAATTGCAGTAATTTATAGTAAGTACCGGATCGTTCACTGGAGGATGTGCGATGGAAGCAGGGCCCACGTCGTTTACCAAGATTTTCCATTCGGTTACTCGTTTCAAGTTTTGCAAGGGTTTCTAACAACTACTTGACATAAATTAAACCAGATCATAAAAGCAGTAAAAATTATTCTACAAAGCATGATAAATTAGATCGAGGAAAGCAATTAAATCTATACTACGAAAGCCATATAAAATTATGCTACACTAACTAGAAGGCAGTTTTAAAATATGACAGAAGGGACAGGGAGGAAACAATAAAGATTGGACAAAATTCAGACGAAACACAATTAAACTTCCAATTTTTTTATACACAGATCTTAGCTTGGGATAATCCTCTAGTTAGCTAACTCTCATGCTTTCTACACCATGTTCCCTTTAACAGACAGGTACTTACGATGAGAATTTACATGCTCTTAAGACAACAATTTCTAAGATACCACAGACTTATAACTCCCTCCACAGGCCTTGTGAAGTTACATTACCTATCTGTGGTGGACAAGCAACACCTAACATATCATTAGTTGATATGCCAAGTACTCCTATCATTCCCCCATGTCACACCCAAAGTTTCAAATGAAGTCCCAAACCATTCCATAACTCTCAAACCTTTTAACAGATGGACAGCCCCTAATTCTTCCGAGTGACCTCTATGAAAGCATTTAAAGGAAAGCAGTTTAAGAAAGCTGCAAAGAAAGCATTTAAATCTATCACTCGGAATCGTTAAAAAACGTCTCTTTCCGTTAGTATAAAAGAGCCCCTGGTCTTGGTGACCAGATGCAGATCAAGAACTCCCGAGATATCAGTAAGCCACAGGGCTTACAACATCTGGGTAGTTATGAGATACAAACTAAATGAAACAGATCCATAAATGAGCCTGTTCCGGATGTACTCACTCAAGACTCAATTCTAGACTTTGGCAGAAGAAGATAGTAGTCGAAGGAATACTCGACCTTACCTTATAAATTCACCAAGGCCTATATGTTGTTCCTCTAGTATTATTTATCACATCTCATCTACACCCAAGTGGATATTGACTTAATGCGATATCTAATATCAGATTTCCAACACACAGCAATTTTGAGAAGCAAATGAATATTTGAAAATCATTCCCTAGACAGGTACTAGACTCTCAATTAAAACACAGATCCTTTCAGTCTATGTGAGACCTAATCGCTGACTCTGCTTCTAAGCTCTCAAAATCAACCCCCAGTGGAATATGAATTAGTCATAACTGTTGAATTTATCCCTTACTCAGATCCGGATTTTATAAAGGAATTTTTGTAGGAAGTTTATTATGCAGCATCTGATTTAAATCAAGAATTCTGTGTCCAAGGGGAAGGATCCCCAAAATAATGATATGACCGGAACATCTACATAATAGTATCATGCATACAAGTATATGAAAAGGAAAATAAAATACCCCAAAATATATGGTGGGGTTAGACAGAATGCGATACACAAGATGGATTAGCCTGAGATGAGAAGAAATCGGCTAAAAAGAGTGCCAGAGATAATTGAGGTTTGCCGGACTGCAAACATCTGCTGTCCGGTTCCCAATTTTCCCAGATGATTGTTTTTAGACAGAAAGAATTCCAAACAACAGTGACCGCCGTCATTTAGTTTTCTTTTGTCTATGATTGGCAGAAGAACCCACATATTTCTTGCTGTAATATTTCTCAACTGATGTTGGTCGACATCAGTTGATACTATTGCAACTTGAATTCAGGTTGAGAAATTAAGATAAGGAAAATTAAAACTGTATCTGATTAGGAATTGGCTGAGTGATAATCGAAACTCTTGGTGAAGAGAACGCTCGCCGGAGCTTCCACCAACCACTAACCAGATCATGCAAAATAACAGATAATGATTGACACACAGAAGACGGGTTAGTCGATATCCCTGTGAAGGGACCTTTCACCAACATTAATCGGTGCGTTTCTCATTATCCGTTCATACACACAATGAAAGAGAAAACAAGAAAGTAAGAAAATATTTTTGGTATTGTGTGGGTGTTAAGCACACAATAAGTGGACACTAAATGGGCTGAAATGTGTAATGGATAAAGTTAGGTGAAATGGGCCTAGGCCCAATACACCCATGCAACTTACACAAATCATGAAAGAAAATATTTTTGGAGTTTTAAAAATAGAGGGGATAGTTCAATTCGAATTATTGGGGATAATTCGAATTGAGATTGCATGAAGAATGAAGTATTACTTACTCAATTGATCATTGCTAGAAATTGGAGCATCATCTAATTCGAATTATTGACCAATTCGAATTAATTCGAATTGGATAACTCGAATTGGCGAAGTCCCTTTCTTGCTCACATTGACTAAGGCATTTACCTCAAAGGGATGGTGAGTTCGAATTATTCTAGCAATTCGAATTAATTCGAATTGCAACAATTCGAATTGGTAAAGGGTGGAAAATAAACTAAGGCATGAAGGGATGGCAATGGATACAATGTGGTTTTCAAGCCAATTCGAATTGTTGAGCAATTCGAATTAATTCGAATTGAATAATTCGAATTGGTTGGAAACCACATGAAGAGAATAGTTTGGCTATGCAATTCGAATTTTTCTTAGCAATTCGAATTAATTCGAATTGCCTCAATTCGAATCACATATTTTCAGACATCAACAATTTTTGTTTTCACAAGTATGGGTTAGGTGAACACTGTACTGTAATGATGGTTTTAGATTTACTAAATCCCTCATCTCACATCAGTGTCATTTCACAGCCACCCTAGTGAGATTTTCAAGAAATAAACGAATACATGTCTAGTGGGTATTGGCCAGATTCAAACCCTATTTCTACAAACAAGAAATCAGAGATCAAAGAGCCTAAAACATCTAGTTATCTAAGAACTACATGAGTAAACTAAGAACACTCAAGTTATCTAAGGTAGCATAAAATAAGATTAAGGCAAGAAGAATAAAACTTGAATATAAATTAAAACAAACCTTAAACATCTAAAACCTAAGAACACTTATTTGAAGCTCTAAGGCCCTAAATCAAGCCAAAAACCCACCAAACATGCATTTATTAAGTTTGAATGTCAACTAGGACATAATAAATGTAACCTAGTTGAAACAAACAAACATACTAAGCATTTATTTCTAGGGAAAGCATTAAAGAGTGCCAGAACAAATGGATAAAACCATTTCTGGAAATTTTCCTTGTATTGACACTTGAAAGCAAAATAAGAACCCAAAACCATCATTAGCTTGAAGGTAGGGTTTATTCTAACTAGAAAGCATGTAAACATATGGAAAATGGCTACTCTAATGGTTACACAAACTGCTTCTACACTAAACTAAGATCAAATCATGTAAAGATTACACTACTTGCAAGAAAAATAAACTAAACTAAACTAAACTACCTACCTAACCCTTAAGGGGTGGAACCTCCTGCTGTTCTTTTTGTCTCAAGCTGCCTTTTGGTTAAAATTCTTCATCTCTTGATTCTGTTGTGGAAGGTCTGCTTTTATAGACAATCTTCAAAACCCTAGGCCCACCAATGTTGTGCTCAGCTTTCTTTGGATGAGTTGTTGAGTAAAGTTCGAATTATCTCAACCAATTCGAATTAATTCGAATTGTGAGATCTCTTCCTTAAGCTGGAGTTGTAGCCTTCAGTAGTCAATTCGAATTGTCTGTGCCAATTCGAATTTGCATCTTTTCTCGAACTGGGTAAGGGTTTCTGCTTGGCTTCCTTGCACTTGTTGGCAATTCGAATTGTTTGTGCCAATTCGAATTAATTCGAATTGGACAATTCGAATTGCCTCTTCTTCTTGCCTTTGGGTTTCTTCTCTCTTCATTCCCTAATTCGAATTAATTCGAACTTGATCAATTCGAATTAGGCTTCTTCTCTCTTCATTCCCTAATTCGAATTAATTCGAACTTGAACAATTCGAATTAGACTTCTGCATCCCTTCCAACACTTAACCAATTCTTTGCTCTCTTTAACAATTCGAATTGTTGTGCAATTCGAATTAATTCGAATTGCATACAATTCGAATTATGCTTTAACACTTAACCAAATTTCAGTTGTGGGATTTTAAATCTTTTTCCCATCTTTTTGGATTTTTGTGGGCTCTTTTATTCTTTTGCCCATCTTTTCATTCCTTTTTCTAATCTTTTCCCTTTTTTCATGTTTTTGGATTTTTCTAACACAAATACAATTAAAAATTGTATGTTTTGTGTCTTTTTATTACCGGCTCGATGTTTTTACAAACTCGCATTAATCTGTCAAATTCAACTGCTTTTTTATTGAAATAAGAGGGAATCACGATCAAAATGTCCGTCTCAGACACGGAAATGGATTGGAAATAATGGACAATTTTGGCCATTATCACTAGGTATTGCAGTATTTAAAAACATTTAAATCATTCAAAATAGCCGATACAATATAATTTGAAAATAATACTAGCATAGCACAGCGGAAATAATTGGTTTAGTACAGTATCGCAGCGGAAAATATAAATAGGGCCGACATGGCCAAAACACGGGTTAAACAGGCCCGTTCATAATATAGTCTAAAGTACGAATTTAAAAGCAAAATAACGTTCCCCAAAATCCCATGCATGATTCGTGCTCACACATGCTCATTCCACATATTCTGTAAGAAAAGGGATAAAAATGGTTTTGGTCAGCAAATTTGTTGAGTAAGTTAACACATGCATGATCGTAGGGTTTAAAAGCCATTAATTGAATAACTTACTAAAAGCATGATAATAACATAATATTTAATTTCATCTAATCAACTATCCAATAGCATAATTTATCTCAGGGCTCTATTTAATAACACACATCGCATGGTTTAAGATAAAAGCCATAATTTAAATAAAGCATTTAAATAATTTAATTGGACAACAACATAATTTAATTTACTTTAATTTAATTTAAAATCCCCATTACATCCCCGATTTGGTATTTCAAAGTTTCACGATAGCATCGCGATGTCAACAAGTTTAGCCGGTAGCCCGGCGGCCGCAACCGTATCAGCCATACCCAGTACCACTCCGGAGCCTCGGGAAACCCATGCGGATATTCGCGAGAGTGTAGGCTCTATATTTCGCCGTTTTGGCAATATCACATTCAAGTTTAGCGCGCGGGGTCACCATCGTCCATTACGGCACGAAGTGAATCGTTAGGGGGCACCCTGCAGAGCACTCACCCCTAATTTTAATTTATCAAGTTTGTAAGGGGATTTAATTTTTAAAATCTGACTTCAATTGTATTTATTTAAAAATAATATCTCAACTCGTTTCAACCCTAAAGGTTAATTCCATGTTTCAACAAGGTTTCAAGATTTTGTTTCCGGTAAACCACAGTTTACTCCAAAATTCGTCAAAAATCAGATTTAATTCCAAAAATTCCAAAATTTCATATCTGACTCAGAAACGTCAAGATCTACAACTTTCGTGTTTTAACTTTTTCAATCAGAGATACCTAAGTAGGTCAAAATCACCAATTTTCGCATAAGAACAATTCTGTCCGAGTTTAATGTGTCACAGTTTAAAGATTTCGAATTCTACCATAGCAATTCAACTCCAAATTTAATGAAATTTGACAGAGATCATCTTAAGATAATTATCTACGACTTTCATGTTCGGCCAAAGATCTAAAACTGTCTAGATCCTATGTCAAAAACGTAATCAAGATCATTCCTAAGTTCTGTTCAAGATTTCAAGATCTAGATTCAAACAGCTCGGTTTCGGTGGGTTTTCACATATCAAATCAACTCCAAAAATTCTAAAAAATTTACAGTAGCTAGATCTAGGTCTTAGGAACGTTTTTCGTGTTTTAAGTTTTTCCATTTGAGTTTCGTTTTAAGGTTCGGAAAAATTCATCAAATCTGTTGCGTCGGTAGAAAGTATAAATTGAAAGATTTTCGATTTCTTGTTAATCTTTTAGTTTTGAATGTTTTAATTCATCCCAAAACCATGTAAGAGTTAACTTACAGAGTCTATGACGTCCGGGATCGTCTATTCGAAGGTGTGGCTTCCAGTCCACCGTTTCTCCTCTCCGTTCGTCGGGTTCTACAATCTAGATCCAATACGAGGTGTAGAAGAGAAAAGAAGATGATTAGGATTCGTCTTCGAATCGTTTATGGAACAAAGATTGGATCGAGACTTACCACGACTATGGAGGTCTGCAGAAATTTCGTCCAGCAGGTCTCGCCTTTGGTTTCGTGCCTCATATGACTCCGGATTTAGGGTTTCGAATGTGTAGAAGGTTGTAGGGTTTCGTAAAAGTATTTGGAGCTCCTAGGAGGTCGTATTTATAGATTTCCAAGTCCTAGGGCGTCCAACATCTGACCTAAGGGTCTTGGGTCGAGAGATATTCAACCGAAAGTCGAAAAATCCGCGTTCGGGCGAGAGATTCACGCAACGGGCGAATCTGTCGTGTGGCGCGGTCGTGGCACGCTCTTCCTCCTTCGACCGCGCGGCCACCGCGCGACACTCGCCCGGACTTCGGTCCGGGCGGGTCGTGCGATCCGTCGTGCTTTTCCGCCTCTCTTTCGGGTTTCTATCCCTCTATGCTCCCGAATTCCGATTCCCGGGGTATCTTCGGGTTTCTACTTTCTCTCTAAATTTTTACTCGGGTCTAATTGGATGTTTTGGACTCGAATCCTCGAGTTCATTAGTGTCGGATTTTGGTGTACAATTTATTTCCCTTTAATAATTCTTTTTATTTAATTAAATTCCTTTAATTCCTTTTTAAGTTAAAATCTCATTTCTCATTTCCTTATCTTTATTTATTTCTTTATTTGCTGGATTCATTTATTTATTGTATTTATTGTTTATTTATTTAATTATTGTTTTATTTTATGTTGGAAAATTCTCGGGTATTACACCCTCACTTTAACTTTCTGATTCAACTTTATTGTTGGGGTATTTCCATTTACCCTCCTCAAGTATAAATGTCTTCCTTAATTTTGAGAAATTAATTCCATTCCTTTGAACGTGAATTAAATTTCTCGGGTGTTACATCCTCTCCCCCTTAGGATTCAACTTCGTCCTCGAAGTTGTGTGTTAGCTTCTCGTGAGCTAGGAACTAATGTAAATTTCGTTTTTATTTCTTGTATCATATCATGTCATTTTTATTTCTTATTTAATGACTGTACTTAGAATTGAAATTTCTAAGTTGCCTACGTATCCCGTGAAGGGATCAAGCCATTACGTAGTTCAAAACAAGTTGAATTTGTTTATTTTTTTAGTGGATACAATTCGTAGAGTTGAACTCGAAAATAAATGCAGTTATCGTTGCTTGAAAACTTCTTACGGTTGCTTGGGCCGAGTGGTCACGTCCTCTCTCCTGTTTATGTTTTCTATTCGCGTCCGGCAGTCACGCAGCTGATGACCATGTGGACCGCACCGAAGGCATGCTCCAGGTTGAGGGCACCCTCTCGCATAGTGTGGTTTACCACACTTTGGACATGGTGGCGCATAGTCACCATGGTTGAAGACTATCCCCTTGTTTCGTCCATTGTCGTTCTGATGTGGTCGGTTCAAGTTTCTACGGACATGGTCCTTATTCCTCTTGTATCCTCCTTGTGATCTTTGGTTAGTCCCACCTACCGGTTTCGTTTCAGTCCTTGAACTCGTGCAACCGCTACTGCACGATCATATACAGCTTGTAGGTTAGGGTAGTGCTCACCCGTGATCACCTCTCTAATAGATAGGTTCAATCCCATCTCGAACTTCTGTGCCTTCTCTACATCAGTTGGCACCAGTCTCGGCGCGAACCGCACCAACTCCTTGAAACGATTATAGTATTCTTGGTCCGTTTTTCCTCCTTGCCTCAGTGTCAGAAATTCCTCGTACATAGCAGCCTTCGTGCTCAAGGGATAAAAATGATCCCTAAGCAGATTCGTGAATTCTGACCATGTGTAGGGCTCGTCGTACTCCGCACGTTCCCATTGGGTGGCTTGCCACCAATCATCCGCCTCGCCTCCTAAGTAGTATGAAGCTACGTGAACCTTTTCCCCGTCGGGACACTTTACGGCATTCAACAGCTTATCGAACATCCATATCCATTCCTCTAGCTGAGCCGGGTCCTCTTTGCCGGCGTAGTGGGGTGGTTGGTAAGGGTTTACCAAGGCTAAGTAGTTGACTCGGGTTACCGGTGGTGGTACACCCGCTTGTGCACGTTGCACTTCAGCATTTCCTAAAACTACGAGAACTTCCTCAACCGTCCTTAGGCGCTCATCCATATTCTGAGGAATCTCATTGTTGTTTGGCATGTTGGGGAGGTCAGAGTCAATGTTGTTTGGGATTACATTCCTTGGTCTTCCCCCAGGTGCCATTCTCTGTTTTAAAAGCACGCGAAGATGAGCTTCTAATCTAAGGCACGTTAGAGTCAAGAAGATCTGAAAGATATGAATGGTAAGGGGAGAATGATAGACGTGGGCACGCTAAGGATTCTTGTTCAACATCTAAGACTAAAGCATGTTTACTCTCAAGTTAGCGCCTCTAAGTAGATGTCAAGCCGAAACCTAGAACTAGGAATGTTATTTAACACAGATAGTTCACATAAAAAAAATTAGCGCAAATATGTATGTATGCATGTGAATCCCCCCCCCCCCCCCCCCAAAAAAAAAAAAATTCATGCAATATGATTTAGACTTGTCAAAATAATTTGTATACATATTTTCCATGGGTTTTAAAATAAAACTTATTCCATGGAAATAATGTTTTAAGAACTTTAAAAAAATAGTTAAAAATCTTGGGTCTCTATATTGGGCCAATAATAAATTTTTGGGCTCTAATAAAAATATAAGTATTGGGCTAAAAATTTTGGCTTAAAAATAATTAAATAAAATGTTGGGCTTTCAGGAATTGGGCTTTTAAAAATTTAGGCTTTAAAAATAATAGCATTAAAATATCCATAGTTTAAAATAATAGCTTTAAAAATATTCCGGGCTCTGATACCACTTTGTAACACCCCGGATTTGATAACCCAGGCCGGGATGCCACCGCCACACCTCCCTAGCAAGACACGGATTCTCCGAGCTTGCTAAAGAGATGCAAGGCTATGGGTTTTGGAAAAAAGTTTTAAAAACAAATCCGGAATTGCTTAAAATAATAATATAACATCATCCACACATATAATAATAACAATAATAAATTTGCAGCGGAAATTTAAAGATAGGGCCGACATGACCAAAGTCGGGTTAACAAGCCCGTATGCAAGTCATGTAAAATAAATAACTAAATGTCCAAAGTGATTCCCCGATGCATGATCGCGGTCCGTACTCTGTAATAGAAAAATAAACAACGGGTTTTATCAGTATATAAAATACTGAGTAAGTTAATCCCTAACGTAACAAGGAAGGGGTTTTAAAAATGATTTAATTAATTTAAAAATTATACTTTTACTCAGGCTTAATTGAAATATTAAAAATTCATAATTAAACTTACAGCGGAAAAACATAATTAATTATGCGAGACTAGAATGCAAAGTTTAAAGGCGTAATTAGAAAGCATAATTTAAAAGCGTGATAAATAAATACAGCTTCATTAACTACACACACGAGTCTTTTAATATTATCCCAATAACTAAGAAGAGGACACCACACACGGGAGATCACTAACGAGGCAACCTCAATAATCATAATCAGTTAACCGGTGAGCCGGCGGCCGCAGCCATATCAGTATTGACTGCCGTTTTGGCTAGCCATGTATCTCGATTGCCATTACGGCAAGCCGTGTATATCGATTGCCATTTTGGCAAGCCGCGTGTATCGATTGCCATTTTGGCAAGCCGTGTGTATCTACTGTCGATTTGACAGGCATGTATATCGACTGCCGTTTTGGCAGGCCATGTGCACAATTGCCGTTTTGGCTTAGTAAGGAGATCACTAACGAGACAATCTCAGATAGTAGGGAGACCACTAACGAGGCAGTCTCGAAGATAGTTGTATGAAGATCGGCTCAGCCTAGTGAACGGGATTTTTCGAAAGTTTATGTTTCGTCGTATAAAAAGATTCAACATCGCATTTCATAGTTCCAGTTTTTCTCATGTTCGAAAAATCCAATTCGTCACCGGTTACGCCTTTTTAATTTAAAAATTCATCTTTTAACTAAAAATTCTGAAATTTATACAGTAGCTCAAGGACACGCATACGAACAACTTTCATGTCTTAAGTTTCTCGAAATTAGGTAAGGAAACAAGTCGACTTTCGCAATCTTTTCAAAACTCAAAATCTGTCAACTTCCCGGTAACAGCGCACCGTTTTTAAACCACGTTTTTGACCAAGTAAACGATCTCTAAAAATTATGAAATTTTACAGGCGCGCACATGACACAAATATGAACAAGTTTTATTAGAGGCAACATGCCGAAAACATTCCTGATTAAATCAGATTCTTGCATCAAGTTCGGATAAAAATCTGTCAAGGTTTTCTTTTCAAAAACACAGGCTGTTCGGATCAATTTGAAGATTCAAATGTTAATTAAAGTTCAAGAAATTTTACAGGCATATTCTTAAGACATTTATCTAAAACTTTTATGTTTTCACCGAAGATTAGTTTTGACCGAAAGGGATCGAAAAACTCACAACAAGTTCGACTACAAAACCTGTCAATTTTTCCTTTAAATCACAGTCTGTTCAAAAGGGTTTTTGAGTATACAAACGTTAACGAAAATGCGTGAAATTATACGGACACAATCTTGAGACAATTATCTACGACTTTTATGTTTACATTGAAGATTGGTTTGGACTGTAAGTGAAGTTAAAATCCACATCAAATTCGCATATGAATGCTGTCAGGATTTTCGAAAATTATTATAACTCAGAATCTTCTCGACGAATTTTCGAGTATTAACTTGATGAAAATGCTTGAAAATTTGACACAACCTTGATTAAGATGTTAGAAACAAATCTTCAATTCGGAATTTCTCGTTTCGGATTCTCGAAATAGGAGGTTTTACTAGATTTCAGAAAATGCGCGGATTGGGGTTTCTAAGTCCGATTTTTACGTTTTTGTTTAGATCCATCGATTCGTTCGATTTTAGTCACCCAAAATTGATACGCAAGGAAGAAACTTACAGTGGTTGAGGTTTAGAGTCCTAAGATTCGTCGGGATGGCCTCTGGAGTCCGCGAACACGTCCAATCTACTCGTCTCCTTCTCTTCGGCTCCGATTTGTCAATACGAGGTACAAACATTATGTGTTAGTCATTATGGTCGACTATAACTTATGAAATAACGGCTAAAACCATTGCTTACCACCACCCTATGGCTGTAGAGTGTCACAACTTCATCCAAACGTCTCCTCGTTCGGTTCTTTCGTCGAAACAACTCACAATTTCCCTTTCGATTGAATTTTCAGATTTGTTTGGAGGTGGGAATGGAGTGGGGCGGCTGCTAGGGTTCCTTGGGATTGACATTTCGTCCCTTAATAGCCCCAAGATGTTTTCCATCATTACGGGTCGGAAAATCGGGGCGGTGATCGAGTTTCCTTCCTTGGCCGCAAGTTTCCCGCAGCCTGCATGGTTGGCGCGGTGGTGGCGCTGCCCCGCGCGGGGATCGCGTGGATCCGGTCTGGACCGGGTCGTGCGATTCGTCGGGTCCTTTCCTCCTCTCTTTCGGACTTCTATCCTTCTACATTTCGAGCTCGATTTTTCCGGGTCATTCTCGGATCATGATTCCTATCTGAAATCTATTTCGACTTGAAATGGATTCGAAATAGATTTCGTGTTTGAAATCTTAAGTCCGTCGGTTTCGGATTTGTCGGCTTCTAATTCGTCGTCTTTTGGCTCCCGTGCAATAATTTATCTAGTTAAATTATTTCCGACTTCACGGGTTCTTGGAATTAAAATTCTTTTTCTTCTTGAATTTAATTCCAATTCTTTTGGGATCAATCTATGGAATATCTTCGGCTTCCTTTCCCTCTTTTATTCCATCTTGAATTTTGAATCTATCGGTGTTTCATTTCCGAGCAATAATTTATTGTGATAAATTATTTTCTTCTTCTCGGACATATTTCGACCTTGATCGGATTAAGAAATAGATTTTATTCCTTTGGATGCCGATTAAAATCCCGGGTATTACAGTCTACCCTCCTTAAGAATCAACTTCGTCCTCGAAGTTGCGCCCTCACTTTAACTTTCTGATTCAACTTTATTGTTGGGGTATTTCCATTTACCCTCCTCAAGGATAAACGTCTTCCTTAATTTGGAGAAATTAATTCCATTCCTTTGAACGTGAATTAAATTTCTCGGGTGTTACACCGGCGGCCGCAACCAATTTCGTAATTTTTCATTTAGTCGGTAGCCCGGCGGCCGCAGCCTATCCGCCATACCCAGTACCACTCCGGAGCCTCGGAAAACCCATACGGATATTGCCGAGAGTGTAGGCCCAAATACATTGCCGTTTTGGCATAATTTTTCATTCGAGCTTCTCTCGTCCATTATAGGCACGCTGAGAAAAGGCTAGAGGGGTGCCCTGCAGAGCTCTCACCCCCTACATATGTAACTGATATCGTTTTAACTTTAGTGTAACGGGAATTTTGAAAATATAGCTTTATCAAATAACGAGGTTTCGATCGTTTGTTTAGAAATTTCAAAATCTCACAAGTTAAAACCATTCGTTGTCACAGTTTACGCCCTTTTTAGTCTAAAAATTCAATTCAAAGGCGATTGATTTGAAATTTTTACAGTATATCAAAAACATCCTAACGAACAACTTTTAAGTTTCGAATTTTTCGGAATAAAGAGGGGAAATATGTCAAAAATCAAGTTTTTTACACAAACAATATGCTGTCAGGATTCAGGTTTGACACAACGTTCAAAATCCGATTTTTTGACTCATCAAATGGACTCCAAAAATTCTGAAATTTTGTGGAAACATACTACACATGATTGTCTACAACTTTTGTTTACATCACAAATATTAGTTCGGACTGGAAGTGATAGAAACATGCTCATCAAATTCGATTAAGTGCACTGCCAGTTTTTCAAAAATTCTTAAAAATGCAGGATATGTACGACATGATTTGGGGTATCAAAACTCGATGAAAATATCTGAAATTTTTACACAATGTAGCTTAAGGTCTTAGGATCAAAATCCTAGTTTTGAGTTTTTTGGTTGAACACTCGAAGTAGGAGTTTTGGTCGGATATCAGTAAACACGCAGATTGAGGTTTTTAGGTTCGATTTTAACATTTTGTTTCAAATCCAAACTTTCGGACGCCCCTAAAACACCCATATTGCTATGAAAAGGTATTGACTTACAGTAAGAGAGTACTTGAACATCCTAGGGTCGATCGAATCGTCCAAAATTGCCACGAACGGATCTACGCAACACGCTCTCCTTCTCCTT
This sequence comes from Hygrophila difformis, assembly GCA_030278955.1. NCBI lineage: Eukaryota > Viridiplantae > Streptophyta > Magnoliopsida > Lamiales > Acanthaceae > Hygrophila > Hygrophila difformis. The sequence continues at coordinate 34,220,648 of JAOANR010000003.1, read as the reverse complement.
TGGCCACGAACGTGTTTGCATGTAAAAATCTGCAAGTTAGAATGATGGTTATGATTTCAAATGACGAAGGAACCTAATCTAAACCTTACCAAAAATTCGAAGTCTGAAATCCTTGATCTCCACACTCCCTCGGTCGGATTTGGTCGCCAGAAAGTCGTCGGAAGGTAAGAACTTGTGCTTTCGGTTTTGGGAGAGTTTGGGAAGAACAAGGGTGTTGAAAGACTGATAATGGGGTGGGAGATCTGTCATATTTCAACCTAAATGCCTTTCCCCCAACTGGGATCGAGTTTCCTTAGTCGGGGTCGAAAATTTTGGCAAGAAATCGACAAAATTACGCAAGTTGGCAGCTGTCTGCTGCCTGGCGCGGTCGTGGCGCATTCCCGCATGGAGACCGCGCGGCTACGGTCAGGACTGCGGTCCAGACTGGGTTGTGCGATCCATCGGGTCTTCTCTCCTCTCCTACGAACTTCTATCCTTCTACATTTTCGGGCTCGATTTTCCCGGTCATTCTCGGATTACGATTCCTATCTTAAATTTGTTTCGACTTAAATTGATTTCGTGTTTGAAATCTTAAGTCCGTCGGTTTTGGATTCGTCGGCTTCTAATTCGCCGTCCTTTGACTCCCGTGCATTTCCGACTTTACAAGTTCTCGGAATCAAGATCCCTTCGCTCTTCGGATTAAATTCTATTTCATATCATAAAATTTACGGGTATTACAGTCTACCCTCCTTAAGAATCAACTCCGTCCTTGAAGTTGCGCTTTATCTCCTCGCAAGCTCGGAAATTGTTTGATTGTGTGATTGTATTATTGTGTGTTGTTGTTTGTTATTATTTGACTGAACCCGGAATTGAAATTTCCAAGTTGCCTACGTACCCCGTGAAGGGATCAAGTCATTACGTAGTTCAAAACAATTTGAATTTGTTTATTTGGGATACAAAAATATTCGGACAAAAATATTCGGGTCGTTACATCCTCCCCCCCCTTAATATTACAGTTATGTCCCCATAACTGTGGTCGCATCGCCTTTGAATAGGGTCGGGTAACGCTCCCTCATGTCTGCCTCTAACTCCCATGTTGTCTTTTCACTTTCATGGTTTGACCAAAGAATCTTAACCATCCTCACGGTCTTATTTCTTGTTACTCTCTCCTTCACATCGAGTATTCGTACCGAAATTTCCTCGTAGCTCAAGTCATCATCCAGTTCAATTTCTTCCGGTTGGAGTACATGGGTCGGGTCGTGCACATACTTTTTCAATTGTGAGACATGGAACACATTGTGGACACGAGCCAATTGTGGCGGTAAGGCTAGTCGATATGCTAGATTCCCGACTCTTTTTAGAATCTCATAAGGTCCTATGTATCGAGGGCTTAACTTTCCTCGTTTGCCAAAGCGCATCACGCCCTTCATCGGTGATATCTTCAGCATGACCTTATCCCCAACTTGAAATTCTAGATCTCGCCGTCTCACATCGGCATAACTTTTCTGTCGGTCTTGGGCCGCTTTCATCTTTCCTTGAATCACCTAGATTTGTTGAGTCATATCTTCTACGAGTTGTGGTCCCACTACCACAGTCTTATCACTCTCTTCCCAACTCAACGGGCTCCAGCACTTTCGACCATACAATGCCTCAAATGGTGCCATGCCGATGCTAGCATGGTAGCTGTTGTTGTAGGAAAATTCAATTAATGGTAAATGATTTTCCCAGCTACCCTTAAACTCTAGGACACACGCTCTCAGCATGTCCTCCAATGTTTGGATTGTTCTCTCAGTTTGTCCACCCGTCATTGGGTGGAATGCGGTACTCATCTTAATCTGTGTACCGAGAGCTTCTTGTAACTTGGTCCAAAAGTGAGAGACAAATCTACTGTCTCTATCAGAGATAATGTCATGTGGTACCCCGTGTCGTCGTACCACATTGTCAATATACGCTCTTGCTAATTGGTCCATGGTCCAAGTATTCTTCATTGGAATGAAAATGGCCGTCTTCGTTAGCCACGACAATCACCCATATCTTATTCATCCCTCTGAGTGATCGCGGTAATCCCGAAATGAAATCCATTGAGATACTATCCCACTTCCAACTGGGATTTCCAATGGTTGCATCAATCCTAAGGGTTTTTTGTCGCACGGCTTTGACCTTTTGGCACGTGAGGCATCTCGCTACAAATTCTGCCACGTCCTTCTTCATCCTCAGCCACCAGTAAATCTTCCTCAAATTCTTATATAATTTGCCGCCTCCAGGGTAGACCGAGTAAGGTGTGTTATGCCATTCTTCCATCAATCTTTGTTTTAGCTCCACGCATTTTTGTGGTACGCACCACCTTCCCTTGAAACAAATGCTTCCATCCTCATGGATAGCAAATCCTATCGCCTTCCAATCGGCAATGTTCTCCTTAATCCTTTCCAACTTCATGTCACCCGGTTGGGCGAGTTTGATCTCATCAAATATGGTCGATTCGACTATCTCTGCGTTGACCACTTCATTTACAGTGGCCGAATGCACTAGCTCTAAGCTCAATCTCGCCAATTCCATATACAATGCCGGCGGAATCGTCAACGGATTCGCCACATGTTGGGTCTTCTGGCTTAAGGCATCAGCTACCACGTTAGCCTTCCGTTCGTGGTAAGAAATTACGAGATCATAGTCCTTGATTAGTTCCAACCACCTCCGTTGCCTCAGATTTAACCCCTTTTGAGTGAATATGTATTTGAGGCTTTTGTGGTCAGTGAACATCCGACACTTTCTCCCATAGAGGTAATGTCTCCATATCTTTAGAGCGAACAAGACTGCCGCCAACTCCAAGTCGTGTGTCGGGTAGTTCGCTTCATGAGGTTTCAATTGACGCGATGCATATGCAATGACTCTTGAGTCTTGCATCAAAACGCATCCTAGACCTTCCTTCGAAGCGTCACTGTAAACCTCGAAGTCACCATTCTCTGAAGGTAGTGCTAATACGGGCGTAGTGGTGAGTCGCTTTTTCAGCTCTTGAAACGCGGACTCACACTCAGTAGTCCAGTCGCATTTCACCCCTTTCTTCAACAGCTGGGTCAACGGGCGTGCGATTTTCGAGAAGTCCTTCACAAATCACCTATAATACCCTGCTAGTCCAAGGAAACTCCGTATTTCAGTTGGACTCGTCGGCGATGCCCACTCCGTCACCGCCGAAACTTTCGCCGGATCCACTGAAACTCCAGTGGCGGATACTATGTGCCCCAGGAATGCTACTTCCTTCAACCAAAAGTCGCATTTGGACAGTTTTCCATAGAGTTGGTTCTTGCGCAAAATCCCTAACACTTGGTGCAAATGTTGGGAATGCTCCTCCTCGCTTCTCGAGTAGATCAGGATGTCGTCGATGAACACCACGACGTATTGATCCAACAATTCTCTAAATATTTTGTTCATGAGGTTCATGAACATTGCAGGTGCATTTGTTAACCCAAAGGATAACACTGTGAACTCGTAGTGTCCATAACGAGTTCGGAACATCGTCTTCGGGATATCCTTCTCGGCAATCCTCAGCTGGTGATAACCGCATCGCAAGTTGATCTTTGAGGACACTGAAGCTCCCTTCAACTGGTCAAATAAGTCCTCAATCCATAAGGACTGTGTTAATAGGTGTTGTTTTGGAGTTGATAATGTTCACTTGTTGGTGTGTGTAAATCAATCCTCTTGGCGTAAGTTTACGCCGAGTTTTACAGAAGATGATGGTTTTTTTAAAGGGTCCGGGGTCTCAGGGTTTAGGGTTAAGGGTTTGGGGTAACCTTGTACGATTATTGTCTCTTTATGACATATATACATATGTTGTTTATTTATTAATACCTTATACCTTTGTTTGGTTGAGTCTCAACAAGGTATTTGAAAAAAATAATTTAATAAAATGTAACGAATAATTTAAATATATTTATGTATAAAATAAATGGTTGTAAATTTATTGCTCAATAGAAAACTTTATTTGGTTACAAGCCATAAAACAATCACAATACTAGTAGTAATTAAAAAGGGAAATAGAATCAGTCATAATAATGATGCATCAATATATAGATATATCTATATCCCTAAGTATAGGGGAAATGAGTGGCCGGGTCCTCCATGGGCATGGTGACTAGTTGGGCCCAGTAGCATTGGGTGCAGGGCCCGGGTTCTGAAGGACCGCTCCATCAGCTTGGTTGGCTAGGTTGGTCAGCTCCCAACCCAGGTCCCCTACTTGCGTCTCTATGTCGTTACTCTTGGTCCGGAGCTCAGCCTCGTGGGCTTGGAGTTCGTTGACTTGAACCTTGAGTTGGGTTAGATCGTGTTGATCCGCTTCCCTCAGATTCGCTAGGTGGGCCATGTTAGCCTCCAGTTGTTCTACCCGCAATTTGAAATTGTTTACATTTTGTGGTGATTCGAGATGTGCGTCGATCAATCTTATCATAAGGTTGATCATGTTCGCGTTTGGTCGGCCATCTAATACCAACAAGGTAAGTTAGAGTTAGAACATACCAAATATAGAGTTAGGAGATGCAAAAATTTAAATCTACATGCGAGTATGCAAATCCCCCCAAATAAAAATTTAATTTATCTATGTGTTTTTTTTTAAAGTAAATTTACTCCATGGACAATAATAAAAGGTTGGAACTCTATATTGGGCCAAAATTTTAATAATTCTTTGGCTTAAAAATATTAGGCTAAGTAAGAAAAAAAATTTTGGTTCAAAATTTTTGGGCTCAAATAATTAGGATTTTAAATAACTAGTAAGTAGAATGATTGGGCCAAAAACTTGGGCTCAAAGTAATAGTTTTTTTTTAAAGAAAAATACTAAGTACAATAATACTAGTTTTAAAATAATGGTTTAAAATAATAACAGTAGCTTTAAAAATATTTCGGGCTCTGATACTAACTTGTAACACCCCGGATTTGATAACCCAGGCCGGGATGCCATCGCCACACCTTTCTAGCAAGACACGAATTCTCCGAGCTTGCTAAAGACATGCAAGGCAATGGGTATTAAAAAGAGTTTAAAAACAAGTCCGGAATTATTTAAAAATAATAATATAATGTTATCCACACATGATAGTAATAATAAGTTGCAGCAAAAATTAAAATAAGGCCGACATGGCCAAAACTCGGGTTAAACATGCCCGATATGCATGTCTCATAAAACGAGAAAATAATGTTCCAAAGAGTTCCCCCCCAAATGCACATGCTTATGCATTCTCGTCATACTCTGAAAAGAAGAGGAAAGCAACAGTCTTATCAGTATTATAAAATACTAAGTAAATCAATCCTAACATAACAATAAAGGGGTTTAATTCTAATAAATAAAATCATGCTTTAGTCTTGCATATAAAAATATTTTATTTCCTAATTTAAAAGTAAGAATTTAAATTGCAAAATTTAAAGGCACATCAAATTGCATAAATAATGAATTAAGCATGGGCATGTATTTAAAACATAATAATAATGACATAAATAAATAAAATCTAAGTCTTTTTAATTTTCCCCGTTACACCACCATTTCACCAATATTTCATTTAGCCGGCTGGAATTGAAAACATACTACACATGATTGTAGTATCCAACAATCATGTGTCCGACATACTAAGCATGGACATGTATTCAACAATCTAAGTCTTTTCGAAAACATACTAAGCATGGGCATGTATTCAACAATCTAAGTCTTTTTAAATCATTCTGAAATTTTGTAAAAACATACTACACATGATTGTCTACAATTTACATCACAAAGATTAGTTCAGACTGGAAGTGATAGAAACATGTTCATCAAGTTCGATTAAATGCACCGTCAGTTTTTCGAAAATTCTTAAAAATGCAGGATATGTCCGACATGATTTGGGTATCAAAACTCGATAACAATCCCTGAAATGTTTACACAACGTAGCTTAAAGTCTTAGGATCAAAATCCTAGTTTTGAGTTTTTCGGTTTGAACACTGGAAGTAGGACTTTTGGTCAGATTTCAGTAAACATGCATATTGAGATTTTTAGGTTCGATTTTAACATTTTGTTTCAAATCCAAAGTTTCGGACGCCCCTAAAACACCCATATTTCTATGAAAGGTACTGACTTACAGTAAGAGAGTTCCTAGGGTCGATCGAATCGTCCAAAATTGCCACGAACGGATCTACGCAACACGCTCTCCTTCTCCTTTGCCCACGAACGTGTTTGCATGTAAAAATCCGAAAGTTAGAATGATGGTTATGATTTCAAATGACGAAGGAACCTAATCTAAACCTGACCAACAATCTGAAGTCTGAAATCCATGATCTCCACACTCCCTCGGTCGGATTTGGTCGTCGGAAAGTCGTCGGAAGGTAAGAACTTGTGTTTTCGGTTTTGGGAGAGTTTGGGAAGAACAAGGGTGTTGAAAGACTAATAATGGGGTGGGAGATCAGTCATATTTCGACCTAAATGCCTTTCCCCCGACTGGGATCGAGTTTCCTTAGTCGGGGTCGAAAATTTTGGCAAGAAATCGCCGAAATCGCGCAAGTTGGCAGCTGTCTGCTGCCTGGCGCGGTTGTGGCGCGTTCCCGTGCGGAGACCGCGCGGTCTGGACCGGGTCGTGCAATCCATCAGGTCTTCTCTCCTCTCCTTCGGACTTCTATCCTTCTATATTTTCGGGCTCGATTTTCCAGGTCATTCTCGGATTACGATTCCTATCTTAAATTTGTTTCAACTTAAATTGATTTCGTGTTTGAAATCTAAAGTCCGTCGGTTTTGGATTCGTCGGCTTCTAATTTGTCGTCCTTTGACTCCCGTGCATTTCTGACTTTACGGGTTCTTGGAATCAAGATCCGTTCGCTCTTCGGATTAAATTCTATTTCATATCATAAAATTTACGAGTATTACAAGAAGGTTGAGCCATCAACCGAACAAGCTCTTCCCATCTTCCTTGTAGAGGGCGAGATCTGCATCATTAAACGTGGCAGTGGCATTAATTCCATACTCAGGAGGCAGTTCTAACCTGTATGCGTTGTCAATGATCTTCTCCAACACTCTGAATGGACCGTCCCCCCGAGGGGAAAGTTTGTCACGCCTCTTCAATGGAAACCTCTCCTTCCGCATATGGAGCCACACCCAATCCCTGGGCTTTAACAGCAGCTTCCTCCGTCCTCTGTTGGCATATTTTGCATATGTCTCCATGGCCTTCTTGAGGCTTTCATGGACGTTCCTGTGAAGCTCCTGTATAGCTCGAGATTGCGGGGCAATGGCAGCAGATCGACAGGTGTTAGTGGGTTGAAACCATAGACAATCTCGAACGGTGACATGTTAGTGGCACTGTGGACGTGTCTATTGTATGCAAACTCAATGTAGGACAGACACTCGTCCCAGCTCTTGTAGCTTGAAGCAGTAATAATCCTCAGCAGATTACCCAACACTCTGTTGACGGCTTCAGTCTGCCCGTCTGTTTGAGGGTGATATGCTGTGGAAAACAACAGCTTCGTGCCAATCTCATGCCACAGAGATTTCCAAAAATAGCTGACAAATTTTGTGTCTCGGTCCGACACAATCGTCTTCGGGATCCCATGGAGACGCATCACTTCCTTAAAGGATAATTTGGAAATGTGGTGGGCGTCATTGGTCTTCGTGCAAGGGATAAAATGAGCCATCTTGTTGAAATGATCTACCACTACAAATATCGAATCTTTGTTCCGAGCAGTCCGTGGTAGTCCAAGCACGAAATCCATCGAAAGATCAATCTATGGTCCCTCGGGAATCGGTAGAGGCATATACAATCCGTGTGGCTTGGAAGTGGACTTCGCCTTCAGGCAGACGATGAACTTGGATATCAGATCATCCACTTCCTTCCTCATTCCCGGCCAGTAGAAATGTTCGCTCAAAATACCGAAGGTGGCAGTCCTCCCGAAATGTCCCATAAGGTCTCCGTTGTGAACTTCTTTGATTAATAACTCCCGAACGGATCCCTTAGGAATGCACAGACGGTTCTCGAATTATAGAAATCCATCGAGTCTAGAATACTCATTGAACCCGTGCCTTTCGGATTCTGCCCAGAAATCCTTGAAGTCAGATCAGTGGCATATTGATCCTTATTATGATCGAAGCCTATCAAATGCGTCGTGGCAATGGCCGCCAAGGCTGTTCTTCGGGATAGGGCGTCTGCAATAATATTTTCCTTTCCCTTTTTGTACTTAAGTACATAAGGCAAGGTCTCAATGAATCCGCTCCAGCGTGCATGCCGTTTCCCTAGTTGACCTTGATTCCGAATGTGCTTGAGGGTCTCGTGGTCCGTATGGATGATGAACTCACGGCCCCGAAGATAGTGTTGCCACGTCTTTAAAGCTTGGACCACAGCGTAGAGTTCTTTGTCTTATGTTGAATAATTCAACTGAGCTCCAGAGAACTTTTCGCTGTGGTATGCCACTGGCTTACCATTTTGTAACAAGACTGCCCCCATGCCGGTGCCTGATGCATCACACTCTACCTCGAATGGTAGATCAAAATCTGGTAGGGCCAATACCGGTGCATGAGTCAGCTTGGACTTCAGTTCCTCAAAACTTTTTTGTTCAGACGGCCCCCACTTGTAAACAAGTCCTTTCTTGAGTAGTGAAGTCAGGGGTGCCGCTATCAGACTGAAATTCGGGAGGAATCTCCGGAAGAATCCACACAACCCCAAGAATTATCGAACTTCATGTACGCTCGTGGGTGGCTTCGATTCCGAGATCGCCTTGATCTTTGTCTCATCGACCTTAAGCCCTCCACGTCCAACAATATATCCGAGAAACGAGAGTTCAGTTGCATGGAACGTGCACTTCTCTTTGTTGGCATATAACTGAACCTCTCGTAACCTGTTTAGCACCTGTTGGACATGGGAAAGATGATCAGATTCACTAGCACTATACACTAATATATCGTCAAAATATACAACGACAAATTTATTAATAAATGAACACAACGACAAATTTATTAATAAATCGATGAAGAGTCTCGTTCATAAGCCGCATGAATGTTGAAAGCGCATTCGTCAATCCAAATGGCATGACCAGCCATTCATACAGTCCGAATTTTGTCTTGAACGCAGTCTTCCATTCATCTCCCGGTTGCATCCGGATTTGATGATAACCACTTCGTAGATCAATTTTTGAAAGTATGCTGGCGTGACCCAGCTCGTCAACCATATCGTCCAAACGTGGGATCAGGTGCCGATACTTGATGGTTATGGCATTAACGGCTCGGCAATCCACACACATGCGCCACGTGCCGTCTTTCTTGGGGACCAATAAGACTGGCACAGCACATGGTGAGAGGCTTTCTCGGACTCATCCCTTGTTCACCAGCTCTTGCACTTGCCTCTGCACTTCTTTTATTTCCTCCGGATTCATTCGGTAGGCTGGCCGATTCGGAATTGAAGCGCCTGGCACGAAATCAATTTGGTGTTCGATTCGCGTAGAGGTGGTAGACCAGCCGGTACTCCATCCGGGAAAACATCAGAACTTTCCTCTAACATCCTGGAAAAATTAATAGGAATATTAGGTGCAACAGTGCAAGTTCTGTAAATATCATCAACAGGTTTTGCAAAAGCAAGGAAACAGTAACCTGTTGAGCTTGGTGCGCGCATGGTTTGCTCAAAATCGGTTCAAGTAGTCAGCAGGCACGGATTAGCAGAGGTGCTCTCAATGCAGAGGGTTTTCCCTTTATCCTTTGCTTTCCGCTCTGCCTCATCCTTCTTCATATTTGCACGCAGAACATCTTGATCTGCTCGAACCATCTTGACAGACAGTGGCTTGACATTTATTTTCTTTTGTTTAAAAATGAATGATAAACAATTGGCACGACCCTTGTACTTGACGTCGCGATCATACAACCACGGTCGGCCTAGCAGAATGTGACAAGCAGTCATAGGAATGACGTCACAGATAATGCTTTCAGAATAGGACCCGATCTTGATAGGAATTTTGGCTCTCCGATTGACTTCCAGGTCACTACTGTCGTTCATCCAATGGAGGTGGTAGGGACTCGGATGTTCTTCCGTCGGAATGCCCAACCTGCGAACAACATAAGCACTCACAGCATTAGTGCAACTCCCATTAACGACTATCACAGAAGCAACATTGCCCTTTAGATCACAATGACAGTAAAATAAATTCTCCCTTTGCTCGTCAATACGAGGTTTCTCTTCTGTTAGTTCAGCACTGAGAGTTCGCATGGCCACCAAATTGGTCAATTTGCGATCCTCTTCAACTGTTTTCTCGGCTGCATAGAATTCTTCACTGTCATCGGAGTCCTCGTTTTCCTCTCTGTAAGTCTGTTCAGGTTGTTCATCATCGGAGTCTATTATTTTCCAAGATCCGTCTTCCAGGAGTGTGTAGCTCTTTTGGTGAAACGGGCACTCAGGCGAGTAATGTCCCTTTCGTCCACATTTGAAGTAAGTGACCTCCTTCGTCCGGTCCTTATCAAATTTAGGCCTCTCGATGACCGCGGGTTTAGGGCCTTCCGGACGGTAGGCATTAAATTCCTTGGCCATCTCGAAACCTTTCGGTTTTGGCTTATCTTCTCTTGGAATAAACGTCCTTTGATTCCAGGGCTTCTGTGAACTGGATCCGGAATCCTGTCTGTATTTCTGCACTCGAGGTCGATCATCGGTCTCAAGTTTCATGGCCAGCTCCAGCAAATCGGACAGGGTGTCGTATGGTCGAAGCTTAGCCTCCCTTCGGATCTCGATTCGGAGTCCTTTGAGAAATCTAGACTTTGTGATGCCCTCGTCTTCATTTACTCCGGCTTTCAGTAAGAGAGTCTCCATTTCTTTGAAATACTCCTCTACCGACCTGTTCCCTTGAACGAGAAATGCAAGCTTATCGTATAAGTCCTGTCGGTAGTGAGATGGTATGAATCTGTTTTCCATGGCCCGTGTCAGTGTAGCCCAAGTCTGAATGGGATCATAGTCCATTCCGATGAATGTCATGAGTCACCTTCTGCCACCATACTAACGCATAATCTTTGAACGCACAAACGACCACATTGACCTTTTTGATATTCGCGTAGTTATAGCAGTTGAAAATGAGCTCCATCGAATGCTTCCATTCAAGGGTACATCCAATCGAATTCATCCGGATTGGATGTACCCTTGAATGGGGGAATGTCAAACTTGATCCCCTTCAAGTCTCGGTCGGGCTCATCATGGTGATTATTTCTGCGGGGGTTCCTGTAGACTTCTTCCTCTTCTGGATCTGACTCGGTATCATGATGCTGATGTCTGGCTGGTCTGGGTGGAACAGGCACTCTTGGAGGTTGGAGTTTGTGGGTGTCTGAGGTACAGGATTGTTTCGGCCAACTCGTCGGGGTCCCTGTTGACGGTTAAGGACGAAATTCATCTCATTCTGTTGTTGGGCCTCGAGTTCGGCCTCAACCTCCTCCATTTCTTGGCTTTGGACACCCTGGGGTCCACTTTGATGGCTCCGAGGTTACTGGACGTCGCAGGTGGAGTGGCTTGTGGCGTTTGTCTGTCAAACACTTCCTATATCTTCAGTTCAAGGCGCCTCATGGTGTCAGCCTGAACAGCATTGCCATGCATGACCATGTCGTCCTTGAAGGTGTCAACCCGATGATTCAAATCATCCATTCTCTGATCCATACTGTCCATTCGAGCAGTCAGCTTTAGCAATATATCCATCAGATCCCTGTTAGAAGATTGTCCTGAACCTGCCACGTCAGAGTACTAACAGAAAATTATGCAATATCTGAAAAGAAGATGAAAATATTATGTAAAATAACAGAGGGAATTTATCTGGATCACTCGGTAAATTCGCTCAGCTTGCTCACAACCCGATGGCTGAATGCTGGGTTGATTCACAACCTGGTATGAAATGCAGTCCACAATGATCACAAACAAATGCCCAAGTGTTCAGAGAGTGAGGCCTGAGATAAGGGACGCGCAGTACACGGATCAAATGTAACTGCTCGACTCAATTCAAAAATTATAAGGTGGAATTATGTGACATGCAATGCAATCAATTAAGTTCAACACCTTATGCGAGCAATTATCACAGCAACAGTGCATCTGGTCCTAATATAGAAATGGAAAATTAAGACCTCACTAAACACTCGGAAAATACCCCGAATACTCAAATGACTTCTCGGGCTAGGTTTCACAAGGTGCCAGTCCGATATCCACTTTATTGTAAAAATTACTCAAGTGGCTTCTCGGGCTAGGGTTTCACGATTGTGCCAGTCCGATATTCACCTTATTGTATTCCAATGAAGAAAAAAAAATAAAAAACAAAATATCACAAGTGAAGGAATATGAGAATTTCCAACACTTAGAAAAATTTTCTCCTTCAGGTGATGCGGTTTAAGAGGCGATGCGGTTTAAGGGTCAGACCGCATCAAGCAGCAGGCCGCATCAAGGCTTCCTTGGACTTGGTGAGAATTCTTGGAGCACAGGTAATGCGATGCGGTTTAAAGGGGATGCGGTTAAACAGACCGCATCGAGTGCATAGACCGCATAGACCACATCGAATTTTGATACTTTGGAATTTTTTTCAAATTTTCTTCACCTTGGAGGGTGATGCGGTTTACTGGAGGCAATGCGGTTTAACAGACCGCATCGAGTAGCACAGACCGCATCGTTTTTGAACTTGGTGGCTCACCAACCTTGACTTTTCTTCCTCCTTTTTCGGATGTTGGTCTCGTACCACCTTGGGGAATTTCATGCTCAATATCTCTAGTATCCAATCCTATTACAACACTCTAATCAAGGAGCCGATTTATGGCAAATGATTGGACACATTTAATGAGTACCTATATTACATATAGCCTTTTTCATTCAACATCAATGTCCTTCCAATATCCTATCTATTACAAGTCTTGGGAAGAACAATATGAAGGTGTCAAGAACAAGATGAACACCAACAAGAACACCAAACAACCTCACACCCCAAACCCACAAAATAACCCCACTGTTGTGTTTAAATATGCCCTAATAATTTGTTAAACAAAATATCATGCACACATGAACACACAATGAACAATGAAGAATGAAACAAGGGTTTAGCAAGTGAGATGGGATTCGATGGTGAGAAACAAACACAAGACACAAGATACCAAGATCTAACACAAGAACAAGAAGGATAACAACCAAAACAACAAAATAACAAGGGAAATATTAATAGGGTTTTCGGAATAACAAGAACAAACAAAGTTTTTAGAAAACCCTAACACAAACACAAGGGAATATAGTTTTAGATTTTTCAAGATAATAACAAGTAGAACCAAGATAGCTCTGATACCAATTAAATTAGGATGCCATGGATCTCTTGGTTACTAACTTGCTTAAGGAATATTAAGGGAGGTTATGCGGAAGATTAAGATAATGATAGATGGAAGAAGATGAACTCAAAAGGAAAATAAAAGGGGTAAGGAGACAAAACCGCAACAAGGGCCGTCGGAGGAAGCAACCAAGGTGTTCGAAACCTTGACCTCAACCCAATACTTCCACTCGAGCCTCGGTTTGATGATCAACAATGGATGCCTCAGTCCAAGATTGATAAATGTTTCCCAACAAACATACAAAGAGTGTGTGAGAGTGTTTGTAAACTCACAATGATCTTTTGAAGAGAAAGGATAATTTTCATTCAAGCAAAATATGTGTTACAAATGAGGGGAAGGTCATATATATAGGCCAACCCCATTAAATAAACCCTAGGAAGGATTAAACAACAAAGGAAGAAAGATAAGAAATGAAAAATACATCAAAAACTGATACTGATGCGGTTTAATAGAAGTGAGGCGGTCTAGACCGCATCGACACACGTAGATCGGTTTAATAGAAGTGAGGTGGTCTAGACCGCATCGACACACGTAGACCGCATCAGGCAGAAAATGGACCTACCTATTACAAAATGAGACGATGCGGTTTAAAAGAGGCGATGCGGTTTAGACCGCATCAGACAAAAAGACCGCATCCTGGACTTGATATTAATTTTAAGCTGATGCGGTTTAGGTGATGCAGTTTAGGCTTAGACCGCATCGAGGGAGACCGCATCGATTTGGGAATTGGAAATGCACAAGGAGGATGCGATGCGGTTTAGGCGATGCAGTTTAAAAGACCGCATCGCATTAGACAGCATCGACTTTGGCAAGGCTGAGGGTGGTGCGATGGGGTTTAAAAGACCGCATCGAGGGTGATGCGGTTTAGACCGCAACGATGCGGTTTAGACCGCATCACTTCTCATGCCTTAGCCAAAAATGATGTCCTTATTCCTACACTGTTCATACTATTACAAAATATTAATGTCCGACCATCTCTGAAAATTGTCCAACGTCCGCGGTGGTTCCGGCCGTCCTCCGGCCAACTTCCGGCCACTTTTCCGGCGAGCTCCATTTTGACCTCCGGTGACTCTCCGGCGACGGTGATGGCTTATTGCTTCAAAATTGGGGATTCCATGGATGGAATCCATGGAATCCCTCCGGCCTCTTCGAGCTGGATCAGGATCAATGCTTTCAGACTGCTACCTTCTTCTCTGTTGATTTCCTCCGTGAATTCTGCAATCTTGAGAATGGTGGCAATCTGGTCCGTGAACTTCCGGGTCCTGGTCCTGGAGCATGGTCCCGATGGAATAATTAATGCTGCCAATTTGGCTCCCACACCATTTTGCTAAGTTTTTCTGTAGATGTTCTGGTATAAGTTTTTCATTTATTATCATCATTGTAAATCCTGTATCAATAATCGCATTAGTACGGAATATTAATTCCCTTAATTTAAAGATTATTGGTACCTTTAGTGTTATTAATGATGGAGGATCTTGGCAAACAGGTATATACTCTGTACTAGGATTTTGTGCTAACATGTACTCTGTACTAGGATTTTGTTCATCATCAGATTCTTCTTCAGGAATTTCTTTTTCTTTATTTTTTGTATTTTTAGGACTTAGCATATTATATTCTTCTAGCACATCTTCTATATTTTCAATTTTAGTTTTTAATTCTTTAAGGGTTGTCATATTTTGTAAGTCAAAAAGTTTCCTTTCTATTATGTCTATCCTTTTTGTGATAAATGTATAATTATCATCAATTTTTGTTATTGGCATTTCTTCGGGAAATTTGGTTTTATAATGTCTTATCAAGCATGTTTGACATATTTCTATATGACATATTGTACATCTAGCTCTTAATTTTCTTGATGGATGATAAGAGCATTTTATACAATGTGTAGAATCTGTGCCTATCTTGAAAAGCCAATTATGGTTTTCGCATTCATTAATTTCTCTCATCATATACTCAGTTTCATATGGCATCATATATTCTTTATATGTGATACCATTATATGAGTTTTCATTTGCAAGCATATTAATCATTTCATAAGGATCATTATCCCCTTGTTCTTCCATAACATTTTCTTCTACTGTTACTATACTATATATTGTTTCTGTCTCAGAAAGATCTGAGTCTGCATCCAATATATCTTATTGTATACATTCTGTAAGAATTGCCTCTCTAGAATGTTGGTTTTTTTCTTTTAGGACATGCTGTTGCCAAATGGCTTTCATCACCACATGTGAGACAAGCAAGTTTCTTTGTATAATTTCTATTAGGATTATATTTTCTGACGTGATGTTTTTGTTTTAAGAAAGGTCTTCTGCTATTTAGTTGTTTTATGAAATACTTCTTTCTTGTCATGAATTTAGGTTTTTTCTTGTTTTAAGAAAGGTCTTCTGCTATTTAATTGTTTTATGAAATACTTCTTTCTTGTCATGAATTTAGGTTTTTTCCTTAATGGCTCCGGCCTACCATAATGTTGAGGAGTGTATATATTTTTACAGAATGAGTAATCAGTTTTCTTAAGTTGTTTTTGTGCAATTATATTTGTACACTTATCTTTTAATATTTTTACTACATGAACAGCCCTCATACTAATAATCCATTGTTGAGGATTCTTTTCAACCATTTTATTCCATGTATCTTGAATTTCTTGACCAATTGATCTTGGTATTTTCTTAAATAATTTTTCACCTCACTCTTGGTTAAAAGCACCTCCTGCTAGGCCTGTATAGTAGAAGTATTCATTTAAAAAGTCTATTGTTCCATACAAGTCATCTAAATGCATCTGGTGTAACACCCCGGATTTGGTAACCCAGGCCGAGGTGTCACCGCCGCATCTCCCTAGCAAGACACAGATTCCCGAGCTCGCTAAGGAGGTGCAAGGCTTATGGGTATACAAAGTTTTAAAACATTCAACAATGAATCCGGAATTTATTAATACTTCAAATCAAGTACGATAGTAAAAATCATCATGCATGGATAAGGTAAATGCAGCGGAAAAATAATCACGGCCAACACGGCCGAAAACCTCGGGTTTAACAGTCCCGATAAAACAGTCGTATGATGCAGTAATTAAAAATGTTCACAAAATATTCCCCCCAAATGCGCGTGCATGCGTCACTCGACATACTCTGTAAAAAAAAAGAAATGACAACGGTTGTCAGTATAAAGATATACTGAGTAAGTTAATACCTAACTAGCAAATAAAAGGGGTTACATGTGTTTAAACTAAAGATTTCGCTTACCGTACGTGAATTTAAAAAAATACATAATTTATTAGCAGCGGAAAAACATGATTAAAGGACTTAATTTTAAAAGCGTAATTTAAAGCATAATTTAAGATGCATAAATTTTAAATACATAATTAAAGACATGATAAATACGATTTAAGCATAATGGAACACTCACACAAGTCTTTTACATTTTATCCCGTAGACTAAGAAGAGGACACCATACCGGGAGATCACTAACGAGGCAATCTCAACATAGGACCACTAACGAGGCAGTCCAAACAATGGGAGACCACTAACGAGGCAGTCTCAAAAAGATAGTAGGACCACTAACGAGGCGATCCAAAAATACAGCGCGCGAGATCACTAACGAGGCAGTCTCAAAGATAATGATAGCATGAAGATCGGCTCAGCCTAGTGAACGAGATTTTTCGAAAGTTCGTATTTCAATGTTATCAAATGATTGATATCGCGTTTTCATAGTTCGAGTTTTCTCAAGTTCGAAAAATCCTATTCGAGGCAGTTTACGCCTTTCTTAATTAAAAATTCGTTTTTACACCAAAAATTCTGAAATTTTTACAGTAGATTGAAAACACACACACGAACAACTTTCATGTTTTAAGTTTTTGGAAATAAGGTTCCGAAGTGAGTCGAAATTCGAGTTCATTACAAAGAATGATTTCTATCTTAAAAACTGGTTCCGTCACAGGTTCGTGCAACGCCGATTAAAAACTCATTTCAAAACCAATTGATGCGAAATTTTTACAGTAACTACAAAACACGTTAAGGAACAACTTTCATGTTTTAAGAATTTGGAAATAATGAATTCTTGGTACTCAAAAATCGACCACAACTCACTGCATACTCGCGGGTTCCGAATAGGTTTTAAAACAGTTCTGAAAATTCGACCGATTGACATATCAAATGAACACCAAAATCCGTGAAATTTTATATGCATAATCTAGACACAATTATCTACAACTTTTTTTAAGGAATGCAAAGTTAAATCATTCGAAAAGTGGGTGAAAAACATGCATCAAGTCGAGTAAGGAAAACTGTCACAGTTTTAAAAATGTTCGGGTTGTCACAGAAAGTTTACGGCGTGATTTGGGATAGCAAAACCTAATGTCAACGGCTGAAATTTGGACACAAGATAGATAAAGGTGTTAGGAACAACTTTTATGTTGAAACGTTTTCGGTTTGAATTCCCGAAGGTCGAGTTTTAGGCGAGTCTTTGAAATTGGACGAAAATAGGGTTTTTGAAAACCGATTTTTGTTACAAGCCTATATCTCGAGTTTTAAACAACAAACAACCACGAAAATTTGTGAGTAAGGTTTTAACTTACTGATTTGAAGATTGGGATTACTGGGATGGGTATCCGGATGCTTCTAGGGTCGCGACGAACGGCCAATCCTTCCGATCGCTTTTCGTTCGTTTTCCGGCTTGAAATCGTAGTAAAGGAAACGGGTTAGACTTTGAGTTTCTAAGTGTTATGGACGAACTAAAACATTAAACTATGGCTTACCAAGGTTCTATGAGGCAGCACCTTCGTCCCGGTTGCCTCGCCGTCGCCGGAAGTTGTCGTCGGATGAGTTTTGGCTTGGAGAGGGAGTTGGGAGTGTCTAGGGTTTTGAGAAACTGAAAACTAAGGGGAGGGGCGGCCAACTCAGTCCCTATAACCCTCCCCACTGCCTTGATCCGCTTTCCCTCGATAGGGGACGGATTTTTGGCAAGAAAATCGCCATGGAAGGAAAGTTTACACCTCCTGCACCTCTGGCGCGCTGGTGACGCGACCTATTTCTATGGCCGCGCGGAGCACGCGTGGACTGCCCTGGAGTCGCGACGCCTCCGTCCGTGCGGCGGCGTGCGGAGGGCGCGGGCCGGCCGGACCGGCCGGTTCGGCGGTCCGCGTGTTCTGTCGGGTCTTTCCTCGCTTTCCCCTATCGGTTTTCTACCCTCTACGTGTTAGCCCGATTCTTTGGGTCGTCTCCGGTTCGGAATCTTTACCTTAAACTGGTTACGAGTTCGGCTTATCGCTCGTAACATTTCTGTGTCCTAATTAGTCTAGTCTAAATTGGTTCCAACTCCTCCTATCGTCCTTGTGATCTATTTTGTGATTTATTTCGTGACTGAACTTAGAAATTAGTTCCAAGCTGCCTACGTACCCTGTGAAGGGATCTAGTCATGACGTAGTTCAAAACAATTTGAATTTGTTTTTTCCTCGGGTGTTACATCCTCTCCCCCTTAAGAATACAGTTATGTCCCCATAACTGTGGTCGGGTCGTCTTGGAAGGGGGTAGGGTAACGTTGTCTCATGTCGGCTTCCAATTCCCAGGTTGTCGTTCCTGTCTCGTGGTTAGGCCACGGGACCTTGACCATCTTTTCAAATTTATTTCTTGTCAACCTCTCATTGTAGTTGAGTATTTGCACCGGGGTTTCATCATATGTCAAGTCATCACCCAATCCGATTACGTCCGGTCGGAGCACATGCGACGTGTCGGGCACGTGCTTCTCCATGTGGGAGTCGTGGACCCGTTATGGATACGAGCAAACTGTGGTGGGGACATTAGTTAATAATCGGTTTCCTATTCCCTATGGAATTTCTTATGGCCCCTATGTATTTACGCCCCGCGGCTCCTTGTAGTCCTGCGAAAGGATGATGTTAGACAATTCTGCTGTCCTTGCCAGGAATAATGCCAGGTGATGCTCCATGTCGTTGTATTTCACGGTCAATGTATGCCCGGGTTCAGTGAGGAGCGTATAGCAAAAGAGATTGAGCAGAACCGGAAAAAATAAAACTCCCTCCGGGTCCCGCGCGGTGGCCGCGCGGTAATGCGCCACAGCGCGCGGAGAGCGCACGGCTCCACCTGTTCGAAGAAATGGGGCTCGCGCTCCGCGCGAGCCACTTCCCTCATTTCCCATTCGAGAACACATCCCCAATTCTCTCTAAATCCGGCGAGTTACCTTCCTTTTTGCGTGATTTCGACTTCAATTTCACTCATCGAGTTACGATCCTACTAAACCCACCTACTAATTTCAACTGTTATGTTTTGAATGACTTGATTTGTGAAGAGATTTAGGAAATTAGGGTTTGTGTACAAAAATTGGGGATTTGTTACTTTTAGGCTTGATTTGTGCAAATGAGCAAGTGTACGTGGCAATTGTTGTTACTCTTGTTGCCTTGCCTATGTTTATGTTATAATGTGTTTATGTTTTTGGCGAATTCTTGTTGAAGTTGAATCCTTAGAAAGGCTGTGAAGTTTTTGATGTTTGGTTGTTATTGGGGTGTGATTATTAGTTTGTTCCCCTGTCGTTGGGTGATGTAGGATATGCTGTGTGGTTATTAGAATGATCGTTTCATTCTGTGGGTAATTTCCGTGTGTTGTTAGTAACTTAGGTTTTGGTTTATTGTGCACATAACGTGTTCGACGAAATGCCACAAAGGGTTTGGGCACTAGTTTGGGCATATCCTATGTCTAGATTACCTCCTGGTTGGTCTTAGCAAACGGTAGGATTTGCTGTTCTTACGGTATATTCACGTTGGAAGTGTATATTGATGCCCATTACATATTTTCGCTTGTCCTTTGTGTGGAACTTAGTCTTATAATCGGTATTGGGTAACTTGCAGGATGTTGCTATTTTTGTGGGTCGTTTTGGCGTCTCTCATGTGTCCTCCGAGGACTAGGAGGCGAGTTACTGATGAGGCTGGCCCCAGTCATGCCGCTCCGGCGATGCCTGATTCCGACGAGAGCGGGCCAGAGGAGGACGAGGAGCAGCGGGGCCCGCGACTCAGGGGTCTCCTGGACGAGGTGCGTCCTCACCGGCACGACAGGTTCCGGTTTAGGACGAGGGCTGCCCAGGACTTTTATTTCGACGAGCTTCGTCGAAACAGGGCTTACGTCCCTGAGAGATGCATATATCCTCTTCATATGGGCGATGACAGGGTCAGTGCAGTCTTGGAGTATCTGCAGTGGACCGGTCTGGCATGTCACCCCGAGGGCGTCGCCTCCGGTTATCTGGCTATGGAGGTTATTGCCAACATTGGTGGTCTCGGGGAGGGTGACGACCTATCCCGGGTATGGGTCCGTGGTCGCTATCTCGACTTCAGTGCTCGGGCGATCAATGTCTATTTTGGCTTGCCCGACGATGGCGTATTTCGCCCACAGCCTGAGGGACGTGTTCTTGCTCCTGCGTGGAACACCTTATGCACCATAGTGCCTCCTCAGCTCGAGCACAGTCATGAGCTTCGTTTGACGACGATGGACTCCCCTTGGCGAGAGCTTGCTCAGCTGTGGTTAGGGCGCGTCCGGCCGATCACCCGGAGCCACATTGTCCTGGATCACGTCTACGAGACCATTTGCTTTATCGCGCGAGACGGTAGGGTGAATGTAGGAGCTTGCATCGAGGACAACTTGCGGGGTATGCGGAGAGGACGAGGGAGTAGGGTGATTACCCATGTTCACCTCATCTGTGGGTTGTGCGCGGCGCAGGGGATTCACACTACACCGGAGACAGACCCATACGACCTAGCACCGGGCCGTTGCTACCGTATCCCGACTTATGCTGACCGACGTAGCGCCTTACGTCGTGGGGCTCCCCATGCGGTACTTCGCCCGCAGCCTGATGATGGCGGCCTGATCCTTGTTGTACCGGAGCAGCCACCCCCTCCTCCAGTAGTTCCACCTCCTGCTGTGGCACCTCAGGGGCAGGAGATGACTCAGATGGTGCAGATGATGCAGGAGATGCGGGTCGGTATGGACGCCGGGTTTGCAGCTGGGCAGGCTCGTTATGACGCCAACGACGCTAGGTTGGACTTCTATCAGACCCGTATGGACTCGTTTGCTACGAGGCAGGCTCAGCAGCAGGCCACCATGTCCGACATGTACGCCTATGTGCGGCAGATGGACGACTACCTGCGCCGGCAGTTCCCGCTTCCCGATCAGTGATGTTCTTCTTTCATATTTGCGGTTTCGTTTAGGTTCTGCATTAGACGTACTTTGTTTAGTTTCCTCCTTATGAGGACGTTGCCGTTGTCTGCGATTTGTGATTTATATTTTCGTTATGTTATTGCTTAGTTATGTGTTTGACATGTGTTAGTTGTTTGCTGTTGTTTTAGAACCATGGTTTAATTGTTCAGTCCATTTTATGGTTTGAGATGTTCTGGATTTACTGTTACCTTCCTATCGTATCTGCATGTGTGTGGGTTGCCCAACAATACCTGCGCCGTTGCTTGACTAAACCGCTTCGAGGAACTTAGATAAACTAGTGTGATAAGATATACGGGATTAGAGTTTATATGTTAAATATATAGTTGCTTGTAAGGGGAAAATTTTACTGAATGAAGATTAGTCTTTTAATAGGTATCAACTTATTGGGGTTTGTTTGTAAATGTTGCTGGAATTTATTTATTCATTTATTTATTTATTTATTTATTTTTTTTTGGTCTAGGGTTGTATGTTCCCCTCTTTGATCATGGTAGTTAAGGAATTAAATAGAATGTATGGAATAAAAAAAATAGGCTTGTCTTTTTATTATTCAAGAAATAAATTTGGGTTACAAGCATTCGAAACGGAAACAACAATGGTGCATCAGTATGGATTTCTAAGTCTAGAGTGACTAGGCAGGTACATCCTCGATGGGATCGTCCTCGTCGCTGGATAAGTCAATGGGAATGGGTGTCCCCACCGGGCTCGGGCTCGGGGGAAATATGTCAGCCTCTAGGCCCAGCAGCTCAGCTCCTAAGTGTCCTATTTGCGTCATCAGTTTGTTATCCTTGTTTTGGAGTGTGATCACTTGGGTTTGGAGTTCGGCGACTTGGGCCTTGAGTTGGGTTATCTCCTGATGGTCAGCTTCCCTAAGATGTCTCAGGTAGTCCACGTTACTCTCTAGATGCCCCACTCGAGCCTTGAAGTGATTGATATGCTGTTGGGACTCGAGGTACGCGTTGGTCAGTTTCATCATCAGATTGGTCATGTTTGCATTGGGCTCGGCCATCTAATGTCAACAAGGGAGGTTAGAGTTAGACATATTTCAGGCAAAGTTAAGATGTGCACGAATTTAAATCTATATGCAACATGCAAGTGCAAGTCCCTTCCCCCATTAAAATCTAATTTATTCGTATGTTTAAAACAAATTGCTAAAGGTTGGGCCTCTATAGTGGGCCGATAAGTTTAATTTTTCTTTTCTTGGCTAAAACATTGGGCTATAAATAAATTTTTGGACTAAATAAAACTAGTGGTCTTTAAAAGTAATATGCTTAAAAATATTACTAGGGTTTTAAAATATCAGTATCAAAATAATTATAATAATAATATTACTACTATAATAATAATAGCTTCAAAATAAAATTCCGGGCTCTGATACCAATTTGTAACACCCCGGATTTGGTAACCCAGGCCGAGGTGTCACCGCCGCATCTCCCTAGCAAGACACGGATTCCCGAGCTCGCTAAGGAGGTGCAAGGCTTATGGGTATACAAAGTTTTAAAACATTCAACAATGAATCCAGAATTTATTAATACTTCAAATCAAGTACGATAGTAAAAATCATCATGCATGGATAAGGTAAATGCAGCGGAAAAGTAATCACGGCCAACACGGCCGAAAACCTCGGGTTTAACAGTCCCGGTAAAATAGTCGTATGATACAGTAATTAAAAATGTTCACAAAATATTCCCCCCAAATGCGCGTGCATGCGTCACTCGACATACTCTGTAAAAAAAAGAAATGACAACGGTTGTCAGTATAAAGATATACTGAGTAAGTTAATCCCTAACTAAGAAATAAAAGGGGTTACATGTGTTTAAACTAAAGATTTCGCTTACCGTATGTGAATTTAAAAAAATACATAATTTATTAGCAGCGGAAAAACATGATTAAAGGACTTAATTTTAAAAGCGTAATTTAAAGCATAATTTAAGATGCATAAATTTTAAATACATAATTAAAGACATGATAAATACGATTTAAGCATAATGGAACACTCACACAAGTCTTTTACATTTTATCCCGTAGACTAAGAAGAGGACACCATACCGGGAGATCACTAACGAGGCAATCTCAACATAGGACCACTAACGAGGCAGTCCAAACAATGGGAGACCACTAACGAGGCAGTCTCAAAAAGATAGTAGGACCACTAACGAGGCGATCCAAAAATACAGCGCGCGAGATCACTAACGAGGCAGCCTCAAAGATAATGATAGCATGAAGATCGGCTCAGCCTAGTGAACGAGATTTTTCGAAAGTTCGTATTTCAATGTTATCAAATGATTGATATCGCGTTTTCATAGTTCGAGTTTTCTCAAGTTCGAAAAATCCTATTCGAGGCAGTTTACGCCTTTCTTAATTAAAAATTCGTTTTTACACCAAAAATTCTCAAATTTTTACAGTAGATTGAAAACAAACACACGAACAACTTTCATGTTTTAAGTTTTTGGAAATAAGGTTCCGAAGTGAGTCGAAATTCGAGTTCATTACAAAGAATGATTTCTGTCTTAAAAACTGGTTCCGTCACAGGTTCGTGCAACGCCGATTAAAAATTCATTTCAAAACCAATTGATGCGAAATTTTTACAGTGACTACAAAACACGTTAAGGAACAACTTTCATGTTTTAAGAATTTGGAAATAATGAATTCTTGGTACTCAAAAATCGACCACAACTCACTGCATACTCGCGGGTTCCGAATAGGTTTTAAAACAGTTCTGAAAATTCGACCGATTGACATATCAAATGAACACCAAAATCCGTGAAATTTTATATGCATAATCTAGACATAATTATCTACAACTTTTGTTAAGGATTGCAAAGTTAAATCATTCGAAAAATGGGTGAAAAACATGCATCAAGTCGAGTAAGGAAAACTGTCACAGTTTTAAAAATGTTCGGGTTGTCACAGAAAGTTTACGGCGTGATTTGGGATAGCAAAACCTAATGTCAACGGCTGAAATTTGGACACAAGATAGATAAAGGTGTTAGGAACAACTTTTATGTTGAAAAGTTTTCGCTTTGAATTCCCGAAGGTCGAGTTTTAGGCGAGTCTTTGAAAATGGACGAAAATAGGGTTTTTGAAAACCGATTTTTGTTACAAGCCTATATCTCGAGTTTTAAACAACAAACAACCACGAAAATTTGTGAGTAAGGTTTTAACTTACTGATTTGAAGATTGGGATTACTGGGATGGGTATCCGGATGCTTCTAGGGTCGCGGCGAACGGCCAATCCTTCCGATCGCTTTTCGTTCATTTTCCGGCATGAAATCGTAGTAAAGGAAACGGGTTAGACTTTGAGTTTCTAAGTGTTATGGACGAACTAAAACATTAAACTATGGCTTACCAAGGTTCTATGAGGCAGCACCTTCGTCCCGGTTGCCTCGCCGTCGCCGGAAGTTGTCGTCGGATGAGTTTTGGCTTGGAGAGGGAGTTGGGAGTGTCTAGGGTTTTGAGTAACTGAAAACTAAGGGGAGGGGCGGCCAACTCAGTCCCTATAACCCTCCCCACTGCCTTGATCCGCTTTCCCTCGATAGGGGACGGATTTTTGGCAAGAAAATCGCCATGGAAGGAAAGTTTACACCTCCTGCACCTCTGGCGCGCTGGTGACGCGACCTATTTCTATGGCCGCGCGGAGCACGCGTGGACTGCCCTGGAGTCGCGACGCCTCCGTCCGTGCGGCGGCGTGCGGAGGGCGCGGGCCGGCCGGACCGGCCGGTTCGGCGGTCCGCGTGTTCTGTCGGGTCTTTCCTCGCTTTCCCCTATCGGTTTTCTACCCTCTACGTGTTAGCCCGATTCTTTGGGTCGTCTCCGGTTCGGAATCTTTACCTTAAACTGGTTACGAGTTCGGCTTATCGCTCGTAACATTTCTGTGTCCTAATTAGTCTAGTCTAAATTGGTTCCAACTCCTCCTATCGTCCTTGTGATCTATTTTGTGATTTATTTCGTGACTGAACTTAGAAATTAGTTCCAAGCTGCCTACGTACCCTGTGAAGGGATCTAGTCATGACGTAGTTCAAAACAATTTGAATTTGTTTTTTCCTCGGGTGTTACATCCTCCCCCCCTTAAGAATACAGTTATGTCCCCATAACTGTGGTCGGGTCGTCTTGGAAGGGGGTAGGGTAACGTTGTCTCATGTCGGCTTCCAATTCCCAGGTTGTCGTTCCTGTCTCGTGGTTAGGCCACGGGACCTTGACCATCTTTTCAAATTTATTTCTTGTCAACCTCTCCTTGTAGTTGAGTATTTGCACCGGGGTTTCATCATATGTCAAGTCATCACCCAATCCGATTACGTCCGGTCGGAGCACATGCGACGTGTCGGGCACGTGCTTCTCCAGGTGGGAGTCGTGGACCCGTTATGGATACGAGCAAACTGTGGTGGGGACATTAGTTAATAATCGGTTTCCTATTCCCTATGGAATTTCTTATGGCCCCTATGTATTTACGCCCCGCGGCTCCTTGTAGTCCTGCGAAAGGATGATGTTAGACAATTCTGCTGTCCTTGCCAGGAATAATGCCAGGTGATGCTCCATGTCGTTGTATTTCACGGTCAATGTATGCCCGGGTTCAGTGAGGAGCGTATAGCAAAAGAGATTGAGCAGAACCGGAAAAAATAAAACTCCCTCCGGGTCCCGCGCGGTGGCCGCGCGGTAATGCGCCACAGCGCGCGGAGAGCGCACGGCTCCACCTGTTCGAAGAAATGGGGCTCGCGGTCCGCGCGAGCCACTTCCCTCATTTCCCATTCGAGAACACATCCCCAATTCTCTCTAAATCCGGCGAGTTACCTTCCTTTTTGCTTGATTTTGACTTCAATTTCACTCATCGAGTTACGATCCTACTAAACCCACCTACTAATTTCAACTGTTATGTTTTGAATGACTTGATTTGTGAAGAGATTTAGGAAATTAGGGTTTGTGTACAAAAATTGGGGATTTGTTACTTTTAGGCTTGATTTGTGCAAATGAGCAAGTGTACGTGGCAATTGTTGTTACTCTTGTTGCCTTGCCTATGTTTATGTTATAATGTGTTTATGTTTTTGGCGAATTCTTGTTGAAGTTGAATCCTTAGAAAGGCTGTGAAGTTTTTGATGTTTGGTTGTTATTGGGGTGTGATTATTAGTTTGTTCCCCTGTCGTTGGGTGATGTAGGATATGCTGTGTGGTTATTAGAATGATCGTTTCATTCTGTGGGTAATTTCCGTGTGTTGTTAGTAACTTAGGTTTTGGTTTATTGTGCACATAACGTGTTCGACGAAATGCCACAAAGGGTTTGGGCACTAGTTTGGGCATATCCTATGTCTAGATTACCTCCTGGTTGGTCTTAGCAAACGGTAGGATTTGTTGTTCTTACGGTATATTCACGTTGGAAGTGTATATTGATGCCCATTACATATTTTCGCTTGTCCTTTGTGTGGAACTTAGTCTTATAATCGGTATTGGGTAACTTGCAGGATGTTGCTATTTTTGTGGGTCGTTTTGGCGTCTCTCATGTGTCCTCCGAGGACTAGGAGGCGAGTTACTGATGAGGCTGGCCCTAGTCATGCCGCTCCGGCGATGCCTGATTCCGACGAGAGCGGGCCAGAGGAGGACGAGGAGCAGCGGGGCCCGCGACTCAGGGGTCTCCTGGACGAGGTGCGTCCTCACCGGCACGACAGGTTCCGGTTTAGGACGAGGGCTGCCCAGGACTTTTATTTCGACGAGCTTCGTCGAAACAGGGCTTACGTCCCTGAGAGAGGCATATATCCTCTTCATATGGGCGATGACAGGGTCAGTGCAGTCTTGGAGTATCTGCAGTGGACCGGTCTGGCATGTCACCCCGAGGGCGTCGCCTCCGGTTATCTGGCTATGGAGGTTATTGCCAACATTGGCGGTCTCGGGGAGGGTGACGACCTATCCCGGGTATGGGTCCGTGGTCGCTATCTCGACTTCAGTGCTCGGGCGATCAATGTCTATTTTGGCTTGCCCGATGATGGCGTATTTCGCCCACAGCCTGAGGGACGTGTTCTTGCTCCTGCGTGGAACACCTTATGCACCATAGTGCCTCCTCAGCTCGAGCACAGTCATGAGCTTCATTTGACGACGATGGACTCCCCTTGGCGAGAGCTTGCTCAGCTGTGGTTAGGGCGCGTCCGGCCGATCACCTGGAGCCACATTGTCCTGGATCACGTCTACGAGACCATTTGCTTTATCGCGCGAGACGGTAGGGTGAATGTAGGAGCTTGCATCGAGGACAACTTGCGGGGTATGCGGAGAGGACGAGGGAGTAGGGTGATTACCCATGTTCACCTCATCTGTGGGTTGTGCGCGGCGCAGGGGATTCACACTACACCGGAGACAGACCCATACGACCTAGCACCGGGCCGTTGCTACCGTATCCCGACTTATGCTGACCGACGTAGCGCCTTACGTCGTGGGGCTCCCCGTGCGGTACTTCGCCCGCAGCCTGATGATGGCGGCCTGATCCTTGTTGTACCGGAGCAGCCACCCCCTCCTCCAGTAGTTCCACCTCCTGCTGTGGCACCTCAGGGGCAGGAGATGACTCAGATGGTGCAGATGATGCAGGAGATGCGGGTCGGTATGGACGCCGGGTTTGCAGCTGGGCAGGCTCGTTATGACGCCAACGACGCTAGGTTGGACTTCTATCAGACCCGTATGGACTCGTTTGCTACGAGGCAGGCTCAGCAGCAGGCCACCATGTCCGACATGTACGCCTATGTGCGGCAGATGGACGACTACCTGCGCCGGCAGTTCCCGCCTCCCGATCAGTGATGTTCTTCTTTCATATTTGCGGTTTCGTTTAGGTTCTGCATTAGACGTACTTTGTTTAGTTTCCTCCTTATGAGGACGTTGCCGTTGTCTGCGATTTGTGATTTATATTTTCGTTATGTTATTGCTTAGTTATGTGTTTGACATGTGTTAGTTGTTTGCTGTTGTTTTAGAACCATGGTTTAATTGTTCAGTCCATTTTATGGTTTGAGATGTTCTGGATTTACTGTTACCTTCCTATCGTATCTGCATGTGTGTGGGTTGCCCAACAATACCTGCGCCGTTGCTTGACTAAACCGCTTCGAGGAACTTAGATAAACTAGTGTGATAAGATATACGGGATTAGAGTTTATATGTTAAATATATAGTTGCTTGTAAGGGGAAAATTTTACTGAATGAAGATTAGTCTTTTAATAGGTATCAACTTATTGGGGTTTGTTTGTAAATGTTGCTGGAATTTATTTATTCATTTATTTATTTATTTATTTATTTATTTTTTTTTTTTTGGGTCTAGGGTTGTATGTTCCCCTCTTTGATCATGGTAGTTAAGGAATTAAATAGAATGTATGGAATAAAAAAATAGGCTTGTCTTTTTATTATTCAAGAAATAAATTTGGGTTACAAGCATTCGAAACGGAAACAGCAATGGTGCATCAGTATGGATTTCTAAGTCTAGAGTGACTAGGCAGGTACATCCTCGATGGGATCGTCCTCGTCGCTGGATAAGTCAATGGGAATGGGTGTCCCCACCGGGCTCGGGCTCGGGGGAAATATGTCAGCCTCTAGGCCCAGCAGCTCAGCTCCTAAGTGTCCTATTTGCGTCATCAGTTTGTTATCCTTGTTTTGGAGTGTGATCACTTGGGTTTGGAGTTCGGCGACTTGGGCCTTGAGTTGGGTTATCTCCTGATGGTCAGCTTCCCTAAGATGTCTCAGGTAGTCCACGTTACTCTCTAGATGCCCCACTCGAGCCTTGAAGTGATTGATATGCTGTTGGGACTCGAGGTACGCGTTGGTCAGTTTCATCATCAGATTGGTCATGTTTGCATTGGGCTCGGCCATCTAATGTCAACAAGGGAGGTTAGAGTTAGACATATTTCAGGCAAAGTTAAGATGTGCACGAATTTAAATCTATATGCAACATGCAAGTGCAAGTCCCTTCCCCCATTAAAATCTAATTTATTCGTATGTTTAAAACAAATTGCTAAAGGTTGGGCCTCTTAGTGGGCCGATAAGTTTAATTTTTCTTTTCTTGGCTAAAACATTGGGCTATAAATAAATTTTTGGACTAAATAAAACTAGTGGTCTTTAAAAGTAATATGCTTAAAAATATTAATAGGGTTTTAAAATCAGTATCAAAATAATTATAATAATAATATTACTACTATAATAATAATAGCTTCAAAATAAAATTCCGGGCTCTGATACCAATTTGTAACACCCCGGATTTGGTAACCCAGGCCGAGGTGTCACCGCCGCATCTCCCTAGCAAGACACGGATTCCCGAGCTCGCTAAGGAGGTGCAAGGCTTATGGGTATACAAAGTTTTAAAACATTCAACAATGAATCCAGAATTTATTAATACTTCAAATAAAGTACGATAGTAAAAATCATCATGCATGGATAAGGTAAATGCAGCGGAAAAGTAATCACGGCCAACACGGCCGAAAACCTCGGGTTTAACAGTCCCGGTAAAATAGTCGTATGATACAGTAATTAAAAATGTTCACAAAATATTCCCCCCAAATGCGCGTGCATGCGTCACTCGACATACTCTGTAAAAAAAAGAAATGACAACGGTTGTCAGTATAAAGATATACTGAGTAAGTTAATCCCTAACTAAGAAATAAAAGGGGTTACATGTGTTTAAACTAAAGATTTCGCTTACCGTACGTGAATTTAAAAAAATACATAATTTATTAGCAGCGGAAAAACATGATTAAAGGACTTAATTTTAAAAGCTAATTTAAAGCATAATTTAAGATGCATAAATTTTAAATACATAATTAAAGACATGATAAATACGATTTAAGCATAATGGAACACTCACACAAGTCTTTTACATTTTATCCCGTAGACTAAGAAGAGGACACCATACCGGGAGATCACTAACGAGGCAATCTCAACATAGGACCACTAACGAGGCAGTCCAAACAATGGGAGACCACTAACGAGGCAGTCTCAAAAAGATAGTAGGACCACTAACGAGGCGATCCAAAAATACAGCGCGCGAGATCACTAACGAGGCAATCTCAGATAGTAAGGAGACCACTAACGAGGCAGTCTCAAAGATAATGATAGCATGAAGATCGGCTCAGCCTAGTGAACGGGATTTTTCGAAAGTTCGTATTTCAATGTTATCAAATGATTGATATCGCGTTTTCATAGTTCGAGTTTTCTCAAGTTCGAAAAATCCTATTCGAGGCAGTTTACGCCTTTCTTAATTAAAAATTCGTTTTTACACCAAAAATTCTGAAATTTTTACAGTAGATTGAAAACACACACACGAACAACTTTCATGTTTTAAGTTTTTGGAAATAAGGTTCCGAAGTGAGTCGAAATTCGAGTTCATTACAAAGAATGATTTCTATCTTAAAAACTGGTTCCGTCACAGGTTCGTGCAACGCCGATTAAAAACTCATTTCAAAACCAATTGATGCGAAATTTTTACAGTAACTACAAAACACGTTAAGGAACAACTTTCATGTTTTAAGAATTTGGAAATAATGAATTCTTGGTACTCAAAAATCGACCACAACTCACTGCATACTCGCGGGTTCCGAATAGGTTTTAAAACAGTTCTGAAAATTCGACCGATTGACATATCAAATGAACACCAAAATCCGTGAAATTTTATATGCATAATCTAGACACAATTATCTACAACTTTTTTTAAGGAATGCAAAGTTAAATCATTCGAAAAGTGGGTGAAAAACATGCATCAAGTCGAGTAAGGAAAACTGTCACAGTTTTAAAAATGTTCGGGTTGTCACAGAAAGTTTACGGCGTGATTTGGGATAGCAAAACCTAATGTCAACGGCTGAAATTTGGACACAAGATAGATAAAGGTGTTAGGAACAACTTTTATGTTGAAAAGTTTTCGGTTTGAATTCCCGAAGGTCGAGTTTTAGGCGAGTCTTTGAAATTGGACGAAAATAGGGTTTTTGAAAACCGATTTTTGTTACAAGCCTATATCTCGAGTTTTAAACAACAAACAACCACGAAAATTTGTGAGTAAGGTTTTAACTTACTGATTTGAAGATTGGGATTACTGGGATGGGTATCCGGATGCTTCTAGGGTCGCGACGAACGGCCAATCCTTCCGATCGCTTTTCGTTCGTTTTCCGGCTTGAAATCGTAGTAAAGGAAACGGGTTAGACTTTGAGTTTCTAAGTGTTATGGACGAACTAAAACATTAAACTATGGCTTACCAAGGTTCTATGAGGCAGCACCTTCGTCCCGGTTGCCTCGCCGTCGCCGGAAGTTGTCGTCGGATGAGTTTTGGCTTGGAGAGGGAGTTGGGAGTGTCTAGGGTTTTGAGAAACTGAAAACTAAGGGGAGGGGCGGCCAACTCAGTCCCTATAACCCTCCCCACTGCCTTGATCCGCTTTCCCTCGATAGGGGACGGATTTTTGGCAAGAAAATCGCCATGGAAGGAAAGTTTACACCTCCTGCACCTCTGGCGCGCTGGTGACGCGCACCTATTGCTATGGCCGCTCGGAGCACGCGTGGACTGCCCTGGAGTCGCGACGCCTCCGAGGGCGCGGGCCGGCCGGACCGGCCGGTTCGGCGGTCCGCGTGTTCTGTCGGGTCTTTCCTCGCTTTCCCCTATCGGTTTTCTACCCTCTACGTGTTAGCCCGATTCTTTGGGTCGTCTCCGGTTCGGAATCTATACCTTAAACTGGTTACGAGTTCGGCTTATCGCTCGTAACATTTCTGTGTCCTAATTAGTCTAGTCTAAATTGGTTCCAACTCCTCCTATCGTCCTTGTGATCTATTTTGTGATTTATTTCGTGACTGAACTTAGAAATTAGTTCCAAGCTGCCTACGTACCCTGTGAAGGGATCAAGTCATGACGTAGTTCAAAACAATTTGAATTTGTTTTTTCCTCGGGTGTTACATCTGGTCCAGGGCATCCATTTGTGTTGTTATATGTCCTGAATTATCATCTTTACATGTTATCAGACTTGATATTTCATTTACAAAGTTATAAGGATTTGGTCCTCTTTCTATTAAGTCTTGATAATCCATTGGATAGTCTCTTTTAAATACTTCCCACAATGATTATGCGAATTCTCCTAAATAAATTTCAAGATATCCGTACATTGATTCAGCAGTATCATTATAATCATTTTTGTTTTTGATGTAATCAGCCACAACTATATTTTTCCATTTTGCAATTACTGAGCCCCATTCTTGAGGGCTTACATTTGTCACTTCTAATATTGTTGGATTATGATAATATCCTCTTTCTAAGGGTTGCCTAATTCCTCTAGGTTTTGTTATCATTCCAGTTTGTATTCTTCCATAAGGATATTCTGGATGAACATGTGTTATTGAGTGTCTAGAATTATTTCCAGTATAATTAGTTCCAGGTCTCCACTCAGTTCCTCTTTAATATGAGGAAAATGGAGTTCCAGGGACTCTTGTTATACTGTCTCCTGTGTTTTTCATGACAATATCTTGGTTCATGAATTCCTTAGATGTTTTATTTGTTTTTTCGAAATGTAAGGACATATGGTCTGCCATATATTGTTCCATTAATGTGTTTTCAGAATTTTGTCCTTCTTCTGGTAAGTTTTCCTCTAAGAACAAGTGAGCTTCGATGTCTGCTTGTTGTTCTTCTTTTGTTTGTATTTTTTGTAATATTTTATGTACTTCTTTCTCAATAATTTCTTCTAAATTATTCTTCCATTCTTTATTTTTTCTTTTCATTTTATCCTTTAATTTCTGTTTTTGTTCATTCAGTTTTGATATTTCTCTTAGAGTTAAATTTTTTTTGGACCATAACAAGGTACTATTTCCGTTTTTAGGCCATTATTAATCTCTATTATTGTTTTAGGCCATGAGAAGCTATTTGGTCTCATTTTAAGGCCAAATTGACCAATCAAACACTTAGCCAAGCCGCGTGAGATATACTCGAAGAATTGTTATCGGATTTTAAAAGCATTCACGTTTCTTCATTCTGGATACGACTTTAACTTATATTTAACTTTTTGGGTCCCGCTCTTTAAGATTACAAATGCTTGCACTACTGGACATAATAATGCAACTTAAATTTTTTAAAAAACACGTCAACTTCAATTTTTTAAAAAACAAAAAACTCCCTTGCCGACCGAGCTTGCCGCAAACAAAATTTGGAACATACTTCATCATTCTAAGACTATTTAAGCAAGGACCCTAAAAACCTCAATCGCGATTCTGCATCCATATAGCTCCTCCCAACATAATTCTAAAACTATCCCAGAAAACCCTAATGTTATTGAACGAAATGTTCAAATTGCAACTCATTCGAACTAGGGGAAGATGCGATCCAATCAATAAAATTGATGTAGAAGATGAATCTAAAACTCGTAAAGATCTCGTTTATGCTTTTGGAACACAAAAAAGTCACCGGAGAAGAATCGCTCGCCGGAGAAGAAAGTGAATAGTAACTCCAGTGAACGTCCAAATTCTTATGAAAATGATGAAACTTATATGCATTCAACTCTCCTCATCATAAGGATCACAGATATGCGTTTGGATTTCAGAAATTCTCACATTAGTGCGTTGTACCGTTTCTTGGTAAGTAATTTCCCCGAAATCCACCACTGGAATCAGATATGGAATCGCCTGGATAGCCCCAAAAGTCCCCGTGTGGCGATTAAGTGCAACAGCAACGTAGGAGTTGGGCAGCCGACCCATACCCAGACCCAGCCCCCGTAACAATGAGCTCAAAAATCCGTAGGATTTGAGAATAGTTGCGAACAGTATAAAGCACTGTAAACTGGCATACCAGTAATCCAAAAACAGTAGGGAGCTATGAGCATAAATTTAAAAATAAGAAAACGATATTTAAAATTTATGCTTAAGCTAAATAAATTAAGGCTTACTCCAAAGAGTAAAAATCTACTTACTGTCACCGTTGACGGGATGGATGCAACACACGCGTAGGCTACGAGCAGATATTCTTCTACAGCTACGTAACTAGCAAAAATTATAATATTAACTACATATACTACAATAGTATTTTATCATAAATAATAGTAATTAGATATCTTCAACTTAGTAAATCTTACCAAAATACTTTTACGGACCAAGCACTAAAACTCCTTGGAACAAGCAACAAAAATCCCACTCTTAAAATACTACTATAATATTTCCAACGAAGCTAATTAAAACCCCGCTAACATCAAACAAAACTGGGCAAGGGAAACAACAAAATAAGAAAAATTGGAGCTGGAATGCGTAAGAAAATATAGAGAAGGAAGGGGAGGAAAGAAAACAGAAGAGATGAAATAAAAAGAGGGTGAATGGCGTGAGTGGAGGGACTATCGAAGAGGGGGTTTATATAGGCAACATGATACCATATGTATTAATTTCCTCCAGCCTTGGATAAATTTTGTCTCACTATTATTGTCCTTCCCGCTGCTCCATACTGTTTTGCAGCATTTTCCTAATGCCAGCTGCACCCATTTCCATTTCTTGTTCCTGCATCCCTTTTCCTTTTTCCCCTTCTAAGTCAAACTTTCTCTGTTGGTAAATATTTTGTTTTCTTCCCCCCGTCCTTGCATACCTTTCCCAAACCCATTACAGATCCATCATTCCCCATGGCAGCTCCGGTGGAGGCTCAAAGCAGCGGCGGAGGAACCTCGGCGGCGGCGGCGGGGCGCCCACGCAACGGCAGCGGTGGTGCCGGTAAGGGCGTCGGCCCTCTCCTCCTCCTCCTTCTTCTTCTTCTTCTTCTCCCTGTCTCTCTTATTTATTTATGTTCTCTCTCGGATCCGAAATCTTGTTGAGGATGAATGAATGGGGAATGGTGGTGTTGTTGTTGCCGGATTTGGGTGGAGAAATGGAGAGGAAGGGATGGCGGTGAGAAGGGTGGTGGTGGCTTGTGGTGGTGTTGTATCTGTGAAGGGGTGGAAGGTGGCGAAACCGGAGGAGGGGTTTTGGCCGGAGGGTTGTAACGCCGGCGGCAGAGGCGGGGCGAGGTGGCTGTGGTGGTTCGCGTTTGCGGGTGGAGGCGCGAGATGGAAGATGGTGGTGGTGGTGGCTAGGGCATGGCCGGAGAAGGAGAGAAAGAGGAAGATGATGGTGGTGGCAAAAGTAAATGGTGGTGGTGATGATAGAGACGAGATGGTGGTGCGGAGGTGGTGCTGTGGCGGTGGCGCCGGCGGAGCTCCGGCGATGGCGGCGGCAGCGGCAGGATGAAATTTAGGGTTAGGGTTTGTTTTGGGCTTAGGGTTGGAGTTGTGTTAGGGTTGGGCCAATTTTAATTCGTTTTGCTTATTGGGTCACTTACATCAAATTAGCCCATTGTCATCCCTAATTATGGACTTAATTAACTTATATTATGGACTTAATAATTCTTACCACTAATCGAGTAATCCAAGACGCCACATTTTCCAATTCGGGACCATCTCAATTAGAAGTCGGACATGTGTTAAGTATTGTAATTTAATTATAAGAACTTAATTTAATTTCGAATGGTCTTTACACTTGTAATTTAATTTAATGGATTTAATGTATTAAATCACTTATTAAATTGTTGTCATTAGTAAAATGATTCGAGACTTCAATCCCTTAAATTGGATAATTTTATTAATTACCATTCGATCACTTGTTAATTTCATAATCTAATTAGCCGTGTACTTTAAACAAGTCATAGGGGTTCATCCTACATTTTAATCCATCCTTTAATATTAAATCGTATTCTTGCAATTAAAATCTATGAACTTAAAATAATTCAAATCTCCTAATTGAATAATCTATTAAATAAAAGGATCATCCTTGATTTCCATAAATGGGTTTAATTTTATAATGATTAAATCCAATCAAAATGATTAGTTTTATAATATAGTTCTTCATTATTAATTAATCCAATATTTATAAAGTAATGGATCTATACTCCAAAGTTCTCGGCGTCCGCCCATCACGCGATTAGGATTTAATTTGCGCTACAATGCAGGTAGGGAATTTAGCTTTAAAATGACTAATTAATTTATATTAAATCCGATTAAATAGTCGTTGCTTCGAAAATATATCATCCTCTTAAATGTTTTAAATTTAATGGGAAATTTAGAATTTATTTGTTTAAATTTTTAATTTTGTTTAAAATTTTATAGAGTGTTATAGTCTACCCTCCTTAAAATAAGGCTTCGTCCTCGAAGCCTCACGACAAAACTTAAGAGTATTTCATAATCATGTTTTATAGGAAGCTTTTATCGTTCTTACCTATTAATTTCAATTTCCTTCAATTGGCCGCAAACATTTATTCCTAATATCCGCTTGGTCTCCTCAGGTATATCCTGTACATGGCAGGAATCGTCTCATTTTAATTCTGTCGGTATCTCTAAAAATTTTATATATGGTCCTTAATTATTGAGGTCAAATATGGATTGGTTCATCTTTCTCGTGAAGCTTTCTTTACCGGGGTGTGCTAACGGCTCCGTACTCCATTCACTTCGTAGGGAGATAAAGATAGACTATCTCATTTAATTATTTATCCATTCTCCATATCTCAATAAGCCTAGGTCAATAAGATCCATCGATATGCTACCTTATATCTGTTTTGGGGTTCTAACGATTCACTTTAAATTGTTAGGCTTCATTGGAATACACCCAACCCCATAATAAATCCCATTATTCTTGTCTGTAAGGTGTCCGTAAGGTGTCACTTTTAGGAAAAAGTATTCATTACTCGCGGACTGTGGTCCCTTTTTATTTGGTATTTGATCCATTAATTGTTTATTATACTTGGAGTGTTCCTCAAGTTCAAGCCTAAGTAGATAAAATTTAAATCCTATGGAAAAAATCCAACTCAGCTCATCCCTAATCGAAAATGTTCACGTCTAACGTCACCACCAATCATCTTTAGTTGTACACATGAAAATTTCTCAATTATTCCTAAGTTCACATCATTTGAAATTTCCAAATGTTGGTTAAGCTTCCGTTATGGATATCCGACCCATGTAACACTGGAAGCAGGTTAGGTTCAAATGTTTACCCTATAAAATTTATAACAAGTATCCTCTTTACTATGTCTTCTTGATAGGTATTCATTATTTTCGAATGACAATAATTTTAACGAAGAATTTCCTTGCTTGGTGGGTTATCACCTTGATAAATTACAATTTCCACTAGGATTTATCCACCATATTTTGGTAATTATGAATCTTATATTTTATTGGGTGTGCAATCTTTCGTCCTCGATTATAAACTTCGTCTTTGGCGATCCATAATATTTAATCCCTCGTATTATATCCCCTTGTATATTTTTATTTTTGTTGTTGTTGTCGTCAATACTATTATTATTATTATTATTATTATTATTATTATTATTATTATTATTATTATTATTATTATTATTATTTTATTTTTTTTAATTATTAGTTTCCGTGAAGGAGAATCCTTTTACATAGTATATTTGGGAAAATAACTTCTAACGATTCCATCGAGCCTTATTTAGCATATTATCTCAATCAAGGATTGGGTTCCAAGTCCTTAAACCAAAAGGAGTAGAATTTAATGACTTAAGTTAATCCTTTAAGTGGTCATTGAGGCAAGTTGCCTCCTCAAGAATATTTTTGGTAAATTTTTGACTTCCCTTGCCCATTCGGCACAAGAATTTAGGGAAACTTCGTAAATATTATATAGAACTCGTGGTGAGTTTAAAAATCTCTTTGGTGCCCTTACTTGACACTCGCGTCTTATCTTTAGGACCATATAATATTTAGAAAAATTCTTATTCTTGGTTACTCGTGTGATTATCGTGGTTAACACATAAATCGTGTTCTTACAAGCCTAAGGCATAACCTTAATTAAGCTAATAAATAATGCTAGAGCAAAGCATGATAGTAGAAATTCAGTTATATATCCGATAACGCAAAATGGCTCAAGGCCGGTTCGATATAACGCCGTGATTTGGTAGATCTACTGTTGGGGTAAACGTCTCCGAGATCTTCCCGATGATAAAAGTAAAACTAAGTGCAAATACCGTCATCTACTGTAGGCATCGTCTACATAATAGGTCCTAAATAAAGCGACTAGGTTCTGGGAACTAGATTTAAGGAAATGTGATACGTGAAGGTAGCTAGAGATAGGTGGAAGACGGCTCATGAGGGAAACGACCGAGTCCCTCATCCTACTCGTTGGATCCCTCGTGGTCTGACCCCTCTTGCGCGGGTTCCCCAGCTGTCGCCGCACTGGAGGACGCGGGCGCGTTCTCCATAGAAGTGTACTTATGGATACGGTCTAGTATGTCCGTGCGCATCCACCCCTCGGGTCCCCACTCGGTCCTAAGATGGTGAAGCTCCTTGAAGAGCGAGATGGTGTGTGTCTCCAGCGCAGCGATCCTCTGTCGCTGTCTAGCAATCTCGCCATCCTGTCGCTGAGCGACAGCCTCGAGGTAGTCCTGCATCTGCACCCTCGGGCGCAACTCGGTCTCCACCTGAGCTTCCACCTCTTTCAACCTTGCCCCCAATTGGGCTTTCTTGGCCTCAAGGCCGCAGACTTTGTGCTCGAGCCTGGCCACGTCCCTAGTCAAGTGGGCCACGGTGTCACTTAATGCCAAAAGTGCCGGGTCCGACATCTGGGAAAAACCCTTGTCAGAATAACTTATAACATCCAAAATTCTGCTCGTGCCTACATGCATAATGTGTGTGTGTTCCCATCCCCAAATATAACTTTTAAAATACTTGGCATAGTCTTTTCAAAAATTATTTTCGTGCAAAAATTGTAATAATTTAAATGCACTACTTCCTTGGGCAAAAATGCTCCAAAAATAATTCCTTCGTGCACAAATCTTAAAATTTTTAAATGCACTACTAGCATAGCAACCATGCTTTAAAATAATCTCTCATGTGCCCAAAACTTAAGTAATTTGAATGCACATCTTCCCATTGTATAAATACTTCCAATGCTTTTCGTGTAAAAATTTAACAATTTAAATACACTACTCGCATAGCCATAGAGCTTTCAAAATAATTCACAGTGCATAAATTTTAAATAATTTAAATGCACAAATTCCAAGAGCAAAATGCTCTGATACCAAACTGTAACACCCCCATTTTCCCTAAGGATGCAGCGGAAGAAAAGTGCGGGAACAATGGGTGGGGTGCCGCCACGTATTCCGGACCGCCCGAAATACGCTAAGGCTAAAAATAATTAGTGCAGAACATCAGAGTTTAATGCATATGCTAACCACTTCCCGGGCAAGTTAGCATATACTCTGCACAAAAAGCTTATAATACCGTAACAAGTATAAAATAAGCTTAATAAAAATGTTTGGTATAGCGTAACCAAACGGAGGAACGCATTCCTCAAAGGAGCTCAATAATAGGAATGGAATAAATCCATGGAAATTTTTTTATTTTAAAAGAGGTTGTACCTCGCATTTCAAAAATATTATAATAAGGGGTTGTCTATCTCGTATTTCAAAAATAACACTGCTAAATGCAAAAATGCATTGTTTAAACAGTAGGGCACAACGTTTGCATAAACGGGATAAAACCCAAATATTCACTCATGCTTGATAAATAATTTACCATGCTTTATAAAAATTATCTTTGCCTCATAAAAAAAAATGATCTATGCCAAGTAATATGTCTCTTATCCCGAAGGGGATTCAAAATGTACATTCTTTTAAATAATACCCCATACCGTGCCCGTGCAAAATATGCTCTATCGAACCTTGCAGAACTGAAACCTGAAAGGAAATGGTGACAAGTGTAGAGTCAGCGAAAACAATCGCTGAGTAAGTAGAAGTTTACTCCCGGAGGAGGTAGGGTAGCAAAAATAATTTAAAGACAACAGTTATGGTAATGGTATGCTAAAACGAGAATAACTTGTACATAAAGACAATATTAATCTAAACCCGGGAACAGATAATACAGCAATATGCGTTACCGAGAAGTAGTATCTCAGCCACTGTGATGTGCAGGTGCCCAAACGGGGCCCAAATCTCACATACACGCAAGGGTGTGGGGGAGGTAAGAAATTTCCTTGAAACCCACCACTGGAATCAGATATGGAATCGCCTGGATAGCCCCAAGAGTCCCCGTGTGGCGATTAAGTGCAACAGCAACGTAGGAGTTGGGCAGCCGACCCATACCCAGACCCAGCCCCCGTAACAATGAGCTCAAAAATCCGTAGGATTTGAGAATAGTTGCGAACAGTATAAAGCACATTAAAATGGCATACCAGTAATCCAAAAACAGTAGGGAGCTATGAGAATAAATTTAAAAATAAGAAAACGGTATTTAAAATTTATGCTTAAGCTAAATAAATTAAGGCTTACTCCAAAGAGTAAAAATCTACTTACAGTCACCGTTGACGGGATGGATGCAACACACGCGTAGGCTACGAGCAGATATTCTTCTACAGCTTTGTAACTAGCAAAAAATATAATATTAACTACATATACTACAATAGCATTTTATTATAAATAATAGTAACTAGATATCTTCAACTTAGTAAATTTTACCAAAATACTTTTACGGACCAAGCACTAAAACTCCTTGGAACAAGCAGCAAAAATCCCACTCTTAAAAAACTACTATAATATTTCCAACGAAGCTAATTAAAACCCCGCTAACATCAAACAAAACTGGGCAAGGGAAACAACAAAATAAGAAAAATTGGAGCTGGAATGCGTAAGAAAATATAGAGAAGGAAGGGGAGGAAAGAAAACTGAAGAGATGAAATAAAAAGAGGGTGAATGGCGTGAGTGGAGGGACTATCGAAGAAGGGGTTTATATAGGCAACATGATACCATATGTATTAATTTCCTCCAGCCTTGGATAATTTTTTTCTCACTATTATTGTCCTTCCCGCTGCTCCATACTGTTTTGCAGCTTTCCCCTAATGCCAGCTGCACCCATTTCCATTTCTTGTTCCTGCATCCCTTTTCCTTTTTCCCCTTCTAAGTCAAACTTTCTCTATTGGTAAATATTTTGTTTTCTTCCTCCCGTCCTTGCATACCTTTCCCAAACCCATTACAGATCCATCATTCCCCATGGCAGCTCCGGTGGAGGCTCAAAGCGGCGGCGGAGGAACTTCGGCGGCGGCGGCGGGGCGCCCACGCAACGGAAGCGGTGGTGCCGGTAAGGGCGTCGGCCCTCTCCTCCTCCTCCTTCTTCTTCTTCTTCTTCTCCCCGTCTCTCTTATTTATTTATGTTCTCTCTCGGATCCGAAATCTTGTTGAGGATGAATGAATGGGGAATGGTGGTGTTGTTGTTGCCGGATTTGGGTGGAGAAATGGAGAGGAAGGGATGGCGGTGAGAAGGGTGGTGGTGGCTTGTGGTGGTGTTGGATCTGTGAAGGGGTGGAAGGTGGCGAAACCGGAGGAGGGGTTTTGGCCGGAGGATTGTAATGCCGGCGGCAGAGGCGGGGCGAGGTGGTTGTGGTGGTTCGCGTCTGCGGGTGGAGGCGCGAGATGGAAGATGGTGGTGGTGGTGGCTAGGTCATGGCCGGAGAAGGAGAGAAAGAGGAAGATGATGGTGGTGGCGGAAGTAAATGGTGGTGGTGATGATACAGACGAGATGGTGGTGCGGAGGTGGTGCTGTGGCGGTGGTGCCGGCGGAGCTCCGGCGATGGCGGCGGCGGCGGCAGGATGAAATTTAGGGTTAGGGTTTGTTTTGGGCTTAGGGTTGGAGTTGTGTTAGGGTTGGGCTTTTGGGGTTTGGGTTGGGCCAATTTTAATTCATTTTGCTTATTGGGTCACTTACATCAAATTAGCCCATTGTCATCCCTAATTATGGACTTAATTGACTTATATTATGGACTTAATAATTCTTACCACTAATCGAGTAATCCAAGACTCCACATTTTCCAATTCGGGACCATCTCAATTAGAAGTCGGACATGTGTTAAGTATTGTAATTTAATTATAAGAACTTAATTTAATTTCGAATGGTCTTTACACTTGTAATTTAATTTAATGGATTTAATGTATTAAATCACTTATTAAATTGTTGTCATTAGTAAAATGATTCGAGACTTCAATCCCTTAAATTGGATAATTTTATTATTTACCATTCGATCACTTGTTAATTTCATAATCTAATTAGCCATGTACTTTAAACAAGTCATAGGGGTTCATCCTACATTTTAATCCATCCTTTAATATTAAATCGTATTCTTGCAATTAAAATCTATGAACTTAAAATAATTCAAATCTCCTAATTGAATAATCTATTAAATAAAAGGATCATCCTTGATTTCCATAAATGGGTTTAATTTTATAATGATTAAATCCAATCATAATGATTAATTTTATATTATAGTTCTTCATTATTAATTAATCCAACATTTATAAAGTAATGGATATATACTCCAAAGTTCTCGGCGTCCGCCCATCACGTGATTAGGATTTAATTTGCGCTACAATGCAGGTAGGGAATTTAGCTTTAAAATGACTAATTAATTTATATTAAATCCGATTAAATAGTCGTTGCTTCGAAAATATATCATCCTCTTAAATGTTTTAAATTTAATGGGATATTTAGAATATTTATTTGTTTAAATTTTTAATTTTGTTTAAAATTTTATAGAGTGTTATAAACCTCATCCTTTTTCCATTCTACACCCCGATCCGGATCGAGAGCGAAGAGCCCGACGGAATCAAGGAGATAAACGAAGGACTGGAAGCACGCCTCCGAATTGACGAGTCGGAACGTCCATAGATCGGTAAGTTAATGCTTACATGGTTTGGGAGGATTTAAATTACTTTCGATCCAAAGATTTAACCAAGGATTTAAAAATCTGTCAACATGAAATCTTTAACGGCGCAACGTTTTTGCACGAATTTTTAGAACCCTTAAAACTGTCCAAACGAGAAAATTTAAAACACGAAAACCGTTCCTAAGACATAGATCTATCTTCTGTAAAAAGTTCATAATTTTTCATCGTGTTTTGACATCCGAAAACGACCGTGAACAGACCTGCCATCGATTTAGATCTTGAAACGGTGATAGATTCTTTATCCGAGCTTGAGGGTGATTTTTACCTTAGATCTA
This sequence comes from Hygrophila difformis, assembly GCA_030278955.1. NCBI lineage: Eukaryota > Viridiplantae > Streptophyta > Magnoliopsida > Lamiales > Acanthaceae > Hygrophila > Hygrophila difformis. The sequence continues at coordinate 34,177,177 of JAOANR010000003.1, read as the reverse complement.
GACCGGTTTAGGATTGGTGCTAAACATAAGAATTGTAGATCTATACGTTTTTGAACACCTCCGTAAAGTTTTGGAATTTTTCGTTGAGGTTTGATATCGGAATTCGACTCCAAACCGAACTGTTCTAGATTTAGATCTTGAAATCATGACAGAGTCTTGGCCCGAACGTGTTGGCGTTTTTGACAATAGATATAGGGTGAATTAGATCTTTTGTTGAACATGAAACTTGTAGATATATGTCTTAAGCATCTCCCTATAAAATTTATCAAGTTTGGAGTTGGTTTGCTATGGTGGATCTCGAAATTTAGGAACTGCTGTCATAAAGATTCGGACAGATTTGTAACCTGATAGAAATCTGTGTTTTTGACTTACTTCCGGAACCCGGATCGAAAAACTTAAAACATGAAACTTGTTCATTTCTGTGTTTTCGAGTCACCGGTCAAATTTCAGAATTTTTGGACTTAAAACCGATTTTTAATAAATTTTGAAGTAAACTGTGGTTGACCGAGTCAAATATTGATATCTTGTTGAAACGGTGAAATTAGCCTTTAAGGTTTAAATGAATGGGAATTCCTTTGAAATAAAATAAACATGAAACATAATGCATTAATGCTTGCCCAAAAGGCAACTGAGATATAATGCTTGCCGAAAGGCAATTGAGATATAATGCTTGCCGAAAGGCAATTGAGATATAATGCTTGCCGAAAGGCAATTGATAAATAAAGTTTGCCAAATGGTAACTGAGATAATAACACGAGACATGAGACATGAAAGTAGAAGACTAAAAAATTGTTCCTTTTAGATTATGCTTTTAAATTATGCCCTACAGTCTTATTATTTTGCAAGCTATATTTATGGTCTTATGAAATCCCTGTCTCTTAAATTATGCGGTTAAATTGTTATTAGATGAATACATTTAATCATGTCTTGAATGCACATGTTCTCTTTAAATCTAACTAATGGCTTTGAAACCCCATAATCATGTACTACTCAGCAAGTTTTTGCTGACCAAACCATGTTTTTCCCCTTTTTCTTTCAGAGCCGAAAAATATGCATCATCATATGCATGCATGGGATATATTTGGGAGATACATTATTTTTAAATTCTGCGTTAGACTAGAAATTGCATGAACGGGCTTGTTTAACCCGTGTTTTGGCCATGTTGGCCCAGTATTTAAATTTCCGCTGCATTACAATTATATATGTAAATACTCCCTCCGTATTATTTTTCTTGCCCCATTTTCTATTATAGGTATAGTCAAAAAACAAGCCCCATTTCCTTTTTGGGTAAAGTTTTAAACATTTTAATTATGATTATTGATAGTATCTGTGTAATTAAAATTAATTAACATAGAAGAAATAATAAAGTATGTTACATATTCCAATGCAAATGATACCGAAGACTTCTCCAGATTACTTTCCCAATTCTCTCTCCTCTTTCATCTTCTACCTCCTGAATCTTCTACCTTCTTTCCAAATCTTCTTCAAATCAATCTTGACACAAATTAAATCTTCATATCTAGTATGTCATCTCCCTCTTCAACTGGATGTACAACAAGCACCCATTCATGAAAAGCTAACACTACCGAATCGTTTACACCTGTTCTAGAAATTGAGCTACAGGACGATGCAAATTCTATGAAAAATTTGAAGGATAAAGAATCCATCTGGCATCGATTGCTTTCGAACATTGAAGTTCGAGACTGAGTGCTACCCAAGAAAAAAGTGGGACATCGAGTGTTTTACAAGAGAAAGTATGAAATCGATTGCTGGGCAAGATGAATTTGTGCTGCCTAAATCCGTTCAAGAATCTGCTTATGAAATTCTTCAAATATGGATACCATCATTCAAGCCCAAACCCTGATTTGCTGGAGGTAATTAAATAAACTTGTGTTCATTTACAATAAATTAGCACAACTGAATTCATATTAGAAATTATAAGTTGCCCAAAATACAAAAGATGTTTCAAATCCCTTTTGCCCAAATACAGAGTACAACAAAAGATGCCCAAAATACAGTTTGGCTAATCTTTTTCAAGTTGCCCAAACGAAGATGCCCAAACTTGACTTCAAACATTGTCATTTTTACATGCTTTGGTCTGTTGGATTTGGGTGCAGTTCATAATGCTCCACATTTGTCAAGTGTTTGATTGCTTCATTTAAGATTTCTTCATCCACTGAAAAGCTTGTTGGAAGCAAACCTTTTGCTTCTAACTTTTCTTTCCCTTTATGCGGGTTCTTATAGGTATTGTGCCCATATACCTTTATAATTTCTGTCATCACCATTTGTAGATGTAACCATGTAAAGTTTAACACTCTTGGCTCAAACATCACAAATGCTTGATTCACTGAATTTACCAAATCCTCCACTGTTTTTGGAAAACATTTGTGCTGAATAGATTGGATTGCTCTAAAGAATCCCAAATCTAACACATTCAAATCAGGGGAATTTGGAGGCTGGCACACTAGCTGGATATGAAAGCCATCTAAGTTTGCTGCATTATGAAAATCAGCATCTGATTCACAAAGATGAGGTTTTGCATTGTCCTGTTGGATCCATATTGTTTTACACGAGTCACTAGGCCACTTGTTTCTTACTGCCGGTAGTAGCTCATAGATGAATTTTTGTTTTATGATCTCTCTTGTAACTGATTGCAATGGTTTCATCTCTATAGTTCCAGCATCCCTGTTCTTACTTTTTCTTTTTGCTGCCACATGCTCTACAAATGGGAAGATTCCAATCTTTCCATCCCAATCCACCTCTCCATTTTCCCTTATTCTAGGCCTTGCCACTGCACAAAGAAACATCACTTTCTCGATAACTCTTTTAGACTTACAATGTCTATATGGCTCTTCCTCACCTTGGATAAGGTAAAATCTTTGTGATTGTTGGGTCATAAAGAACCATTTCTCGTCTACATGAACCATATTGTACATATAAGCAAACCTTGGTAGTTCATGCATTGTTTTCGGAATTGTAAAAGACAAACACCATTGAAGTCGCTCTCTCTTGTTTGAATCAGTGATACTTGGCTTGATTGCATTTGTGTGACTCCTTAAAGCACCACTTTTCAATGTTCTTTGAATGGTTGATATACTAACACCTATTGATTCTGCACATGATCGAATAGTGGTTCTTTGGTGTTGTGGGACTGAACTTAATCTTGCAACATTGTCAACTCTTTTTCTGCCACTTCTCCCTTTCTTTCCACTTTCCACATTTATGCTAATGCCTTCATCTATTTGTTTTTTCACTCTTTTCCACATTCTTTGAATAGTCCACCTGCTTACATTAAATTTTTTTGATGTTGCATTGATTTCCCCATGTGGAAGCTGCATACCTACACTTTTGGACAATAAATACTGAACAATAGCATGTCTCTCACAATTAGTTAGATCAAATCTCTTTTCTTTTTGGGAATTTGACTGTTGTGTTTCATGCTCAATAAAATCCTCAACTGATATTGAATGTACCTCTATTTCAGGCTCATAGAAATCTTCAACATCACTTGGATATGGTTCCCAAGTAGCTTCAAGTTGGATAAGCTCTGCTTCTTCTATTTCCCCATCATCAAAGTGTTGATCTTCAAAGTGTTGATTCTCAACTATATGTGGATTCTCCATGTTTCTAATTTTGTTGTACCATGCTCCTATTCTACTGTGTTGTTTATGTGTAAGAACTGAAGTAATGCGATATTTATAATGGTGTAGAGTTTGGAGCCAAGTGAATTATGTATTAGAGGGAAATTGATGTGCAAATTTTAAGTAGAAGGGAAATTATATTTTGTCTTTTAGTGTTGTGAATTAGAGATTTGAAATAGTACGGAGTAATACTGAAACTGTCTAAATTCTAGTAAATGGGGTTGGAAAGAGAAAGTGGAAAGAAATTGTTTAATTGTAGGGCTATTAGTACTTAATAAAGGTTGCCTAAAATCCCGTGCCACACAGTAAATGGCGCAAGAAAAACAATACGGAGGGAGTATTACTTTCCGCTGCAACTGTAATGTCATTATTTTTAAATTATATTACAATGGGCTGTTTGAATGTTTTAAATTCTGAAAAACCATAGCCTTGCATCTCTTTAGCAAGCTCGGAGAAACCGTGTCTTGCTAGGGAGGTGTGGCGGTGACATCCCGACCTGGGTGACCAAAAACTGGGGTGTTACAAAGTGGTATCAGAGCCCGGCTTATTTTTAAATTAGTATTATTATTTCTAAACTATTAGACTATTATCTTTAAAACTACTATTTTTAAATTATTATTGTAATTATGGAAGCCCAAGTTATTATTTCTAGGAATTCCTAGCCCAAATTATTTTTGAGCCAAATGTTAATTATTTTTGACCCAATATAGTGGTCCAAGAATTTTAAACTATTATTTTAAATTTTTTTAAAGTCATAAATTCCATGGAATAAATTTTCATTTTTAAAACCCATGGAAATTCGAAAAAAAATTATATAAAGACATAGCGCATAAATTATTTTTTTTGGGGAGGGGGGGGGGGGGAATCATCATTTGCATGTGCATACTGCATTGCCTAAACTTAGAGAACTTAGAAGCGTGATACGTTCTAACGTTCTAACTTAGATCTCTTGCTACACCTATATAACTTAGAGGCTTGACATCGAATTAGAAATGCTAACTAGAGATTGATCTTGCCTTAGTTCTAGATCGCGTTCATCTAAGCGCAGGCCTAAGCATCACAAATCTCGGCCTTAGCCATTCCTAGCCCTGTACGAATTAGAAAATTTCCTTACGTGGAACCAATAAAAATCAAGATTTTATTAAAACACTTTTTTGTTCCAAAGACCTTGTTTGGTTTCCCCCAAACAACAAATCCGAAAATTCGAAATTTGAAATTCACTATTAAAAAAAAAAGTAAAATCTGGACAGACCCCTGTCCGAAAAAAAAAACGTGGGCCTTATGGGCGCGCGTTTAACACTTGATCTCGTACATGATTTAGCAATTTCTTGTTCAAGCGATCTATCAAAACTCTGATAAATTAATCTATACACGTGTATAACAGAAAATGGCACCTAGGAGAAACCCGAGGAAGGTAAGTCCAAACGGCATAGATGCTGACCTCCCCAACTTGCCCAACAATAGTGGAAGTCCTTAGAACCTAGAAGAACAAGCGCCTCGTGTGCCCAATAATATGGAAGGACGTTTAAAAACTGTAGAGGAACTCCTTGTAGCATTAGGAAATGCCGGGATGCATAGGACACAAACAACAGTACCTCCGCCAATAGCCCGAGTCAACTACTTGGCGTTAGTAAACCCCTACAACCCACCCATTATGACGGCCAAGAGGATCCAGCTAAGTTGGAAGGGTGGATTCGTACATTTGATAAGCTCTTGGACGCTATCAAATGCCTTGAGGAGGAGAAGATACGTGTAGCGACCTACTACTTAGGAGGCGAAGCCGATGAGTGGTGGCAAAATCTTCAAGCGAATTCAGAGGAAGACAAGGAAGCATACACCTGGGAGGAGCTTAAGGAAGCCTTGAGGGAACGATTCTACCCACTGAGCACCAAGACTGCGAAGTACGAGGAATTTATCAACTTAAAGCAAGGTGCGCAAACAGTGCAAGAGTACTACACCAAATTCAAGGAGCTAGTACGATTTGCTACGAGGTTAGTGCCAACTGACTCTGACAAGGCTCAGAAATTCGAGATGGGTCTGAACCTTAGTATCCGGGAGATACTTGCAGTAGGGCAATTCACGAACCTGCAGACGGTTTATGATCGTGCGGTAGCGGTTGCACGAGTTCAAGGTGGATAAAGACCATTTCGATGGAAACTCGAATGGACAACATCAAAATGACATTGGGGAGAAAAAGGGGATAGTATTTAACCATGGTGACTATGCGCCACCATGTCCAAAGTGTGGTAACCCGCATTATGCGAGAGGATGCCCTCAGCCTGGAGCATGCCCTTCGATGTGGTCGACATGGTCATCGGCTGCGTAATTGCCGGACACGGAAAGAGAACATTGACAAGAGAGAGGATGTGACCATTTGACCTAAGCAACCACGAAACCCAGACGGTCAAGGTGGCAACAACCAAGGGCACCGATACCCTCAGAATAAAGACCAAAACCCGAAACCTCTTGAGAGTACTGAATAGGCAGTTATGGGGACATAACTTGAGACCTAAGGGGGAGAGGATGTGATACGCCGTAATAAAGTAGATGCATTTATTTTTTAGTTTGGCTCGACAATATGTATCCCAAATCAATTTTGAACTACGTTATGGCTTGATCCCTTCATAGGGTACGTAGGCAGCTTAGAAGTTTTCATTCTAAGTTCAGTCACAAATTAATAAAACAAACAAAAAGACCTTAGCACGAGAAAAGCCGAAACACAACTTCGAGGACTAAGTTGATTCTTAAGGAGGGTAGACTGTAATACCCGAGAATTTTGCAACATAAAATAAATAAATAAACAATAAACATAACTGTTACAATAAATAAATAAATAAATAATAAATAAGTAAACATAATACATTGACAAGGAAATAAGAAATGGAATTTAATTTAAGAAGGAATTAAATTTCCAATACCCGTAAAGCCAAAGATAAATTAATCAAATAAATTGTACAAGTGTACCCGACACTAATGGACTCGAGAGTTCGAGACCAATATTAAATCTAGACCCGAGTAAGAATTTAGATAGGGAATAGAAATCCGAAAATATCCCGGAAACCCGAATCCGAGAACATAGAGGGATAGAAGTCCGAAAGAGAGGAGGAAATGCCCGACGGATCGCACGACCCGCCCGGACCGAAGTCCAGGCATGGGCCGTGCGGTGGCCGCACGGTGTTTGCCTAAACGGCGCGCCAAGTCCGCGCCAACGGACAGATTCGCCCGTTGCGAGATTTACTCGCCCGAATCTGGATTTTCCGACTTCGGTTGTATTCCTTTCGGCTCAAGACTCACCAAGGCCGACCTTGGACGTCCCCAGGTCGTGTCTATCTATAAATAACACCTCTTGGCAGCCCCGAACACTTTTCAAAACCCTACGAAATCTCTCTACACATTAAACCCTAATTCTGGAGTCGTCGGAGGCACAAAACCGAACACAGGAACTGACTTGGACGAAATTTGGAGGCCTCTCTCGTCGTGGTAAGATCCGATCTAATCTTTTTCCATTCTTGATTCGAAAACGAATCCTAACCTCATCCTTTTTCCATTCTACACCCCGATCCGGATCGAGAGCGAAGAACCCGACGAAATCAAGGAGATAAACGAAGGACTGGAAGCCATGCCTCCGAATCGACGAGCCGGAACGTCCATAGATCAGTAAGTTAATGCTTACATGGTTTGGGGGGATTTAAAATACTTTCGATCCAAAGATTTAACCAAGGATTTAAAAATCTGTCAACATGAAATCTTTAACGGCGCAGCGTTTTTGCATGAATTTTTAGAACCCTTAAAACTGTCCAAACGAGAAAACTTAAAACATGAAAAATGTTCCTAAGACATAGATCTATCTACTGTAAAAATTTCATAATTTTTCATTGTGTTTTAACATCCGAAAACGACCGTGAACAGACCTGCCATCGATTTAGATCTTGAAACGGTGATAGATTCTTTATCCGAACTTGAGGGTGATTTTTACCTTAGATCTAGACCGGTTTAGGATTGGTGCTAAACATAAGAATTGTATATATATACGTTAAGAACACCTCCGTAATGTTTTGGAATTTTTCGTTGAGGTTTGATATCGGAATTCGACTCCAAACCCAACTGTTCTAGATTTAGATCTTGAAATCTTGACAGAGTCTTGGCCCGAACGTGTTGGCGTTTTTGACAATAGATATAGGGTGAAAGATCTGTTGTTGAACATGAAACTTGTAGATATATGTCTTAAGCATCTCCCTGTAAACTTTCATCAAGTTTGGAGTTGGTTTGTTATGGTGGATCTCGAAATTTAGGAACTACTGTCGTAAAGATTCTGACAGATTTGTAACCTGATAGAAATCTGTGTTTTTTCCTTACTTCCATAACCCGGATCGAGAAACTTAAAACATGAAACTTGTTCATCTCTGTGTTTTCGAGTCACCGATCAAATTTCAGAATATTGGGACTTAAAACCGATTTTTAATAAATTTTGAAGTAAACTGTGGTTGACCGAGTCAAATCTTGATATCTTGTTGAAATGGTGAAATTAGCCTTTAAGGTTTAAATGATTGGGAATTCCTTTGAAATAAAATGCACATGAAACATAATGCTTGCCCGAAAGGCAATTAAGATATAATGCTTGCCGAAAGGCAATTGAGATATAATGCTTGCCGAAAGGCAATTGATAAATAAAGTTTGCCGAATGGCAACTGAGATAATAACACGAGACATGAGACATGAAAGTAGAAGACTCGAAAATTGTTCCTTTTAGATTATGCTTTTAAATTATGCCCTACAGTCTTATTATTTTGCAAGCTATATTTATGGTCTTATAAAATTCATGTCTCTTAAATTATGCGGTTAAATTGCTATTAGATGAATACATTTAATCATGTCTTGAATGCACATGTTCTCTTTAAATCTAACTAATGACTTTGAAACTCCATAATCATGTATGTGTTAATTTACTCAGCAAGTTTTTGGTGACCAAACCATGTTTTTCCCTTTTTTCTTTCAAAGCCGAAAAATATGGATCATCATATGCATGCATGGGATATATTTGGGAGATACATTATTTTTAAATTTTGCGTTAGACTAGAAATTGCATGAACGGGTCTGTTTAACCCGTGTTTTGGCCATGTTGGCCCAGTATTTAAATTTCCGCTGCATTACAATTATATTGTAAATATTACTTTCCGCTGCAACTGTAATGACATTATTTTTAAATTATATTACAATGGGCTGTTTGAATGTTTTAAATTTTGAAAAACCATAGCCTTGCATCTCCTTAGCAAGCTCGGAGAAACCCGTGTCTTGCTAGGGAGGTGTGGCGGTGACATCCCGACCTGGGTGACCAAAAATCGTGGTGTTACAGTGATGATGCGAAGTGAGGGAAAGCTGGTTGGAAGCAAGGTCAATGGCGACGATGATGCAAGCTCTGTTGAGCAAAACAACCAGCACGGCCAACGGCCGACTGTGGAGTGGATGAAGGTGATGGTGATGATGCGAAGTTGAGGATGAGGTCGGCGATGATGACAATGGAGGGCCTTCTTGAAATAAGGAGGTGACTGGAGCGGCGTCGACTCTGTGGTTGATGGAAGGCGGCGACATGTTGGAGATGATGTTGTTGTGAAGCAACAACCAGAGATGGGAAAGAGTTGGGGTTTTCATATCTCATGTTGGAGGATGAAAATTGGAGGAACCTTGGAGACGGCGTCGGCTGTCCATTGAGGTGATGACGGCAGCTTGGGGAGGAGAGACGAACTGCCGGAGTTGATGATAGAAGTGGATGCATGCCCGATGGCGTTGAACAAAATGGAGGCCCATGTGTGCTTCTTAACATGTATGGGTCTGTTGCGCATTTGAGTAAATGCAATTAGAAGAAAATGCCGGCGCGCGTGAACTTCTTTGGCACGTTTGGTACACGCGGCCTATTCTCCAAATCACTTTATCAAATTGGCTATTAATTAAGCCCTTATGCCTTGTTATGGCTTAAAACAATAATAGGAATTAATTGTGGCTTAAAAACAGAAATCACACCTTGTTATGGTCTAAAAAACAATTTTACTCTTTCTCTTATCATTTCTTCATAATTATCTATCCAATTCTCAAAATACCACTATGTTTTGGACATTCTACTAAATGGATCATATGTTTTAATTTATTAGAGTGTCTTCTATCAAGATCAATTTTACAATCTTGAAAAGTGTGAGGTAATATTCCTTTATTTTTAAATTTTTTTGTCAAGGTAGAATGCACATGTTGTGAGAAAACTTTTTCACACCTGTCATGGTTTTCTCTTTTATTTAGAATTTTTCATTTCTTAAAGTTTTCAAATTTTCTTGTTTTTAAACAAATATATTGTATGTCTTTAGCAATTCTTTTTACTTCATCATTACTATGGTGAAATATATGTTTTCCTCCATATTCTACATAATTATCTGTTACTGGTTTTTCTACAATGAACCTTTTCATTTGTTTATTCATTTTCCTAACCTTCTTCTTCTATAAAATCTATTGGTCGTTTTGCAGTTTCATAATCATTAAATCTTACTGATGTTTCTCCCCTGGAGTTAATGTGTAACACCCCGGATTTGATAACCCAGGCCGGGATGTCACCGCCACACCTCCCTAGCTAAACACGAATTCTCCGAGCTTGCTAAAGAGATGCAAGGCTATGGGTATTGAAAAGAGTTTTAAAAACAAGTCTGGAATTATTTAAAATAATAATATAATGTCATCAACACATGATAGTAATAATAAGTTGCAGCGGAAATTAAAATAGGGCCGACACGGCCAAAACTCGGGTTATACACGTCCGATATGCATGTCTCATAAAACGACAAAATAATGTCCCAAAAGAGTCCCCCCAAATGCACATGCTTATGCATTATCGCCATGCTCTGAAAAGAAAAGGAAAGCAACAGTCCTTTTTAAAAGTAAGAATTTAAATTGCATAATTTAAAGGCACATTAAAATTCATAAATAATGAATTAAGCATGGGCATGTATTTAAAACATAATTTAATGCATGACTAACGACATAAATAAATAAATAAAATCTAAGTCTTTTAATTTTCCCCGTTACACCACAATCTTAACAATATTTCATTTAGCCGGCGATCCGGCGGCCGCAGCCAATTTCGTAATTTTCATTTAGCCGGCGATCTGGCGACCGCAACCAATTTCATAATTTTCATTTAAGCTTCTCTCGTCCATTGTAGGCACACAGAGGAAAGGATTTTTCACTTAAACTTCTCTCGTCCATTATAGGCACGCAGAGGAAAGGATTTTTCATTTAAGCTTCTATCGTCCATTGTAGGCACGCAGAGGAAAGGATAGAGGGGCACCCCGCAGAGCACTCACCCCTACCTATGTAACCAATATCATTTCAACTTAGTGTAACGGGATTTTATATAACGGACACGGGGGATTCTAGGTGCAATGCTTAACCAACTCATCTGAATATCGAGGACATGATGGATTCAAGGTGTGAAGCTTAACCAACCCATCTAAAGGTCGAGGATACGATGAATTCAAGGTGCAAGCTTAACTAATCCACCTAGGTGTCACTTGTAACTGGATTTTTTAAAGTTTGATTTTATCATTCAAAGAGAGTTTCGATCGTTCGTTTAGAAAATCTCAATTTCACAAGTTTAATGCATACTCATCACAGTTTACACTATTTCAGTTTAAAAATTCAATTTAAAAGCAATTGACTTGAAACTCGTACAGCACCTCAAAAACATGTTAACGAACAACTTTCATGTTTTGAGTTTTTCAAAATTAGGTGAGGAAGCAAATGAAATTTTGCAATCTCTTCAAAACGTAAAATCTGTCAACTTTTCTAAAACAGCGCACTGATTTTCAAACAGGTTTTCGACATAGCAAAACGACTCCAAAATTCATGAAAATTTACAGGCACTTACTTGAAACCAAAATAAGCAATTTTAATTAGAGGTATTTTATGCAAAATCATTACGGATTAAATCAGATTAATTCATAAAGTTTGAATCCAAAATCTGTCAAAGTTTTCTTCAAAAACTTAGTCTGTTCAAATCGAGTTTTGACTATACAAACTTTTATGAAAATGCACGAACTTTTACAGGAATAATTTTGAGACAATTATCTACAACTTTTATTTTTACACCAAAGATTAGTTTTGACCGAAAGTGATAGAAAAATGCACATCAAGTTCGACTACGCATGCTGTCAAGTTTTTCGAAAAAGTCATGCAACTCAGAAAATGTCCGACGCATTTGGGGGTATCCAAAACTTGATGAAAATGCATGAAATTTTCACACAACCTAGATTAAGATGTTAGGAACAAATCTCTAGTTCAGAGTTTTTCGTTTCGGATTCTCAAAATAGGGTTTTTTTCGTTTGATCTCAGAAAATGCGCAAAAGTGAATCTTTTAAGTTCGATTTTAATGTTTTGAATAAAACTAATGTTTCGAACGATCCTAATCCACCGATATTGATATGTAAGGCATTATCTTACCGTAGGTGATTTCTTGAACATCCTAGGTTCGAACGAACGTCTCCAATTGCCACGAACGGATCTACGCAACACATTCTCCTTCTTTATTGGCCCCGAACGTAATCGCATGTAAAAATTCGTAAGTTAGAATGAAAGTTAAGGTTTTAAACGATGAAGAAACCTAAACTACACCTTACCAACAATCCAAAGCCTGAAATCCTTGATCTATACACCTCCTTGGTCGGATTTGGTCACCGGAAAATGGTCGGAAAGCAAGAACTTGGTGTTTTTCGGGTTTGGAGAGCAGGGAGAGAATATGAGAGACTATGGAGTGAATTTAGAATTGTGTGGCTGGAAAAGGGTGTTAAGATCACCTCAAATCTATCCACAATCCTTCCCTTAAGGTGGTGATCGAGTTACCAAAGTCGGGGCTCGAAAATAAGGTAAGAATTCGCCGAAAACCGAAACTTGATCGTATCCTGTCGAACCACACGGCCTCGGCGCGTTTTTCCTCCAGACCGCGTGGCCACTGATAATGGCCAAAATTGACCATTATTTTCAATCTATTTCCGTGTCTAAACATGGGCATTTGATCGCATTCCGGTCTTATTTAAATAAGAAAGCAGTTGAATTTGACAGATATATGCAAGTTTGTATAAATAATAAGCTGGTATTGAAAAACACAAAAATATTGCTTTTTTATTAAATTTATATTAAAAAATCCAAAAACATGATAAAAATATTAAAAAACCCACATTTGATAATTATGGTTTGTAGTGTTTGTTCGGTGGAACACGGGTCCTTAAACAGAACACAAACAAAAATAATCAAATGGAAACAAATATACATATATTATTTTATATTTGATGTATACTTCCTCCGTTTTTATTTGTTTGCTACGGACCCACATCGGACGCAGTCCGATGTACATTTTAAATCGTTAATAACTGAAGTTCGGTAAAAGTGAAAATTCTATAAGTTTCATATTTAGAACAAATTGAAATCAAAGTAGTTCAATGACTATATTTTAACTTGTATAGCTATGAGAAAAATTGAAATCAAAGTAGTTCAATGAATAGTGGCAAAACTTTCAATGTAGCTAACAATAAAAAACGGAGGAAGTATATATCTATACTTTTTATGTTTAGTTTTATTTTTTATTTTCTGCTATAATTAAAAATTATTGGTCCACTAATCACTTTTAATTTTGATTAATTGCAGGTGATTTAATTCAATTTGGTCCAAAGAGTTATAATCCAATCCAATTAAATTTGGCCCAGTTAAAAGTTTAGTCCAAAAGGCCCAAACTGGAAGCCCAAATACTCCATAAGCCCAACATCATCCCAAAGCCCAAACCACCAAAACCAAAACCTAACCCTAACCCTGCCCTGCCGCCGGCGCCGCCACCGCCGCTCCGGCGAGATTCCGGCGAGTCGCCGCCGCCCCTTCACCATCGTCATCTCCATTTCACCATCCGCACAACCACCACTGCCACCGCATCCTTCCATCACCACCATCCGGAACACAGCCCCAACTCTCACCTACCATCTACTTCCAAATCCGGCCACCACTCCGGCGAACCAACACCCTCATAACAGCAACTCCGTGTCAACCTCTCTCCGGCGTCCCCGCCTTCTCTGGCAGCCCTCGCATCCGATCATCATCCCCAAACTGCCGCCCCATCTCCACCCTCAACAGCCCCTGCCTCTCCTCACCACCACCAACCGAGGTCACCACCGGATTCGCTCTCCTCCATCTCCATCCCCTCCGACTGCCCTCCGCCTCACCTTCATCCAGTCGCCACGTTCAAGCCGCAGCCACTATCTCCGCCACCAGTCACCGCCGCATCTCCATTACTCCGGCCATCCGCCTCGAGCATCCAGATTCAACGGAGCCCCCATTTCAGGCTCTCCCGTCGCCGACAGCCCCCCCTGCAAATCGACCACCGCTGCTCAACCCAAACTCCCTCCTGTCCAGATCCAACATCCAAGCTTCGAATTCAAAAAAAGCAGCAAGAAAACAGGAATTGGAAAACTGGAGACTGAAAGAAAGGAATGAGGGAGAAGAAGAAGAAAGCAGTAGAAACAAGATGGAAAGAAAAGAAAGCTGGAAGAGAAACGAGAAAGAAAAATAATGGAAGAAAGAGAAAGAGAAGGAAAGAGAAAAAGAAGCAGAATGGGAAAGACCTGCTACGACACTAGATGAAAGAGGGTACGACGCTAAAGAGAGAGAAAAAGCAGCTACGACGCTATAGAGAGCTGCTACGACGCTATACAACGCTGAACAAAAGAGCTACGACGCTGTACAAAAGCAGCTACGACGCTAGGTTAGCGTCGTAAAAGAGGATAGCGCCGTAAGCCCCATTTCAAATTCCCCATGTGCATAAATCGGTTGGAAGGGCTGGGACCGGAAGTCCCGCAGTGCAAATACTTTCATCTTTTCTCCCCGGACCTCGAAGACCCGTCCCTTCCCACTCAGTTATTGGGCCTATTGGGCCTAGGGTTTTATTGCCCACTTATAAATAGCTGCTACTGTTTGGATGAACGCAGCTCCCATTTTTCAAACAGTGCCCAGGTGCTGTTGGTGGGATGCTCACAACAAAAAAAAAAAAAAAATTGAAAAATATGCCTAAGTGCTGCTGGGTTGTTCCCAAAAATTCTAGATAGTTAGTTTAGCTTAATTTATGCAATGTAATTTCTTTTCTGTTAGTTTTAGTTGTAGATCAGTTTTTAAATAGCAGTTTGAACCTCTTTAGAGTAGCCATTTCCATATTTTATTGCTTTGTAATGTAGAAACATTTGAGAATACCCAAATAATGGGTTATTCTTAGATTTTATTGCTTTTGATGTGTTATACAAGAAAAAGCTCCATAAAAAAATCTGTCATGGGTTCTCTTTTTTTATTTTCACTGTTTGCCTTCTTTTCTATTTTTATTTTGGTCACTTGACCATTTTTCTTTTTATTTTTAGTTAGGTTTTGATGCTTTGTTAGATGTAATAAATGCACAAATGCTAGATGTTCATCCCTTTTTAGATTTATTAGTGTAGTTTAGATTTTATTTTAGCTTAGTGGTGGTTTTTATTACTTTTTATTTTTATTTTTATTTTATTTTATTTTATTTTATTTTTTTAGTGTAGTAAGATAGATCTAAAAAGTGGATGGTATTTTTGTGTTTGTGCATATTCAAAAACTTGAAAATAGGGTTTGCAATCGCATAGATTGCATAACCCGACCAACTATTTTAGGGTTTGCAATCGCATAGATTGCATTACCCGACCAACACTTATGTTTTGGGCTAGCTGCGACGCTAACCGCCCTACGACGCTAAACAATGTTAGCGCCGTAGGTGAGGTTTTACGTCGTAGTTGCTTCGGACTTAAGCAAAAATTTGTCCTACGACGCTATACCCTCGACGCTATCCAAGGATAGCGTCGTAATTTTTGGCTAGGGTCGTAGGACTTCAAAATACTTCATTTTTCACAAAAACCCACTTACGACGCTTTACCTACGACGCTATACACTAAATGACGACGCTATCCTTGGATAGCGTCGTCATTTAGTGTATAGCGTCGTCATTTAGTGTATAGCGTCGTACCCTCCAATTTTATCACACTTCTAAAAATTCACTCTACGACGCTATCCTAGGATAGCGTCGTAAAATCTGTCTAGCGTCGTAATTGGCATTTTTTGCCAAATTTTCCATTTCTCCATTTTTCTCACTTAATTAATTGAACCTTTATATTAATATTTTGAGGTTGAAATCCAATTATCTCAACCCATGATTAATTTGATATAAAGAAATTTGTTCAATTCTCCATTAAAAGATTTTTCTACAAAATTAAACTCTAATGATCTAAGTATATAATCCGGACTTTAATTAATTAATTAATTATGGAATGAGAGATTATTTAGACCATAAAGAGTGATTATGGAATTTTCCATACCCTTGCATGAGAAACCAATGTCTCTCATACCCATAACTGTTGTTGCATTGTCTTGGAATAAGGTTGGGTAACGATCCTTCATGTCTACCTCTAGCTCCCACGTTGCCGTCTCGGCTTCGTGGTTAGACCAAAGAACCTTAACCATTCTCACGGTCTTATTCCATGTTACCCTCTCCTTCTTGTCGAGTATTCGCACCGGAATTTCTTCGTAGCTTAAGTCATCGTCCAGCTCAATCTCCTCCGGTTGGAGTATGTGGGTCGGATCGTGGACGTATTTCTTCAATTGTAGACGTGGAACACGTCGTGGACACGAGCAAATTGTGGCGGTAATGCTAGTCGGCATGCAAGATTTCCCACTCTTTCTAGGATCTCGTACGGTCCTATGTACCGTGGGCTCAATTTCCCCCGCTTGCCAAAGCGCATCACACCCTTCATCGGTGACACCTTTAACATGACCTTATCGCCTATTTAGAATTCCAAATCTTGCCGTCTCACGTCGGCATAGCTCTTTTGCCGGTCTTGCGCGGCTCTTATCTTTCCTTGGATTATTTTGACTTGTTGAGCCATGTCCTCAACAAGTTGCGGTCCAACTACCATAGTCCTCTCGCTCTCTTCCCAGCTCAATCGACTTCGGCAATTGCGTCCATATAGTGCCTCGAAAGGTGCCATGCCAATGCTAGCATAGTAACTGTTGTTGTAGGAAAATTCGATTAAGGGTAAGTGATTTTCCCAACTTCCTTTAAACTCTAATACGCATGCCCTTAGCATGTCTTCCAAAGTTGGGATCGTTCTTTCTGTTTGCCCATCCGTCATGGGGTGAAACGCGGTACTCATCTTTATCTTCGTACCGATGGCTTCTTGTAGTTTTGTCCAAAAATGTGAGACGAACCTACTGTCTCTGTCCGAGATGATGTCATGTGGTACTCCATGTCGTCGTACCACGTTGTCGACATATGCCTTTGCCAATTGGTCCATGGACCAGGTATCCTTCATAGGGAAAAATATGGCAGCTTTTGTCAACCTATCCACGATCACCCAGATTTTATTCATCCCCTTTGGTGAACGTGGTAATCCCGAAACGAAATCCATTGAAATGCTATCCCATTTCCAACTTGGGATTTCCAATGGTTGCATTAATCCTAGAGGTTTCTGTCGTACGGCCTTGACCTTCTGGCAGGTAAGGCATCTTGCCACAATCTCGGCTATTTCTCTCTTCATGTTCGGCCACCAATAGTTCTTCTTTATGTCCTTGTATAGCTTCTCGCCTCCGGGATGGACCGAGTATGGGGTATTATGGCCTTCCTCCATCACTTTCTGCTTCAGGTCCTCGCATTATCGTGGTATGCACCACCTTCCCTTGAAGCGGATGCTTCCGTCCTCATGAATTTTAAAATCCATTGCCTTTCCTTCAGCAATGCTCTTCCTAATTTCCTCCAGCTTTTCATCACCCGGTTGTGCTAGTCGTATTTCATCGAGTATGGTAGATCCTGCTACCATCGTGTTGACGACCCCGCTTACTTCGCCAGAGTGTACCAACTCCAGACTTAATTTTGCCAAGTCTCTGTACAATTCGGCCGGTACCACAAGTGAATTCACCACGTTTTGAGTTTTTCGACTCAAGGCATCGGCCACAACGTTGGCTTTCCCTTCGTGATACGCGATTTCCAGGTCGTAATCCTTAATCAGTTCCAACTATCTTCTTTGCCTCAAATTCAGCTCTTTTTGCGTGAATATATACTTGAGGCTCTTATGGTCGGTGAACATCCGACACTTTCGCCCATAGAGGTAGTGCCTCCATATCTTTAAAGTGAACACGACTGCGGCTAGTTCCAAGTCGTGCGTCGGATAGTTCTCTTAATGTGGTTTTAGCTGACGTGATGCGTATGCTATAACCCTTTGATCTTGCATTAGCACGCATCCCAATCCTTCCTTCGAAGCGTCGCTGTACACCTCGAAGTCTACATCCTCCGATGGTAGTGCCAACACCGGCGCTGTGGTATGTCGTTTCTTCAATTCTTGGAATGCGGAATCGCACTCACTGGTCCAGTCGTATTTCGCCCCTTTCTTTAACAGCTGTGTCAATGGGCGAGCGATCTTTGAGAAATCCTTTACAAACCTTCGGTAGTATCCCGCCAATCCGAGAAAACTTCTTATCTCAGTTGGATTCTTCGGTGGCACCCATTCGGTCACTGCCGAGATCTTTGCTGGGTCTACTGCCACTCTGTTGGCGGATACGATATGTCCCAGAAATGCCACTTCTTTTAGCCAGAAGTCGCATTTGGACAGCTTGCCATACAACTGATTTACTCGTAAGATCCATAACACTTTGTGTAAGTGTTCGGAATGTTCTTCTTCGTTTTTCGAGTAGATCAGGATGTCATCTATGAACACCACTACGCATTGATCTAATAATTCTCAAAACACGTTGTTCATGAGATTCATGAACATCGCTGGGGCGTTCGTCAGCCCGAATGATAGCACCGTGAATTCGTAGTGCCCGTAGCGAGTTCTGAATGTCGTCTTTGGGATATCCTTTTCGGCGATCCTTAACTGGTGATATCCAGATCGTAAGTCGTTCTTTGAAAATACTGAAGCTCCCTTCAGTTGGTCGAACAAATCTTCGATTCTGGGCAACGGGTACTTGTTCTTGACCGTGACTTGGTTAAGTCCTCTATAATCGATGCATAGTCGTAGACCTCCATCTTTCTTCTTAACGAATAAGACCGGGGCTCCCCATGGGGACGTGCTCGACCTTATGTAGCCCTTCTCTAGCAACTCCTCGAGTTGTTCCTTTAGTTCCTTCATTTCTAGCGGCGCCATACGGTAAGGAGCCTTTGAGACAGGCTCCGTTCCCGGGATGAGATCTATGGTGAATTCCAGATCTCTCTCAGGCGGCATGCCGGGAACGTCTTACAGAAATACATCCGGGTATTCTCTCACCACCGGAATGTTATCCACCTTGACCTCTTCGGCCCCAAGGTTATGAATGTAGCATGCATATAATGCGTAACCCTTACGCATTAAGCTACATAGCTTAAGGGCGTTAACTATCTTGGTAGACTTCTTAGGGGGCTGGGAGTAAAAGATGACTCTCCTCCCCCTACTCTTTGACAACGTGATCTTTTGCTTTTGGCAATCGATCACGGCTTTATATTGGGTTAGCCGATCGATCAATAGTATGTCGTCAAAATCCTTTAGATCGAATTCTACCAAGTTCGCTAAAAACTCTATGTTCTTTATAACTATCGGAATTCCGTTATATCGCTTAGAGCATGATACTACCTCCCCCGATGGAAGTTGAATTCCTAAGTTAATCAGTTCGCACTTAGGTAGATCTAGTTCAGGTAAGACTTTAGATGATATTATCGAACAACTAGCTCCTGAGTCAAACAGAACTCTAAGGGGTGTACTTAAGACATGGAACGTACCTCCCATTACGTCCCCCTGCATAGGCACATCTGCCTCATTGATGACATTCAACCGCCCCATCGGACGTCCCTGATTGCCTTGCTGATCCCGGTTCAGGTTCTGATTCTGTTGCTGATTTGGATTCTGTGGAGGACGTTGATTTTGATTGAGATTCTGGTTTGGAGGGGGTCTATATCCCTGGTTGTTTCCATTCCGCCCATCTTGGTTGCGAGGCTGCGTTGGACCCGTGCCTAAGTCCTCCCTCTTGGTGATGTTTTCCAGTCGAGTGCGGCACTCATTTGCCATGTGGCCGTTGCGACCACACTTGTAGCAGGCGCCCTGTTGGGGGCACCCTCTGGCCAAATGAGGCCTGCCGCATCTCGGGCAAGGTGGTACCAGGTTACCCCGGAAAAGGGTTCTATCGTCATTTCATCTGTTGTTGTTTTGAGGGGGTCTGTTCAGATCTCCCCGAAAGTTGTTCCCTACAGCATTGTTACCGGAACGGTTGTCTCTACTCCCCTTATCCTGTCCCTGAGATCCTCGACTGGGTTCTCCGCTCATTTTCCTTTTCAGTTGTTGCACCCTTGCAACAGCTACCGCACGATCATACACCGATTGCAGGTCTGGGTATTGGACGCCAGTGATCACTTCCCGTATAGTCAAGTTTAGCCCCATTTCAAATTTCTGTGCCTTCTCCGCATCTGTCGGCATGAGTCTTGGTGCGAAACGCACCAACTCCTTGAAACGGGTGTAGTATTCCTGGACTGTTTGCCCTCCTTGTTTCAGAGATAGGAACTCCTCATACATGGCTGACTTTGTGCTCACGGGATAAAAGCGATCCCTGATCAGACACATGAATTCTTCCCAAGAATAGGGTTCCTCGTCCTCGGCTAACTTATCTTGCATGGCACGCCACCAGTCATCCGCCTCCCCTCCGAGATAGTACAATGCCACAGGCACCTTCTCGCCAATTGGGCACTTCACCGCGTTTAGTAGCTTGTCGAATGTTCGGATCCATTCTTCGAGTTTAGCCGGGTCCTCTTCTCCGGCGTAGTGCGGCGGGTGATATGAGTTCACCATAGCTAAGTAGTTAATGCGGGCCTCGGGTGGAGGTACCACAGCTGCCTGGCCTTGGTTCACATGCGCGTTCCCTATCGCAATGAGAACCTCTTCTAGAGTGCGTAGGCGCGCGTCCATGTTGTTTGGCATAGGGTTTGCTGGCTCCTCTTGAGCGTGTACCCCTTCGCCGGGTATAGGCATTTCTGGTTGCATAGGGATTTCGTTGGTGTTTGGAGTAGTGGGCTGGGCGCGTGGTCTTCCTCTCGGTGCCATGCTGTTGCAAGAACAAGAGAGTTTAGATTCTTTTTGTTGCATACTATATAATGCTTATAAAATAATTTAATTAAATCAATGACGATATTAACAGGTATTAGTCTACTGGAACCTGTTAGTATAGGTTGTTGGAGTTTAGCGTATCGTTTGTTGTTATTTGGGGTTGGTTCTACTTGCTGCTTTGTTTTTGTTTTGTTTTGTTTCTTTTTTTTTTCGTGAACAGTAACCTGTTCAGGGTTTTTTTTTTTCGTGAGACCCTAGGGTCCAGGGTGTTGGGGTTTAGGGTTGGAGATACCCTTATTTGATGATTATCTCTATATAATATATTTATATATATATTTACATATTTATGTTATTTATTAATACTTGTATTTTTGTTTAGTTGTCATCTATAGGTCATTGATTATTATTACCTTGTTTATTTGTTTGATCGGGTTTAACAAGGTATTCGAAGAGAAATAATTTAATTTAAAATGTAAGGAATACTTTAAATGTACTTGTATAAAATAAATGCTTGTAGATTTATTACTCAAGAGAAAATTTTTCAGTCGATTACAAGCATTCGTAACAGGAATGAAATAGTAGTGCTGGTAATAGTTTGGGAAAAAGGGAACATAGATAGTAGTGCATTAGTATGGGTCCCTAAGTCTAGAGTGACTAGGCAGGTACATCCTCGATGGGATTGTCCTCGTCGCTGGATACGTCAATGGGAATGGGTGTCCCCACCGGGCTCGGGCTCGGAGGAAATATGTCAGCCTCTAGGCCTAGCAGCTCAGCTCCTAAGTGCCCTATTTGCATCATCAGTTCGTTGTCCTTGTTTTGGAGTGTGACCACTTGGGTTTGGAGTTCGGCGACTTGGGCCTTGAGTTGGGTTATTTAATGATGGTCAGCTTCCCTAAGATGTCTCAAATAGTCCACTTTACTCTCTAGATGCCCCACTCGAGCCTTGAAGTGATTGATATGCTGTTGGGATTCGAGGTATGCGTTGGTCAGTTTCATCATCAGATTGGTCATGTTCGCGTTGGGTTCGGCCATCTAATGTCAACAAGGAGGTTAGAGTTAGAGTATGTTTCGAATAAAAGTCAGGATATGCAGGAATTTAAATCTACATGAATATGCATATGCAATCCCCCCCCCCCCCCCAAAAAAAAAAATAATTTAATGTATTTTTAATTTAGATTTAATCATGGTTTTAAGTAATTTAGAAAGTTGGGCCTCTATATTGGCCAAAAATAATAATTTGGACTTAAGAAGTAAAAACATGGGTATTTGGGCCGAAATGGTTGGGCTTATAATAAATAATTATCGGGTCAAAATAATTTAACTCCCTTTGGGCTCAAAATATTATACTAAATGGATAGAAAATTTTTGGGCTCAAATTTTGGGCTAAAATAATAATACTAGTAGTCTTAAAATAATAATAATAATGATAAATTTAAAAATAATACTTAGTTCAAAATATTGGTTTAAAATAATAATAATAGTAGCTTTAAAATATTCCGGGCTCTGATACCAACTTGTAACACCCCGGTTAATAACCCAGGCCGGGATGCCACCGCCACACCTCCCTAGCAAGACACGGATTCTCCGAGCTTGCTAAAGAGATGCAAGGCTATCGGTATTGCAAAAAGGTTTAAAAACAAGTCCGGAATTTATTTAAAAATAATAATAATAATTTATCCACACGTAGCAAAACCGGAAAGTAAAATATCACAGCGGAAATGTAAAGGGGCCGACATGGCCAAAACTCGGGTTATACAGGCCCGATATGCAAGTGTCAAATAAAGCGATAAAAATAAAGTTTTAAAGTTTTTCTCCCCCAATGCATATGCTCATGCATTATCTCCATACTCTGAAAAGAAAAGAGAAAACAACAATTTTATCAGTATATAAAATACTGAGTAAGTCGAACCTAACATAGCAATAAAGGGATTTAATTAGATAATTAAAATTTCACTCCTAAACATGCATTTACAAGTTTAAAGGAAATAATATTTTAATTGTGTACTTGAACATGCATTTAATTCATAATAACAATTTAGTCATGATATGAAATTTAAAGACATAATTTAAATGCATAATTTAAAGACATGCATAAATAAATAAATACTTAAAAATATTAAATCTTTTATTTCCTTGTTACGTAACCATTTCCCAATATTTTGTATAGCCGGTGATCCGGCGGCCGCAGCCGTGTCGTAAGTATCTCGTATAGCCGGTGATCCGGCGGCCGCAGCCGTATCTGCCATACCCAGTAACACTCCGGATCCTCGGGAAATCCATGCGGACAATCCCGAGAGAGTAGGCCAAGTATCTCCCGCCGATTGGCGTAATATCTCATCTAAATTCTCTCGTCCATTATAGGCCCGAAGAGAAAGGCTAGAGGGGCACCCTGCAGAGCACCCACCCTCCACCAAAGTATCTCATGTATCATTTCAATTTAATGTATCGGGGTTTTTCAAAGTATAGATGTATCGTATTTCAAGACTTTGATCGTTTGTTACGAAATTTCAAAATCTCTCGATTTAAAAGTCTCTTGGCATCACAGTTTACGCCTTTTTAATTTAAAAATTCATTTCAAGTCCGAAAAATCTGAAATTTTCACAGTATATCAGAAACATCCTAACGAACAACTTTTGTGTTTTAACTTTTTCAGAATAAGTTGAGGAAACATGTCAAAAATCGAGTTTATTACACAAGCAGAATTCTGTCCGGACTCAGGTTTGACACAGTTCAAAGTTTCGACTTTTTAACATATCAAATGGACTCCAAAAATTCTGAAATTTTATATGCACATACTAGACATGATTATCTACAACTTTCATTTAGATTGCAAAGATCAAATTGGACTAGAAAGTATAGAAACATGCTCATCAAGTTCGAATATGATCACTGTCAGTTTTCGAAATAGTCCTAGTAAAACAGTTTATGTCCGGTGCGATTTGAAATAGCAAACGTTAACGAAAATGTGAAATTTTTACACGACCTAGATTTATGTGTTAGGATTAAAAGTCTAGTTTTGAGTTTCTCGGATTGAATCCTCGAAATATGAGTTTTAGGCCGATTTCAGAAACTGCGCGAGTTGGGGTTTTTAATTTCGGTTTTTACGTTTCGTTGCATTACGACTATACCGGACGCCCCTAAACCACCCGTATTGATATGGAAGGCTCAACTTACAGTGATTGTGTTCTTGAGTCGTCCTAGGGTCGCTCGGCTCGTCCAAAATCCTACGAACGGATCTATGAAACGCAAAGTTCCCGACTTTGGCCACGAACGTATTTGCAATCAACGATTCAAGAGTTAGATTGGGGATTTGAAAGGAAAAACGAGATTGAGAACCTGAGATACTACTTACCAATGATCTAAGGACTGTGATCCTTGATCTACATGCCTCTACGGTCGTCGTTGGTCGTCGGAAGTTCGTCGGAAGTTCGTCGGAAAGGTGTTTTGGCTTTGGGAGAGTTTGGGAGTGAAGAGGGGCTTGGTGACTGATGAAAGGGTGGGGGAGGCAGCCCTAATTCGTCCCTAAAAGCTTTCCCCCGTCCAAAATCTTCTTTCCATAGTCGGGGGGTCGAATTATGGCAAGAAATCGCCGAAAACGCGTCATTTGCACGAATCTGGGGACCCACGCGGGGTTGGCGCGCTGAAGGGCCAAACCCCGCCCGGCCAGCACGCGGCTCCCGCCTGGACTGCGGTCCGGGCGGGTCCGTGCGATCCGATCCGTCAGGTCTTTTCCTCCTCCCTTTCGGACTTCCATCCTTCCACGTTTTCGCGCTCGATTTTCCGAGTGATTTTCGGATTGTGCTTCTCATCATAAATTTATTCCGACTCAATTCGATTTCATGTTTGAAATCTTAAGACCGTCGGTTTCGGTCCGTCGGGTTCTAAATCGTCGTCTTTTGACCTCCGCGCATTTCCGAGTTTATGGTTCCTCGGAAACGAAACTTCCTTTCCCATTGGATTAATTCCTATTTTATATTCTAAAATTTACGGGTATTACAGTCTACCCCCCTTAAGAACCAACTTCGTCCTCGAAGTTGCGCTTCATCCTCTCGCGAGTTCGGGAATTGTTTGATTAAGCGATGTATTATTGTGTGTTGTTGTTTGTTATTATTTGACTGAACCCAGAATTGAAATTTCCGAGTTGCCTACGTACCCCGTGAAGGGATCAAGTCATTACGTAGTTCAAAACAATTTGAATTTGTTTATTTGGGGTACAAAATATTCGGACAAAATATCCGGAAATATTCGGGTTGTCACACTAACACCCACAAGGACTCCAAATCATATCAAAGATCCTAGGGACGTACCCTTGGGATCAACCCACCTCTAGGACTCGTACCCACGAGGGATGTGAAAGCAGTGACCCTATACAGACCACTCCGGAGCCCTAGATAACCCATACGAATACATCTAGCAGTATAGACTCTTACAATCACGAAACCATAATAACCATAATTCGCCGTTTTGGCTTCAAGAGGGGGCGGCCAAACGAGCTCCACCAAGTGCACTTACCCTCTAAATACATTGGGCATCCCACTCGATCAAAACTTATAAAGTTTCAAAATTCACTTTTTATCATTATCACAAATGACCACATTTCCAGAATTATAGATTTCAAAAACGAGAGTGAAAATCGATTCAAGAATCAGCCCAAACACATAACATGAGTTCCACAATTTAAGACATGAATTTGAAATTATGGCAATGATCAGTTTTGCTTTTGGAAATGTAGCAAATAATTTTTAAAAATTCCAAAAAAATTCACAGTAGCTAGAGAGCATCAAGATGAACATTTTCCATTGAAATAGCCATCTTCAAATTGGGACTATAAATAGGCAAAATAACCAATTTCAGAAAACTCTGATTTAAGGATTTTAAAAGCTTCAGTGATTTCGACCACAGTGTGATTAAAAATCCAAAACTTTTTCGAGAGAGTTCCTAAAATCATAAAAATGGACGGGGACATTCTAGACATAATATGGAACAACATTCATGAAGACCACGACCAGAAATAACAAACATAGGATGATCTAAAAAGCACAACAAAACTGAGCTTCATCAAAAACGATTCTGACAGCAACTTGATGCAGAATACCAGATCGAATTTAAGGCATCAAATGAACACCAAAAATTATGAAATTTTACAGATCTCGACTTTAAAATGTTAGGAACAATTTTTGTTTAGGAAATTTTTCTCAAAAACATTCGGATCTAAGTCAAAAATGCGATTCAACAGAAACTAGTAGTGAAGAAATCGTGGTGACAGATTTGCATAGTCATGGAGATGGACTCATATATTGATTTCTACTCAACCAAAACTTCTAAAACTCGACGTGTACGATATTAACTTACTTTGGATGAGATTAGGATTGAACAACTCGAGTTTTGATGGTTCCTAGTTTCGGAGAACAGTCCACGAACTCAACGCAGCTTCCGAATGTCTGCGTTTTAGATATATCTAAGATTTCAGAATTATAACCACTAAATTCGAGTTTATGGACAAGAGAAGAGATGGAAGGATGATTACTTGCTGACTTAGTGATTAGAAGATGGAGACTTGGAGGTCCTGCCGTCCCACAGCACCACTCAAACTCACAAGACACTCAATTGCTCGTGAGTTTGCACAAATGGAAGAGACGAATGGCTGGTGTCATCTTATGAGATTAATGGGTCTTAATGGCTGGAATAATTAGCATAATCACTCCTCTTCAGTTAGTGTATTTGGGAGGGCAATCCGGAAAGGCACTACAAAAAGGGATGGTACATTAGCTCTACAGTAACTTTCAATTATTGCTAATTTATTCCTGGCCATTCCAATGAGGGGACGTTTATCCAATTTTCTTTCATGAACCAGACGTGGCAGGCAACTTCAAGGAGTGACTTGATACCATTAATTGCTACTAATGAAGAATGCTCTTTTTAAATAAAAAGTATCCAGCCAATCCAACATACTACAATACTAATTATCATACCCATGACTCCAATCCTAATTCAAAAGTTCCATGGTAAGTAGTGGATGATGCCTATATAACACTAATAATAATAATAATAATAATAATAATAATAATAATAATAATAATACACAAAATAGAATTCTTTCTGGTAATTTTTCGGGTATTACAGTCTACCCTCCTTAGAAATCAACTTCGTCCTCGAAGTTAGGTCGCATTCGGAAAAGTAAAACAATGTCGGCAAATAATTGGTACGCATAAAATATTGAGGCTTCCAAAATTAAAGTCTTACCTCGATGCGTGACGACTTTTTGCGGGGTGTCACATCCTCTCCCCCTTAGGACTGTAGTTATGTCCCATAACTGCTCACGAGTCGCTTTGAAAAAGGTTGGGATATCGCTGATGTATGTCTGATTCCAACTCCCATGTCGCTTCCTCGGTGCCATGATTGTACCAAAGAACTTTCACCATTTTCACGGTCTTGTTCCTTGTAACACTTTTCTTGACATCAAGTATCTCGGTCGGGTACTCCTAATATGTCAAATCGTCATCCAATTCGATCACATCGGTTTGCAAGACGTGAGTTGGGTCGTGCACATATTTCTTTAATTGAGAAACATGGAACACGTTGTGAACTCGTGACAATTTTGGTGGAAGAGCTAGTAGGTATGCCAAGGTACCCACACGGTCTAGAATCTCGTATGGACCGATCTAGCGAGGACTCAACTTTCCTCATTTGCCAAATCGCATCACCCCCTTCATCGGCGACACTTTAGCATAACCTTGTCTCCCACATGAAATTCCAACTCTTGCCATTTCGTGTCGGCATAACTCTTTTGCCGATCTTGGGCGGCCTTCATCTTTTGTTGAACGATCTTGATTTGCCTGCTCATGTCTTCTACGAGCTGAGGTCCAACCACCATAGAATTATCATCCTTCGTCCAGCATAACAGACTGTGGCACTTGCGTCCATAAAGAGCTTCGAACGGTGCCATGCCAATGCTAGCATGGTGACTATTGTTACACGAGAATTCAATCAGTGGCAAGTGGTTCTCCCAACTTCCCTTGAATTCCAGTACACACGCTCTAAGCATGTCTTCAAGCGTTTGAATTTTCTGCTCGGTTTAACCGTCCGTCATCGGATGAAAAGCCGTGCTCATCTTAATTTGAGTTCCCAGAGCTTCTTGCAATTTGGTCCAGATATTTGAGACAAATCTGCTGTCTCGGTCCGAGATGATATCGTGTGGTACTCCATGTAATACCCGTTAATTTTAGGATATAGAATAAGAAGGTAATCCGATGAGAAAAGAGGTCTTGTTTCCGAGAAACCCGTAAAATCGAAAATGCACGGAAGTCGAAAGAAAACCCAAGACCGACGGACCTAAGATTTCAAACATGAAATCAATTTAAGTCGGAATAAAAATTAGGGCAGGAATCATAATCCGAAAAGATCCCGGAAAGTCGAGCCGAAAACACGGAAGGTTAGAAACCCGAAAGAGAGGAGGAAAAGACCCGACGGATCGGATCGCGCTGGCCGTGCGGTGTTTGGCCTACCAGCGCGCCACCACCGCATGGCATCACAGAATCCGGCCATTCACGCGTTTTCGGCGATTTCTTGCCATATTTCGACCCTCCGACTTTGGAAACTCAATCCCGAACGAAGGAAGGTGTATATGGTTGGCTCTAAGTGTCTTGCGACTCATTATTTTCGAAATCCCAAACCCTAGCAGCCCCATTGTCTCTCCCAAACCTCCCAAGTTCTTCCGACACCCGAAATCACCGACTTCGAACTTTCCGATCACTTTCCGGCGACGAAAACCGACGGAGGATACGTGGAACACATGGTCTCTAGTACTCCAAACTTGGGTAAGTCGTTCATAGGTTTTCTTTTAAGTTTTCAAACCCGAAAACTCGATCTAACATTGGATTTCTTCTTCCGATTCGAAATCATGGCCAAAGTTGGAGGCTTGGCGTTGAGGAGATCCGTTCGTAGTAAATTTGGACGAGCCGAGCGACCCGAGGACAACGAAACCCTTACCACTGTATGTTGATACCTTTCATATCAATACGGGTGGCTTAGGCGCGTCCGATTTAGTCACGTTGTAACGAAACGTAAAAACCAAACCTAAAAACCCTATCTTGCGCAATTTCTGAAATCCGATTAAAACTCATATTTGGAGAATCCAATCCGAGAAACTCAAAACTAGACTTTTGTTCCTAACACATTAGTTTAGGTTGTGAAAAAAGTTCAGTCATTTTCATCAACGTTTGCTACCCCAAAACGATCCGAACATAAACTGCCTCGAAAAAATGTTTTCGAAAACTGACAGTGTTGATGTCCGAACTTGATGACCCCGTTTCTATATTTTCTAGTCCGATTTGATCTTCACAACCTAAGTAAAAGTTGTAGATAATTATGTCTAGTATGTGTATATATAATTTCAGAATTTTTGGAGTCTATTTGGTATGTCAAAGCGCTGATTTTCTAAACTGTGGTAATTCTGAATCCGGACAGTGGACATGTTGTGCAATAAACTCGATTTTTGACATGTTTCCTCAACTTATTTTGAAATTGTTAAAACACGAAAGTTGTTCGTTAGGGTGTTTTTGATATACCTGTAAAAATTTCAGAATTTTTGGACTTGAAACGAATTTTTAAATTAAAAAGGCGTAAACTGAGACGCCAAGTGTTTTTAAATCGAAGAGATTTTGAAATTTCGAAACAAACGGTCGAGACTTGAAATACGATACATCTATACTTTTGAAAAATCTTGTTACACTAAATTGAAACATATGAGATACTTGGCGGAGGGTGAGTGCTCTGCAGGGTGCCCCTCTTGCCTTTTTCTTCGGGCCTATAATGGACGAGAGAAACTAGATGAGATATTACGCCAATCGGCGGGAGATACATGGCCTACACCCTCGGGATTATCCGTATGGGTTTCTCGAGGCTCCGGAGTGTTTGGTGTATGGCAGATACGGCTGCGGCCGCCGGATGACCGGCTATACCTGATGAGATTGCGATGCAATCGTGAGATACTTGGAAATACTTGAGATACTGGAAATACGAAACGGCTGCGGCCGCCGGATGACCGGCTACACTAAATATTGAGAAACGGGACGTAACGGGAAAAATTAAAAGATTTAATACTTTTATGTATTTATTTCTTTATTCTTGTCTTTAAATTTTGCATTTAAATGTATGCCTCGAATTTTATAACATGTTAAATTATTCTTTATGAATTAAACGCATGTTCCACATATATAATTGAGTTGTTTATTTTTAAATTGGAGAATAGAATGTTTTTATATGCATGCCTAGGAGTAAAGTTAATTATTTAATTAAACCCCTTATTGCTATGTTAGGATCGACTTATTCAGTATTTTATATACTGATAAAATTATTGTTTTCTTTTCTTTCAGAGTACGGAGATAATGCATAGCATGTGCATTGGGGGATGGAATTAATGAACATTGTTTTATCGCTTTTTATGATACTTGCATATCAGGCATGTAAACCCCGAGTTTTGGCCATATCAGCCCACTTTACATTTTCCGCTGCGACATATTATTATTACTACTATATGTGTGGATGATACTTATTATTATTTTCAATTAAATTCCGGACTTGTTTTTAAATCTCTTTGCAATACCTATAGCCTTGCATCTCTTTAGCGAGCTCGGAGAATCCGCGTCTTGCTAGGGAGGTGTGGCGGTGACATCCCGGCCTGGGTTATCAAATACGGGGTGTTACAAGTTGGTATCAGAGCCCGGAATATTTTAAAACTACTATTATTACTTTTAAGCCATTATTTTAAACTAAGTATTATCTTAAATTTATTTTAGACTACTAGTATAATTATTTCCTTAGCCCAAAATTTTCTATCTACTTAGTATAATATTTTGAGCCTAAAGGATTAATTACCTTGACCCAAAATTTTTTATGATGAGCCCAATCATTTTGGCCCAAATACCCTTGTTTGATGCCTTAACCCAAATTATTAAATTTTGGCCCGATATAGAGGCCCAATTTTTTAATCCATGGTTAAATTTAAATTAAATTGTTATCGGGGGGGGGGGGGGGGGGGGAGCATATGCATATTCATGTAGATTTAAATTCCTGCATATCTTGACTTTGCTTGAAACATGCTTTGACTCTGACTTCCCTTATTCACATTAGTTGGCCAGACAAAACGCGAACATGATCAACCTCATGATGAGATTGATTGAGGCACACCTCGAAACCCAACAAAATGTAAACAATTTCAAACTGCGTGTAGAACAAATAGAGGCTAACCTGGCCTACCTAGCTAACCTGAGGGAAGCAGATCAACCTGACCTAACCCAACTCAAGGTCTATGTCGACGAACTTCAAGCCCAGGAGGCCGAACTCCAGACCCATGACCATGACATAGAGATACAAATAGGGAATCTGGAAAACGAACTGATCAATCTGACCGATACCTTGTTCCCGCATGCCCCACCTAGCCCGGGAGCTAATCCTGCCGCTGCCCCTGTCGCCGCTCCCCTTCCGGTTGCCGCCGCTGATCCTGCTCCGGCTGCTGGGCCTAATTGGCCAGCAAGCCCAGTGTTTCATGGCCCTCTTGGCAGGGGTACTATTGAGGAATCAAGTGAGGAGGACGATCTCATGGAGGATCCGGACACCTACGATCACTAGACTTAGGGTTCTATGCTACACTACCCCTATTATTACCGTTCCTATTTCCCGAACTATTCCTAGTTTTGCGATCCCCACAGCTTGCAATAAATAATGTTTTTCTATTAAGTAATAAATTACGAGTATTTGTTTTATATACAAATATACTATTCCTTACATTTTATTATAATTACCATCCTTGAATTACCTTGTTGAGACTCAATCAAATAAAGGAACAAGGTAATAATAAATAAACAACACAAATACATATATAACCTTATTATAGATAAACAAATAAGGGTACATCCAACCCTAAACCCTAAACCCAAAAAGAAAAAAAAAGAGACGAAACAACAAGTAGTAAACCACCCCCAACGACAACAAACGGTACACTAAGTTCCCACAACCTCTACTAACAGATCCTAATGGATTGATACCTGTTAATACCATTCTTTATTAATAAAAATTTCCTTACGAGCATTTATAAATATATATCTATTTAATTTATCCTTTACACCTTGTCACATTATTATACCTAATTACCTTGAAGCGGCTCAGACACACAATGTTGCAAGTATTGTCGGGCAACCCACACACATATAGATGCGATAAGGGGGTAACAATGAATCCAGAACATCTCGAATCATAAACTAAGGCAGAACAATTTAACCGTCTTTCTAAACAGCAACAAACAACTAACGCAAGTCAAACACGTAACTAAGCAATAACACAACGTAAATGTAAACTATGAATCCCAGTCAGCAGAAACATCCTCATAAGGAGGAAACTAAACAGAATGCGTCTCATACTACACCTAAATGAAAATGCGAATACGAAAGAAAACATCACTGATCAGGGGGCAGGAACTGCCGACGCATGTAGTCATCCATCTGCCGCATATAGGCATACATGTCGGACATAGTAGCCTGCTGCTGAGCCTGCCTCGTAGCAAACGAGTCCATATGGGCCTGGTAGAAGTCCAACCTAGCGTCTAGGGCATCATAACGAGCCTGCCCAGATGCAAACCCGGCATCCATACCGACCCGCATATCCTGCATCATCTGCAGCATCTGAGTCATCTCCTGGCCCTGAGGCGCCACTGCAGGAGGTGGAACTACTGGAGGAGGGGGTGGCTGCTCCGGAGGTACAACTAAAATCAAGCCGCCATCATCAGGCTGCGGGCGAAGTACAGCCCGAGGAACTCCACGACGTAAGGCACTATGCCGGGCAGCGTAAGTCGGAATACGGTATCAACTACCCGCTACTAAATCGTACGGATCTATCTCCGGTGTCGTGCGGATCCCCTGCGCCGCGCACAAGCCACAAATGAGGTGAATATGGGTAATCACCCTACTCCCTCGTCCTCTCCGCATACCCCTCAAGTTGTCCTCAATACAAGCTCCCACATTCACCCTACCGCCTCGCACAATAAAGCAAATGGTCTCATAGACGTGATCCTGGACGATATGGCTCCGGGTAATCGGCCGGACGCGCCCTAACCATATCTGGGTGAGCTCTCTCCAAGGGGAGTCCATCGTCGTCAAACGCAGCTCATGATCGTGCTCGAGCTGAGGAGCCACCACGGTGCATAAGACATCCCACGATGGAGCAAGAACACGGCCCTCAGGCTGTGGGCGGAATGCGCCATCGTTGGGCAAACCGAAATAGACATTGATCGCCCGAGCACTGAACTCGAGATAGCGACCACGAACCCATACCCGAGATAGGTCGTCACCCTCCCCAAGACCGCCAATGTTGGCGATAACCTCCATAGCCAGATAGCCGGAGGCAACACCCTCGGGATGACGTGCAAGTCCAGTCCACTGCAAATACTCCAAGACCGCACTGACCCTGTCATCGCCCAGGTGATCAGGATATATGCCTCTCTCGGGGACATAAGCACTGTTTCGATGCAGCTCGTCGAAATAAAAGTCATGGGCGGCCCTCGTCCTAAAACGGAACCTGTCATGCCGGTGAGGACGCACCTCGTCAGGGAGACCCCTGAGTCTCGGGCCCGCTGCTCCTCGTCCTCCTCAGACTCGCACTCGTCAGAATAGGGCATCACCGGAGCGGCAGTGCTGGGGCCAGCCTCATCGCGCTGAGCAACCCGTCTCCTAGTCCTCGGAGGACACATGAGAGACGCCAAAACAACCCACAGAAAGAGCAACATCCTGCAAATTATCCAATACCAATTATAAGACTAAATTCCACACAAAACTCAAGCAGAAATACGTAAGGGACAACAATATAGACTTCCAACGTGAATATTCCATAAGAACATCAAGTCCTATCGATCGCTAAGAGAAACCGAAAGGTAATCTAGACAAGGGATATGCTCAAGCTAATTCCAAACCCTTTGTGGCATTTCGTCGAACACGTTATGTGCGCAATAAACCAAATTCTAAGTTACTAACAAAGCACACGGGAGTTGCCACAAAACAAAACGATCGCTCAAATAACAACTCATCATTTTCGTACGGCCCCAAACAACAAAAAAATGAGCTAATAATCACACCCCAATACCAATCAAAAATCAAAAACTTCATAGTCTTCCTAAAGATTTAAATCCAACAAGAATTTTCCAAAAACATAAACACATTGTGACATAAATACAAGCAAGGCAACAAGAGTAACATCAATTATCACATATACTTGCTAATTTGCACAAATCAAGCCTAAAAATAACAAACCCCCAATTTTTGTACATAAACCCTAATTCCTAAATCCCTTCACAAATCAAGTCATTCAAAGCATAAAAATTGAAATTGATAATTAAAAGTAGTAGGTGCATACCTTACAAATCAAAATCGAAGCCGGCACCGGGAGAATTTGGGAATAAGAGGGCGAATTTGAGAGAAAATGTGAAGTGGTCTCGAACGGGAAATGGGGGAAGTGGCTCGCACAGAGCGCGAGCCCTATTTTTTACGAACAGATGCGACCGCGCGGTCGCCGCGCGCTGTGACCTCATACCACGCGGGCACCGCGTGGGTCATGGAGGAGGTTTTATTTTTTTTTTTTCGGTTCTGCTTAATCTCTTTTACTCTACACCAATCACTTAACCTGAGCGTACATTGATAATGAGGTACGACGACATGGGGTATCACCTGACATCATTCCTGACAAAGATAATAGAATTACCTCGCATTTCTTTTTGCAAGGCAACAGAAAACCCTCGGGACGAAAATACATAGGACCATATGAAATCCTGGAAAGAGTGGGGAATCGTTTATCGACTAGCGTTGCCACCACAATTTGCTCGTGTTCACGATGTATTCCACGTCTCCCAATTGAAGAAGTACATACACGATCCGACCCCTGTACTCCAACCGGAAGAGATTGAATTGGATGATGACTTGAGGGACGAGGAAATTCCGATACGAATACTAGACGTGAAGGAGAGGGTAACACGAAATAAGACCGCGAAAATGGTCGAGGTGCCTTGGTCTAACCACGAAGCCGAGACGGCAACGTGAGAATTAGAGGCGGATATGAAGGAGCGTTACCCGACCCTTTCCAAAATGATGCAACCACAATTATGGGGACATAACTGTAGTCCTAAGAGGGGGAGGATGTAACGGCCCAAATATTTCCGGATATTTTTGGCCGAATATTTTGTACCCCGAATAAACAAATTCAAATTGTTTTGAACTACGTAATGACTTGATCCCTTCACGGGGTACGTAGGCAACTTGGAAATTTCAATTCTGGGTACAGTCAAATAATAACAAACAACAACACACAATAATA
The DNA here is from genome assembly GCA_030278955.1 of Hygrophila difformis. Classification (NCBI taxonomy): domain Eukaryota; kingdom Viridiplantae; phylum Streptophyta; class Magnoliopsida; order Lamiales; family Acanthaceae; genus Hygrophila; species Hygrophila difformis. Next base: position 34,142,037 of record JAOANR010000003.1, on the reverse strand, counting down.
CAATCGCTGAATCAAACAATTCCCGAACTCGCGAGATGATAAAGCACAACTTCGAGGATGAAGTTGATTCTTAAGGGGGGTAGATTTAATACCCGTTAATTTTAGGATATAGAATAAGAAGTTAATCCGATGAGAAAAGAGGTCTTGTTTTCGAGAAACCCGTAAAATCGAAAATGCACGGAAGTCGAAAGAAAACCCAAGACCGACGGACCTAAGATTTCAAACATGAAATCAATTTAAGTCGGAATAAAAATAAGGGTAGGTATCATAATCCGAAAAGATCCCGGAAAGTCGAGCCGAAAACACGGAAGGATAGAAACCCGGAAGAGAGGAGGAAAAGACCCTACAGATCGGATCGCACGGACCCGCCCGGACCGAGGTCCAGGCGGAGGCCGCGCGCTGGCTGCGCGGTGTTTGGTCTACCAGCGCGCCACCACCGCGTGGCATCACAAAATCCGGCCATTCACGCATTTTCGGCGATTTCTTGCCATATTTCGACCCTCCGACTTTGGAAACTCAATCCCGAACGAAGGAAGGTGTATATGGTCGGCTCTAAGGGTCTTGGGACTCATTATTTTCGAAATCCAAAACCCTAGCAGCCCCATTGTCTCTCCCAAACCTCCCAAGTTCTTCCAACACCCGAAATCACCGACTTCGAACTTTCCGATCACTTTCCGGCGACGAAAACCGACGGAGGAGGCGTGGAACACAAGGTCTCTAGTACTCCAAACTTGGGTGAGTCTTTCATAGGTTTTCTTTTAAGTTTTCGTACCCGAAAACTCGATCTAACATTGGATTTCTTCTTCCGATTCGAAATCGTGGCCAAAGTTGGAGGCTTGGTGTTGAGGAGATCCGTTCGTAGTAAATTTGGACGAGCCGAGCGACCCGAGGATGACCAAACACCTTACCACTGTATGTTGATACCTTTCATATCAATATGGGTGGCTTAGGGGCGTCCGATTTAGTCATGTTGTAATGAAACGTAAAAACCGAACCTAAAAACCCTATCTTGCGCAATTTCTGAAATCCGATTAAAACTCATAATTGGAGAATCCAATCCGAGAAATTCAAAACTAGACTTTTGTTTCTAACACATTAATCTAGGTTGTGTAAAAATTTCAGCCATTTTCATCAACGTTTGCTACCCCAAAACGATCCGAACATAAACTGCCTTGAAAAAACGTTTTTTGAAAACTGACAGTGTTGATGTCCGAACTTGATGACCCCGTTTCTATATTTTCTAGTCAAATTTGATCTTTACAATCTAAATAAAAGTTGTAGATAATTATGTCTAGTATGTGCATATAAAATTTCAGAATTTTTGGAGTCCATTTGCTATGTCAAAGCGCTGATTTTCTAAACTGTGGTAATTCTGAATCCGGACAGTGGACATGTTGTGCAATAAACTCGATTTTTGACATGTTTCCTCAACTTATTTTGAAATCATTAAAACACGAAAGTTGTTCGTTAGGGTGTTTTTGATATACCGTGAAAATTTCAGAATTTTTGGACTTGAAACGAATTTTTAAATTAAAAAGGCGTAAACTGAGACGCCAAGTGTTTTTAAATCGAAGAGATTTTGAAATTTCGAAACAAACGGTCGAGACTTGAAATACGATACATCTATACTTTTGAAAAATCCCATTACACTAAATTGAAACATATGAGATACTTGGCGGAGGGTGAGTGCTCTGCAGGGTGCCCCTCTTGCCTTTCTCTTCGGGCCTATAATGGACGAGAGAAAGTAGATGAGATATTACGCTAATCGGCGGGAGATACATGGCCTACACCATCGGGATTATCTGTATGGGTTTCTCGAGGCTCCGGAGTGTTTGGTGTATGGCAGATACGGCTGCGGCCGCCGGATGACCGGCTATACCTGATGAGATTGCGATGCAATCGTGAGATACTTGGAAATACTTGAGATACAGGAAATACGAAACGGCCGCGGCCGCCGGATGACCGGCTACACTAAATATTGAGAAACGGGACGTAACGGGAAAAATAAAAAGATTTAATACTTTTATGTATTTATTTCTTTATTCTTGTCTTTAAATTTTGCATTTAAATGTATGCCTCGAATTTTATAACATGTTAAATTATTCTTTATGAATTAAATGCATGTTCCACATATATATATATATTTTTTTTTTTAGGAATAGCAGATTTTATTTCCAACCATATCAGTAACACCATACATCAACCTATAACTTTTCGGTCAAAGACACTATCAGAAACATAATCACCAACACTATCAACCAAGATAGCGCTTTGAATCAGCCCAAGCATCAATATCCTCAGTCACATCTCCTGCCAACTTCTGCTAAACCCATAAACCAATTGACTTCTACACAAAATTATCTTGATCCATCCGCCATCAGCTCTATTTGAAACAATCCACTAGCGCTGACAATTCCCACCACATTGCTCTCGAGCTTTCCAAACCCACCGAAGTCCTTCAGCAGCAAAACGCATTAACTCATACTTCCAAATTGAACGATTAGTAGTGTATTCAAGTGATGTTTTAATAGACACTCTGAACACTTGCTACAATATCACATCTCCACTGCTAATCATCATAACGAATGCATCGGATCAAAGGAAAATTATACAACTAGTAAGACAAGGCTGGAGTTCGGGTAGAGGCAACGGGAAGTGGAAACAAAAGGACCATCTATGCATTGCACACAAGAACATTCACGGCGTGTTGCGCAGTCTAAACCACAAAATAATGAAGTTCAAATCAGTATTCAAGTAATGCATAATACAAGGAGCTCATTCTCTGCTCCCGGACAAAATTTTCAGATTGCTTTTACAACGGCCTCAGCCCCTTTACTAAGTCCATTCCACCTGCTAATAATCATCCAATCTCATTTTCATTCCTTTTTCTCTCTTTTTTCTCTCTTTTTTTTTTTCTTTTTTTTCTTCTTTTTTTTTTTTTGAGCAAACTTCTCCACTTTACATTTTTTTTTTTTAAGGAAACCCCGCCTCCCAGATATACCAGCGAATAATCGTCTCAGCATCCCTCTTTTCAAATGCCATTTCATTCACCCTACATTATGGTCACCCGAAACTCAATCTTTTTAGAATCTTATCCTTGCTTTCAAAAGCAAGCTAACTCTCAGAACTGCCACACCTAAACTGAAACATACTAACACTCAAATCTTAACACCTGAGTTGCAACACGCTAGAATTTTGTGGAAATGCATAGATGGAGCTTTGATTCCAGATGGCAAAATGGGTCTGTGTGGATAGGGCAAATAAATGAGGAGATTAAGCGGGCAAGATAGACGCAAACCGTCGTGAGTCACAGGGGGGGTGAAGAAAAAAAACCGGATGGGTAACAATGAATCACATGGAATAGGAAAGAATGTTGGGAGGTTAGCAATCAAACGAAAACAAGAGAATATTCAGTTTTCCTATCATTTCCAATGCACCGAGATGAACACAGCAGGCATGACATGCGTATTAAAGCAAGTTCAAGAGCGACAAAATGAACATCACCTTATTGCGCAACCAGCGAATAGAATGTGGGTTTAGGGTTCCACATATATAATTGAGTTGTTTATTTTTAAATTGGAGAATAGAATGTTTTTGTATGCATGCCTAGGAGTAAAGTTAATTATTTAATTAAACCCCTTATTGATATGTTAGGATCGACTTACTCAGTATTTTATATACTGATAAAATTGTTGTTTTGTTTTCTTTCAGAGTACGGAGATAATGCATAGCATGTGCATTGGGGGATGGAATTAATGAACATTGTTTTATCGCTTTTTATGATACTTGCATATCGGGCATGTAAACCCCGAGTTTTGGCCATATCAGCCCACTTTACATTTTTCGCTGCGACATATTATTATTACTACTATATGTGTGGATGATACTTATTATTATTTTTAATTAAATTCCGGACTTGTTTTTAAATCTCTTTGCAATACCTATAGCATTGCATCTCTTTAGCGAGCTCGGAGAATCCGCGTCTTGCTAGGGAGGTGTGGCGGTGACATCCCGGCCTGGGTTATCAAATCCGGGGTGTTACACTTCATGCCTCCCAACCCCATTCTCTATATATGCCTTGGCCAGTTGATTCATCAACCAATTATCCTTCATTGGTATAAAGATGGCGGTCTTCGTCAACCGATCAACTATCACCCAAATTTTGTTCATGCCTCGGGGAGACCTTGGTAATCCCGAGACGAAATCCATCAAGATGCTATCCCACTTCCAGCTTGGGATATCCAGTGGCCTTACCAAACCCAATGGCTTTTGCCGTACCACCTTCACTTTCTGGCAGGTTAAGCATTTGGCCACAAAATCAGCAACATCTTGTTTCATCCTCTGCCACCAATAGATTTTCTTTAAATCTTTGTACAACTTATCACCTCCAGGGTGCACTGAATAAGGTGTACTGTGGCCTTCTTCCATCAACTTCTGCTTCAAGTCCTCGCACTTATGAGGAACGGACCATCTGCCCTTAAAGCGGATACTTCCGTCGTCATGGATCGTGAATCCTACTGCTTTACCTTCACCAATTTTCTCCTTGATCCTCTGAAGGTTCTCGTCATCCGGTTGAGCTGTTCGAATCTCGTCGAACACGGTAGGTTCAATTGCTATGGCATTCACCGTTTCTACCACGGTTCCATAATGGACTAGTTCAGTATCCAATTTCGCCAAGTCCATATATAGTCCCGAAGGTAAGATAAGGGTGTTTGCCGTATGCCTTGTCTTGTGACTCAGTGCATCTGCAATGACGTTCGCCTTTCCCTCATGATAAGCTATGTCTAAGTCATAGTCTTTGATCAACTCGAGCCATCTCCTTGCCTCATATTTAGCTCCTTTTGAGTAATATATACTTGAGGCTCTTGTGGTCCGTGAACATCCGACATGTTCGTCCATATAAGTAGTGTCGCCAAATCTTGAGAGCGAACAACACCGCAACCAGTTCCAGATCGTGCGTCGGATAATTCTCCTCGTGCGGCTTGAGTTGTCGCGATGCATAAGCAATAACCCTTTGGTTTTGCATAAGCACGCAACCCAGGCCTTCTTTTGAAGCGTCACTGTACACTTCAAAATCGTCCGTCTCCGATGGAAGTGCCAAGACCGGCGCTTTTGTGAGTCCTTTCTTGAGTTCTTGAAATGACGTCTCACAATCAACAGTCCATTCGAACTTGTCCTTTCTTCAGCAGTTGGGTCATTGGTCTTGCAATCTTTGAAAAATCCTTCACAAACCTTCTATAGTATCCAACTAGTCCAAGAAAGCTTCTAATCTATGTCTAACTAGTTGGTGCTTTCCAGTCAGTCACTGCATATATCTTTGTCAGATCAACCGACACTCATTTAGCATATTATATGTCCCAGAAATGCAACTTCCTTCATCCAAAATTCGCACTTTGACAGCTTTTCGAACAATTGATTCTTCCTCAAAGTTCCAAGCAATAAATGAAGTCTTCCATGCTCCTCCTCATTCCTTGAGTAAACTAGAATGTCATCGATGAATATGACGACACAAGAGTCTAGCAACTCTCGGAATACACTATTCATGAGGTTCATGAATACTGCGGGAGCATTCGTGAGACCAAAGGACATTACGGTGAATTCGTAGTGCCCATATCTCGTACGGAATGCTGTCTTCGGTATGTCTTTCTCGGCGATACGCAACTGATGGTATCCCGATCTCAGGTCAACCTTCGAAAATACCAAAAGCTCCATTCAGTTGATCGAAGATATCTTCGATCCTAGGTAGCGGGTATTTGTTCTTGATCGTTACTTGGTTAAGACCTTTGTAGTCTATGCATAACCGAAGTCCGCCGTCCTTCTTCTTGACGAACATGACCAGGTGCTCCCCATGGCGATGTGCTTGGTCTAATGTAACCCTTCAATAACAACTCCTCGAGTTGATCCTTCAGCTCCTTCATTTCGGCAGGTGCCATGCGATATGGCACCTTCGATACTGGTTCGATTCCGGGTACCAGATCTATTGTGAACTCGACTTCTCGCTCAGGAGGCATTCCGGGGATATCTTCGGGGAAAACGTCGGGGTATTCATTCACGACTGGGATTCGGTCGATCTTGCTTCCTTCGTCTTCCAGATTATGTACGTAGCATGCGTACAGTTGATACCCCTTTGCATGAGATTGCAAAACTTCAAGGCATTTACCACCTTGGCACTCTTCTTTTGAGGCTGTATGTAGTAAATGACTTTCTTCCCTCGATTCTTTGCCAAAGAGATCTGCTTTTGGCACTCAATAACAGCCTTGTATTGAGTCAGCCAGTCCATTCCCAAGATGATATCGAAATCCTTAAGGTCAAATTCTATGAGATTCACGAAGAATTCGGTGTTTTTGATTACTATCGGGATTCCGTCGTATCTCTTCGAGCACGATACTACTTTACCCGATGGTAATTGGATTCCTAAGTTAATGTTATTGGGCGCTGGTAGATCTAAGGCAGATTAGTAGTCAAGTTAGAAAGCGATTAATATTCGAGCTCATCAGCTCTAAGTAGAAGAGGACACTGATAGGAAAATTAAATACTGCAGACTTCTATAAAAGATCGCTAATACATAGGCATGAATTACTACAGAAGATGTGGTTGGATGAGCAGGAATAAAATGGGTCAATCTTGGGTCAGCCATCTAACATATAGATTTTTGTTTGAATTAAGAATTTTGGCACATGTGAAAAAATGTTAATGCACATGCATATCCCCCCAAAAATATTTTATAATAATTTAAGACTTGTCAAAAATTTTGAGATATATTTTTCATGGGTTTTAAAGTAAAAATTCTTTTTCCATGGAAATAATATTTGAAAATGCTTAAAAATAATATTTAATATTTGGGCCTATATATTGGGCCGAAAAATAATAGTTTTGAGAAAAAAGATTTCGGGCTCTGATACCACTTTGTAACACCCCGGATTTCGTAACCCAGGCCGGGATGCCACCGCCACACCTTCTCAAGCAAGACGCGAACCTTTTCGAGCTCACTTGAGAAGATGCTAAGGCTAAGTTGTATCAATACTTTTAAAATAATTTAAAAACCATTTAATAATGCCCGAAGTTAAAATTCAGAGTTATAATCTACCATGCACGAGTAAAGTAATGCGGAAGCGAAACAAGGCCAAAACACACGGCCAAAAACATAGTCCAAATCTAGTGCATAAATTTAAACAATTTAAATGCGGCAAGTCTTTAACAGAAGAATCCCTATCCCATCGTGCAAATTCTCACCCTGCGAAATCTGAGGAAAAATAGAAATAACAACTTATCAGTACAAAAGGTACTGCGTAAGTTAATATACAACACAACGAGTTTTAAAAATTTTAGAAGAGCATTTAAAAATAAGATTTTTAACCTTAAAAGGACGAATAAAAATAATTTTCCAAAATCTCTTACACTTGCCACACGAATATTTTACCATTGTTCGTTATGATCGAGGACACCACATATGCCCTTTGGGACTAACACCCACAAGGACTCCAAATCATATCAAAGATCCTAGGGACGTACCTTTGGGATCAACCCACCTCGGGGACTCGTACCCACGAGGGATGTGAAAGCAGTGACCCTATACAGACCACTCCGGAGCCCTAGATAACCCATACGAATACATCTAGGAGTATAGACTCTTACAATCACGAAACCATAATAACCATAATTCGCCGTTTTGGCTTCAAGAGGGGGCGGCCAAACGAGCTCCACCAAGTGCACTTACCCTCTAAATACATTGGGCATCCCACTCGATCAAAACTTACAAAGATTCAAAATTCACTTTTTATCATTATCACAAATGATCACATTTCCAGAATTATAGATTTCAAAAACGAGAGTGAAAATCGATTCAAGAATCACCCCAAACACATAACATGAGTTCCACAATTTAAGACATGAATTTAAAATTATGGCAATGATCAGTTTTGCTTTCGGAAATGTAGCAAATAATTTTTAAAAATTCCAAAAAAATTCACAGTAGCTAGAGAGCATCAAGATGAACATTTTCCATAGAAATAGACATCTTCAAATTGGGACTATAAATAGGCGAAATAACCGATTTCAGAAAACCCTGATTTAAGGATTTTAAAAGCTTCAGTGATTTCGACCACAGTGTGATTAGAAATCCACAACCTTTTCGAAAGAGTTCCTAAAATAATAAAAATGGATGGGGACATTCTAGACATAATATGGAACAATATTCATGAAGACCATGACCAGAAATAACAAACATAGGATGATCTAAAAAGCACAAAAAAACTAAGCTTCATCAAAAACGATTCTGACAGCAACTTGATGCAGAATACCAGATCGAATTTAAGGCATCAAATGAACTCCAAAAATAATGAAATTTTACAGATCTCGACTTTAAAATTTTAGGAACAATTTTTGTTTAGGAAATTTTTCTCAAAAACATTCGGATCTAAGTCAAAAATGCGATGCAACAGAAACTAGTAGTGAAGAAATCGTGGTGACAAATTTGCATAGTCATGGAGATGGACTCATATATTGATTTCTACTCAACCAAAACTTATAAAACTCGACGTGTACGATATTAACTTACTTTGGATGAGATTAGGATTGAACAACTCGAATTTTGATGGTCCCTAGTTTCGGAGAACAGTCCACAAACTCAACGCAGCTTCCGAATGTCTGCGGTTTTAGATATATCTAAGATTTCAGAATTATAACCACTAATTCGAGTTTATGGACAAGAGAAGAGATAGAAGGATGATTACTTGCTGCCTTAGTGATTAGAAGATGGAGACTTGGAGGTCCTGCCGTCCCACAGCACCACTCAAACTCACAAGACACTCAATTGCTCTTGAGTTTGCACAAATGGAAGAGACGAATGGCTGGTGTCTTCTTATGGGATTAATGGGTCTTAATGGCTGGAATAATTAGCATAATCACTCCTCTTCAGTTAGTGTATTTGGGAGGGCAATCCGGAAAGGCACTACAAAAAGGGATGGTACATTAGCTCTACAGTAACTTTCAATTATTGCTAATTTATTCCTGGCCATTCCAATGAGGGGACGTTTATCCAATTTGCTTTCATGAACCAGACGTGGCAGGCAACTTCAAGGAGTGACTTGATACCATGAATTGCTACTAATGAAGAATTCTCTTTTTAAATAAAAAATATCCAGCCAATCCAACATACTACAATACTAATTATCATACCCATGACTCCAATCCTAATTCAAAAGTTCCATGGTAAGTAGTGGATGATGCCTATATAACACTAATAATAATAATAATAATAATAATAATAATAATAATAATAATAATAATACACAAAATAGAATTCTTTCTGGTAATTTTTCGGGTATTACACATTTATAACAGAATGGCACCCAGAGGAAGACCAAGAACCCAACCTGCTCCCCACACTACTTCTGAAGTCCCACCAAATGTCACGGATCCTGTAGAAGAACAACCCCAAGGTGCGTAGGACGCCCCCGCACCGAACAATGTGGGCGATCGTCTTCGGACGATAGAAGAGGTCTTGATTGCGCTAGGGAACGCGCAAGTCAATCAGGGTCAAGCTGCGGCGGTACCTCCGCCCCAAGCTCGCCCCAACTATCTGGCCATGGTGAATCCTTACCAGCCACCCCACTATGCTGGTGAGTAGGATCCAGCAAAACTGGAGGAATGGATCCGGACCTTTGACAAGCTGCTAGGTGCGGTCAAGTGTCCAGATGGAGAGAGAGTGCACGTCGCTTCGTACTACTGGGGAGGCGAAGCGGACGACTGGTGGCAGGCCACTCAAGCGAAACTGACTGAAGACGATGAACCCTATTCTTGGGCGGAGATGATAGAGCTGCTCAGGGATAGATTCTATCCCCTGAGTACCAAAGCAGCAATGTACGAAGAGTTTCTGTCGCTGAGACAAGGAGGCCAGACCGTGCAAGAGTACTACACTCGATTCAAGGAGCTTGTGAGATTCGCACCAAGATAAGTACCCACAGATGCGGAGAAGGCTTAAAAATTCGAGATGGGACTGAACCTGGCAGTACGCGAGGTGATCACAGGGGTGCACTACCCCGACCTACAAGTTGTTTATGATCGTGCGGTAGCGGTTGCACGAGTTCAAGGACTGAAGCGTAAGGCGATAGGTGAGACTAGCCGAGGTCGCCATGGACAAGGCAGGGGAGATAAGGACCGCAAAACTGATATTGACTTGGGTAGGAATAATTATCGTGAAGGACCAAATGGACTAGCCCAAGGCGACGATGGAGGCAACAATAGAAGGATTTTCAACCGTGAAGGCTACGTACCCCGATGCCCAAAGTGTAACCAACCTCATCTGGTGAGAGGATGCCCTCAACCCGACACATGCTTCCGATGTGGTCGACATGGACATCGGATGAAAGAGTGTCGAACCCATATTAAGAATGTAACACCCCGGTTTTTGGTCACCCAGGTCGGGGTGTCACCGCCACACCTCCCTAGCAAGACACGGTTTCTCCGAGCTTGCTAAAGAGATGCAAGGATATGGTTTTTCAGAATTTAAAACATCAAACAGCCCATAGTGATATAATTTAAAAATAATGTCATTACAATTGCAGCGGAAAGTAATATTTACATATATAATGCAACGGAATTTAAAAATAGGGCCAACATGGCCAAAACATGGGTTAAACAGGCCTGTTCATGCAAATTCTAGTCTAACGCAAAACTTAAAAATGATGAATTTCCCCAAAATTCCCGTGTATGCATATGATGATGCATATTCCTCAGCTCTGAAAGAAGAAGGGGAAAAAAATATGGTTTGGTCAGCAAAAACTTGCTGAGTAAGTTAACACATACATGATTATGGGGTTTCAAAGCCATTAATTAAATTTAAACAAAACATGCGCATAACACCCCATAATTTGATTCATTTATCTAGTAATAGTTTAATGGCATAATTTAAAAGACATGAATTCCATAAGATCATAAATATAGCTTGCAAAGTAATTAAATAAATTGCCATAAATTTAAAAGCACAATTTAATACGGATTTAATTCGGAGTTTTCATAAACTTCTCGTTTCATTTCTTTTAGAGATCACCATCGCTAGGGCTCTTATGTCCGCCAGCCTTACGCTTGGGCTCTTATGTCCACAAGTATCATGGTCGATCTTTTAAGAGGGTTACCGCTAGCCATACGATCAATATTTCGCTAGGGCTCTTACGTCCACTAGACATACACTTGGGCTCTTATGTCCCAAGCCGTAGAGAACATTGACAGTATCCAGTTTAGTCACAACCCACAATGTTTTAATCTTCTCTTTATTTAGAAAGATCAATTCCACAAATTTAGTAAGTTTCTCAAATATATACTATTACGGGACGCTGTTCGCTCCAATATCATTTAAAAATCGATTTCGTGACCAAAAATTCTGAAATTCGAGCAGTAGGTTGCCAACACACTAACGAACAAGTTTTGTGTTTTAAGTTTTTCGATCCGAGTTACGGAAATAAATCAAAAACATGGTTTTTCATCAGGATATTAATCTGTCCGAATTTTCACAGCCACAGTTTCTAAATTTCGAAATCTACCATAACAAACGAACTCCAAATTTGATGAAATTTTACAGGCTCATTCCTAACACGATTATCTACAACTTTCATTTAGAACGCAAAGCCTAATTCTCGTCGGATCAGGGGTTAATATTTGGATCAAGTTCGAAATTAATTTCTGTCAGCTTTTATGACTTCGGTAAGAACGCAGGTTAGTCCGGTTTAGATTCGGAGGTTCAAATCTCGACGAAAAGTTCTAAAATTTTACAGAGGTGTTACACACATATATATCCACAACTCTTATGTTTAACACAAATTCTAAATCGGTCCAGATCTAAAGTAAAAATTGACCTCAAGTTCGGAAGTAAAATCTGTCACCGTTTCAAGATCTAAATCTAAGGCAGGCTCATTTGCGATCATTTTTGGATATCAAAACACAATGAAGAATTATGAAAATTTTACAGAAGGTAGATCTATGTATTAGGAACGTTCTTCGTGTTTTAAGTTTTCTCGTTTGAACAGTTTTAAGGGTTCGGATAAATCGTGCAAAAACGCTGCGCTGTATAGGTTTTCGTGTGGACAGATTTTTAAGTTCTTGATTAAATCTTGAGAGTAGATATATTTTAATTCGCCCAAAACCATAGTAAGGTTAACTTACCGATCTATGGACGTTCCGGCTCGTTGATTCGGAGGCGTGGCTTCCAGTCCACCGTTTATCTCCTTCCAAGATCCTTCGTTTTTCCTCAATGCGTCCGGATCGGGGTTTGGAATAGAAAAGGGGTTCAATTAGGATTCGTTTTTGAATCTTGAATGGAAAAGAATGGACAAGATCTTACCACGACGACAGGAGTCTTTGGATTTTCGTCCAACTCAGTCTCCTCTCTTGCCTTCGTGCCTCCGACGACTCCGGGATTAGGGTTCGATGTGTAGAGAGATTTCGTAGGGTTTGAAAAGTGTTTGCGATTGATTTAGATGGTTATTTATAGATGTGCAAGACCTAGGGGACGTCCAAAGGCTGCCCCTAAGTGTCTTGAGCCGAAAGAAAAGTAACCGAAGTCGGAAAATCCGGATTCGGGCGAGAGAATCTCGCACGGGGCGTTTCTGCCAACTGGCGCGGGGTTGGCGCGGTCTTCCCCTTGGGAGCGCGCGGAGACCGCGCGGCCTTGGTCCAGGCTGCGGTCTGGGCCGGGTCGTGCGATCCGTCGGGTCTTTTCTCATCTCTTTCGGACTTCTATCTCTCTATGTTCTCGGACTCCGATTTCCGGGCTATCTTCAGGCTCCGATTTCCTATCTTAATTTTATTCGGATCTAAATTTAATATCGGCGTAGAATTCTCGAGTCCGTTGGTGTCGGGTTCCCGTGTACAATTTATTTAATTAAATTGTCTTCGGTTTCACGGGTTCTCGGAACTTTGGTTCCTTTTTAATTTAAATTTTCATTTCTCATTTCTTATGATTCTGTATTTATCTATTATGTTTTCTTTATTATTTATTTATTTATTTATTTTATGTTGCAAAATTCTCGGGTATTACAGTCTACCCTCCTTAAGAATCAACTTCGTCCTCGAAGTTGTGTTTCGACTTTTCTCGTACTAAGGACTTTTTGTTTGTTTTATTGATTTGTGACTGAACTTAGAATTAAAACTTCTAAGCTGCCTACGTACCCTGTGCAGGGATCAAGCCATAACGTAGTTCAAAACAATTTGAATTTATTTATTTATGATTTAGGATACATCATATCGAGTCGAACTCCAAAGAGAAATTATGGGGTATCACATTCTCTCCCCCCTTAGGATTTCAGTTATGTCCCCATAACTGTCTATTCAATATTCTCAAGAGGGTTCGGGTTTCGGTCTTGGTCTTCATCCCTCTCTCCTTGCTGAAGGTTCACCAAATCTTCTCTCTTTTCGATCGCCTCCTCTAGCGTTCGACATCCCCTAGCCTTGTGACCAAGCTTGCCGCACCTATTGCAGGTTCCAGGCTTCGGGCATTGGCACACCAGATGTGTATGGTTGCATCGTGGGCAGCGTGGTACAAACGCACCACGGTTGTCATCTCTTCCATTGTTAAGACCTTTATTTTCCTTCCTTCGAGATCCATGGTCTTTCCTAGAGTTGTTATTGTTGTCTTTCCGATCCTTCTTCTCAAGTCCTTGCTCGGCTCACCATGTTCTTACGCTTCAATTGCTGGATTCGAGCAATTGCTACAGCACGATCATATATCGTCTGCAGGTTCGTGAATTGTCCTACTGCAAGTATCTTCCGGATGCTAAGGTTCACACCCATCTCGAATTTCTGAGCCTTGTCAGAGTCGGTTGGTACTAGCCTCGTAGCAAATCGTACTAGCTCCTTGAATTTGTTGTAGTATTCTTGCACTGTTTGTGCACCTTGCTTTAAGTTGATAAATTCCTCGTACTTCGCAGTCTTGGTGCTCTGTGGGTAGAATCGTTCCCTCAAGGCTTCCTTAAGTTCTTTCCAAGTGTAGGTTTCTTCGTCTTCCTCTGGATTCGCTCGAAGGTCTTGCCACCACTCATCAGCTTCGCCTCCTAAGTAGTAGGTCGCTACACGCATCTTCTCCTCCTCAGGGCATTTGATAGCATCCAAGAGCTTATCAAATGTACGGATCCACCCTTCCAACTTGGCCGGATCCTCTTGGCTGTCATAATGGGGTGGGTTGTAGGGATTTACTAACGCCAAGTAGTTGACTCGGGCTACTGGCCAGGTACTGTTTGTGTCATATGCCCCTCGGTATTTCCTAATGCTATAAGAACTTCCTCTACAGTTTTTAAACGTTCTTCCATATTGTTGGGCACAGGTGACACTCGTTCTCCTAGGTTCTGAGGAGTCCCATTGTTGTTCGCCACATTAAGGAGGTTAGCGTCAGTGCCGTTTGGACTTACCTTCCTCGGTTTTTTCCTAGGTGCCATTTTCTGTTATAAACGTGTATAGATTAGATTCTGGGAATTTGAGAGATCGCTTAGGAAAGGGAATTATGAAGTCCATAATTAATTTTTTTTTTGATATATTGTTGGGAAACCCAACAAGATTTTTGGGCTAAAGAGTGTTTTAATAAAGATTCGATTTTTATTACTCAACATAAGGGAATTGTTTAATCCGTACAAGGACAAGAATGGCTAAGGCCGAGATTTGTTATGCTTAGGCGTGCGCTTAGATGAACGCGATCTAGAACTAAGGCAAGATCAGTCTCTAGTTAGCGTTCCTGATTTGATGTCAAGCGTCTACGTCATCTAGTGCAAGCAAAAGGTCTAAGTTAGAACATATCGCTTCCAGGTTCTCTAAGGTATAAAAAAAAATATGGTATGCACATGCAGATGATGATTCCCCCCAAAAATAATTCATGCACTATATATATATACTAGTAGGAGATCTGTGCGATGCACATCGTAAAAGGGATGTACAACTGCTCATGGAGAAAGAAAAAATAATTATAGGTAAGTGTATGTGAGTTCCTATCTACAACAATTTGTTTCTACCAAGATAGCTGGAAGTTCCAGCTAATAAGAATCCTAATGAACCTAAAAAAATGATGTGCATCTGATATGGCCTGATCAACTATCTCAAAACCGTAGACATGTTTTGCCCTTAAAAAAGGAAGAAAAAGAAAAAGAAAAACTGGTTTAAAATAGAATCAGCCAGAGAAATCCTTGACTGAATAAGAAAGGGAAAATTACCTTCTAGCAAGCGACAGACCAATGGTTCCAGTCCCACAAAAGAGATCAAGAACTATTTCAGAGCCATCTCCTTAGACAAGCGCAGTCCTCAATTAGTTTATACAGAATCTCTGCCTGCAGGGAATAGCTATTTACAAGTGGAACCAAATAGTCTTAAAAAAGGAAAAAAAATGAAAAAAGAAAACAGACAATGAGAAGAAAGGAGAACCAATACAGTCACAAAATTTTAACACGGATGAATACCCTCTAAATCTGAACAGCATAGAATACAATAAAGCATAAATACAGAATGATCTTTTTTATTACATATACCTGAGGTGAATTTGTTTGAAAGAAAGAGTTTACTGAAATTTGAAACTTCAATCCTCTAAGGCTATCCATTATTGTTGATTTACCAAAGAGTTTGTACTCCTGCTCTTCAACGGAACGGAAGTGTTGCCCACAGAAGTATTTACGTTGTTCATGATGCTCACCTATTTTGAAAAATTGAGTGATAAATCTATTATTTGATAAACATGAATGTGTATGAGTAAATAATAAGCTAAAATAAATGTATATTGATTTTAATCTCATGGACCACACCATTTACATGATGAAAGTCGAGTGCAAATAAACTCTCATAGAAAAAATAACCAATGAATTCATCAAGTCAACATTTCCCACTCCATTTGCTAATCTGAAAACAAATTCGGAAAAAAAATACAATATTTAACCCACACATTGATGAAGTGATGAGCATTGTACATGAGAATTACCTTATGAAATGATGAGCATTGCTCAAGAGAATTACCTCAATTCCATATTCTAAAATTAAAATAACACATGTACTTCATGTATCATGATCATCAACATCCAGTAAAAGAGATTGTTACTGTGAAATTTTCTATATCCATTCGGCCAAGCATGAAGATTAATTCAAACACTCACCACATTAGGAAACACTCACCACAGTTCTGGTTTGTATGATGAAGTGACAAAGTTAACCATCAGCAGCTGACCGGTCTCAATATTCCTGAGAGGAAGATAATCAAACGATTGAATGATGAGCTAGCTATAGAGCGAACAATACCTGTAATGTCTATAACCATAACAAGGTTGATGAAAATTAAAAGCATGAAGTCTACCATATCCAGAAGCAAACCACTCTCGGACCACTTCCATGACCAGTAAAAGCAAGAGGAAAGAAATCTTTAGTAGGTAATATTTGCAAGGTTTCCAGTGCTTAAACCATTTGGTATAAAAATCAGTAAACAAGCAAATTTAGCAAATTTAACAATGTAACTTGTAAGCTGAATATTCTAATTATGTGAAAGTGGTGTGTGTGGGTGTCTAGATTAGAGAGAGGGGAGAGACCCTTTTTGCTATCAGCCACATTATCGTGAATGGATGGAGCTTTAGATGGTACATCTGGAAGATCCAGATCATCTTCATTTTCTTTGGCTGATGGAGTGGTAGAGGGAATTTCAGGTAGATCGTCATAGAGCATCTGCATATAACCAAAAGATGCATTGGTTAGCGCTTCATAACACAACCCAATAAGAACTATAAATATGGGTAAGGCACAACAGCATGGTTTACTTTCGCAAACCAAAAAAATTCAAGGAGCCCAATGTTGTGTTTCTTGGCTGTTGCAAAAGAAAAATTGACAATTAACCCAAAAGAATATAAAATGGTTGTTCTATGGTTGGAAGCCAGCCCCACGGTACACCAGCAAATGAAGCAGGAGGTTCATGCAGCATTCTCAATAAACATAAAAGTTCAAAAATGAATGAGGATAGAGAAAAAGACCAGTTATAGTTTATCAGAATGTGACAATAAATATCAACTCATAAGAAATATTATGGGCTTTATAAAAAGAACCATTCTACATTCAGGTAGAGAACCTCACATCTGATCATAAGAGCTTGGTAACACAGCATACCATATGACAAAGGCAATACAAGAAGAATGAGAATCACCAAACACAAGATTTAGCAAAAGAATATATTAGTGCTTTGCAAATTACATAGATATACAATGTAAGATATGTCAATTTTCAAAATTAGAAGACAAAATCAGCAAGGGATGTTTCAGCTGTATAAGTTGTAATGTATCCCAAAAACCGTGTAAGTTGTAAACCAATACGAACACAAACCTGGCTCTCTAGTTGTGCAAACTCTGCCAAAACTTCCTCTTCATCTTCAGCGGATAGCTTCTCTCCCAGGATTTCATTAATTTCCTGCAATAACAATGACTATCAGCATTGGGACAAAAAACACTGGATAGACTTCTTGCGAAGATTCAACACTAATCTTTTTGCCACAGTAAATACTCTATAAAAATAGAATAAAATAAAATAAGAAGTAATAATAATGACAACAGTAAACCTTGGTGATTCTGAAAGATATAGCAAAGATAACAACAATACATATTGGGCAAACTAAAAAAGTAGCATGAAGAAGCCCTCAACAGCACACCATAATGATAAGTTGCCCAATAATTCTCGAGATGGGTGGCTCAGTGGACCACTGTACATAGTTCCAAAAGTATAAAATAACAATTATAGATGAAATATCAACAATAATACTTAACAGAATATCACAACTTTGTGCATAATTTCCAAATCAACCAAACTGACAAAGCATCAAAATATAGTTCAGAAAATTGTTTGTTTTATATAAAGCACCCAAGCATTCACCGCCAACAAGTACCCTTCATGAATGAATTATATAACTACACACGGTCGATATGATATGGACCTTGAAACTTTTGACAATTTCGTCAACACGAGCATTTTCTAAAATATCCCAGTTGAATTTATTAAAAGAAAAGAGTTATGATTCGTGGGAAAGGGGTTTAAGGATATATTCCACTTTTTGATAATTCCATGCTATGGAGATCCTTGCCATGAAACTTTTCGACAGGTTCCCACTATATGAGTATTTTCTGAAAATCAATAATCCAGGTTTTCACTTTTATTTAATGAAACCACATTATGAGGATGGAGTTGGGATTAGGGATATATTTATAGGTTGTCATGTTTTTATTACTCGTGTTAAGAAACTGTGCCCCCGAAAGCGCACGGTGTCAAAAATTGCAGTAATTTATAGTAAGACCGGATCGTTCACTGGAGGATGTGCGATTGAAGCAGGGCCCACGTCGTTTTACTAGATTTTCCACTCGTATTGCTCCAATTAGTTTGAAAAGTGATTAATCATCTACTAACTGAATTTAAACTAAATTACAAAAGCACTTAAATCTATTCTACAAAGCATATGAATTCTATTCTAGAAAGCGGGTGAATTTATACTAGAAAGCAAATAAAGTTATTCTAAGAATGCAGTAAATACCATCTGTAGAAGCAAAGAAAATTTACACTGTGCTAGCTATGAAGCTGATTCACAGTTTGGACAGAAGGGACAGGAAGAAAAGAATAAAAATTGGACAAGACTTGGATAAGGCATAATTAAACTTCCATTTTAATACACAGATCTTTGGTTGGGATAATCCTGTCAGACAGCTAATTCTCATGCTCTCAGTGTTGAGTTCCCTTTGATAGACAGTTACTTACAACATGAGTTTACATGTTCTTAAGACCACAGATTCTAAGATACCACAGATTTGTAACTGCCTTGGCCGGGGTATGTTGCTTCATCTGTGGTGGACAAGCAACACCTGACAAATCATTTATTGAAGTGCCAAGTACTACTATCATTCTCCCATGTCACACCCAAAGATTCTAATCAAGCCTGAACTATCCCTTAACTATCAATCCTAGTAGCAGTTACACAACTCTCAATACAACCGAGTGACCTCTAACGAAAGCGTTTAAAAGTAAGCGATAAAGAAAGTATTTAAAATCCTATCACTCGGAGGTTTTGAAGGTCTGACCCTGGTAGTAAAAGACAGCCCCCAGTTATGGTAACCGGGTGTGGATCAAGAATTCTCGGCTCTCGGTGAACCGCTCGCAGTGTTCACTTCCTTCCGAGTGGTTATGAGATACAAACTAATGAAACGAACTAATAAATTAGTTCATTCCGGATGTACTCACTCAGGACTCAAAGGTAGGCTTTGGCAGAAGAGGATAGTGGTTGAAAGGAACTCAACCCTATCTTAGAAAATAACCAAGGCCTGGATGTTGTTCCTCTAAGATTATCTACCACACAGTATTTGAATCCAAGTGGACCCCATCTCGGTGTAATAATTAATCTCGGATTCCCAACAAACAGCCATTTTGGAAAATAATGAATTTGAAAACCATTCCCTAAACAGGTACTAGACTCTCAATTAAAACACAGATCCTTTCAGTCTAGATGAGACCTAATCGCTGACTCTGCTTCTAATTTCCCAAAATTAACCCTTGACAGAATATGAACTAGTCATAACTGAGGAATTTATCCCTTACTCAGATCCGGATTTTATAAAGGAGTTTTTGTTGGAAATTTAATATGCAATACCTGTTTAAAATCTAGACTTCTATTGTCCAAGGGAAGGATCCCAAAATACTATAGACCACATTGATTACATAATAGTAGCATGCATACGGATATAATGAAGTGTAAAATGAATTGACCCAAAATATACTGGTGGGTCTAGACAGAAGATGAAACACAAACATGAAGTGGCCAGAGGACCAAAGTAATGGCAGAATAATCGGGTAGACTGCAAACATCTGCTGTCCAATTTCCCAATTACTCGGATGGAGCGAATTTAGATAGCTTAAGCCCTATAATGGCGGTGTCAATGCCAGTTGGGCCTCCACTATCTGCGAATTCAGATAAAAACCTACATGCTTCTGTTCTGCAATGATCATTAGTCAGCATTGACAGATGTTGACTGATTCACACTACCGATTAGAATTTGGGTTTGTAAATTTAGATAAAGAAAAGAAAACTGTATCCGGATAGGAGTCAGCTGAGCAGCTATTATTATCCCGGATGGATGAACAGCCAAGGCTTCCACTGACTGCTATCCAAACCATGCAAAATAACACTTAGCAACTAATACCCAGAATACGAGCTAGTTTATCCGTGAGGGAGTACCCGCCAACATTAGTCTGATGTATTCTTTACTAATTGTTACACACAATACAGAAAAGACAAGATGGAAATAAAATAAAAACAAGGCCTTGTATGAGAGACATTGGTTTCTCATGCAAGGTTATGGAGCTAATCCATAGTTGATGACCTAAATAATCCCTCCTACCATAATTAATTACAGTCCGGATTATCTGTTTAAGGCATCATGGTATTGTTTATAGAAAAATGTTTTAATGACAATTGAACAAAGATCCTTTAATCAACAATTAGTGATTTAATCATTGCTAATTACAATCATTAATCATTAATGACTAGAGGGTTCAATTAATTAAGTGATGGAAATGGAGAATCAAAATTTTGGCAGCATAACGCCTTATATTGCAATTCTGGGATATTACATCTTAATCCGTGGGATTAAGATGTGAGTGTTTGCAATATCATAGAGGATAAGAAATCAGAATTTTTGGGATTAAATAGAAGAGAGGATTCTGTCGAGAAACCATAAATTGTGTCATGAGCCTAGACCCGCGACATGGGTACCTCGACAGGTTTTCAGAAATTTGCCAGAGTTTCACCTTGTGTCGCTAAGCAAAAGTGTGTCGCGAGGCGTGGCCTCGCGACAGGAATCTAGCGACACAGGGTTTTCTGAGGATTTTCAAAGTATTTGGCTCCCAGTCGCTAGTCTAGAAATTGTGTCGTGAGGCGTGGCCTCGCGACAGGGTATCTAGCGACTGGGTTTTCAAAATATTAAGACAGGTGTAATTTTCTGTCTCGGAATAAAAGTGTGTCGCGAACCGCGGGTTCGCGACAGGGGTGTTCCGCGACAGAGACCATGCAGAAAAATTGCAAGAGTTTGGTCCTCAGTCGCTAAGCAGGTTTTGTGTCACGGACAGTGGGTCCGCGACAGGAGTGCCTCGCGACCGAGGGTTTCAAAATATCAAGACAGGTGTCCCTAGACGCCCTTGTCGCGAAACAATCTTCCTGTCGCTAGACGTGGTCTCGCGACAGGAGGCGGTTGGCGACAGGGATGGTTCAGGACACAAGTCGGTAAAAGCAGACAGTGGCATGCAAACAGCGTGATCTCACCCTATTTCAGATTAAAAAGCTGTTCTAAGCTAAAATAACCTAACACAATTTAAAATCTACAAGAACATGCTTGAACATAAATAAACTAAACTGGGACAGTATTTAAAATAAAGCAAAATCCTAATCTAGGGTCTGATCACACACGAGCATGCACCATTAACCCAAAAATAAGAACAGCAGTAAGCGCTAAACAAGAACTAGGGGTCAAATGACCCAAAAGAAAAGGAAAGCGGTAAATCCATGGGTTAATAACACCCATTTCATGTTTTTGGGACACATTTTCAGATTAACTTCCCATTTATTAGGTGGGTTTGTTAATCCCCATTAACTTGGGCATCACAAACCCTAAATCAAAAATCCATAACCAAAAATAAAGCATGTAAACAGTGGCTACTTAAGCTATTTAAAGGAAAAAAACAATATTAAAGTAGAACTAATCTAAGCTAAGCTAGTGCAAAAATTAAATAATACAAAAAAAAAGAAAACTAACACTAACTAAGAACTACCTAGAGAGATTCTTGATTCTGTGTTCAAGAATGGAAAATGTCTAACTCCTTAACACATAGGGATCACCATATATTTATAGGGGTGAAACCCTAGGCCCATGGGCCTTGATCTGAGGCCCAAGTCTGTCGCAAGGCTCACACACATCACAAGCATGTCGCGGCATCACGCGGTGTGGCGCGAGACTATGTTGCATGTTGCAAGACTTCACGCCCTGTCTTGAGGCTCTCTGGACCAGGTCTTGATTCTGTGTCGCTAGCCATACTCCTGTCGCGAGACCATGGATCGCGCCACGAGGCTAGCGACAGGAGTCTAGGGACAGTTTCTTCTTCATCATGCTGGTGTGGCGCGGAACCCTCCTGTGTCGCTAGACCATGGTTTGCGCCATGGGGCTAGCGACAGGATGTTCCAGGACTGGCCTTCTCTTCAGTTGGGTTGTTGTGTCGCTAGCCTGCCCCTAGTCGCGGGGCCATGCTTAGCGCCAGGACGCCAGTCTCGCGACTGGTTCGCCTTATTGGGCCTGATGGGCCGGAACATGTATTTTTGTGGGTTTTTCTTTCTTTTCCCATCTTTTTGTATTTTGTGGGCTTGTTTTATTCTTTTGCCCATCTTTTTCATTCCTTTTTCTTTTCTTTTCTTTTTCTCATATTTTTGGATTTTTCTAACATAAATGTGTAATAAAATTACATATTTATGTATTTTTCATACCAGCTCAATATTTTTACAATTATGCATAAATCAGTCCAATTCAACTGCTTTCTTATTTAATATAAGACCAGAATGCGATCAAATGCCCGTTTTAGACACGGAAATGGATTGAAAATAATGGTCATTTATGGCCATTATCAACATCCTCACATTTAGTACTGATCGTCCCCGAGCAGTCAGAGTCAATGTTCTAGAGAACACGGACTCTGCATATTCAATTCATTTTCGTGGCTTCATAAATCACGTCCTTTTTGGATTGGGATAAGACAATCCAAAACTACAAGTGTTAAATCCCCTTGATTGCAGTGTTTAATGAAATGATACTTGCTCACTACATCGGGCCTACAAATCAAACATTATCATCAACCCTTCATGAACATCATGTTTGAAAGATACAAAAATTAAAAGTGAGAATTAAGGTATGACATGAACATATTTAATAAAACAGAGCCTCACATATAAGAGAATCAGAAAATTCACTCACTCTCAAATGGGGTTTAATCATTGAACGCTCAAAATCAACTTTAATTAAATTATCCCATAAGCTTGCAATTAGACCAACTCGCCACCGGCTCATTTCCTCAAATCGAGATCATGAGGTCTTATTCAAGGGTTATAACGGGGCATACGGTTGTAACATTTGGTGTGGAAGGAAATTATTGGCTAGGAAATGGCAAGAATTTATTCTATCATAACTTGGCATTTCTATTAAAATTCATGATCATCAATGTTTCTTCTTTCTTTTGCTTTTCTTTTTCTATTGCATGACCTTAGACTAAATCTAATTTGCTTTGTCATTTGCAATTTATTTGTGTTGAATGAGACTCAACACACGAATATATATATAATTTTTTTTTTTGAATCGGCTTATAGCATTACCGACTAATACATTTTTTATGATCACAAATTTAATGCCATGATAAAATTTATCCTTGCACACTTGGGTTTGAACATTTTGGTCTTTATGTAGGCTAAGAAAAATATAGAGGGCTTCAAAGAAAAATTAGGCTTAAAGGCTCAAAGTGGTTAATCCTAAGGGGAAAATTTTTTTGGGTTCGGATTTCAAAAGAAGGCCAAAATTTTGGTTTTCTAAGTGCCTCGATCATATGCTCGATTTCGGGAGTATGGCATGGTCTTGAATCGGTCCCAATTACAAGTTCTAGTTTCCTTTAATCAAATTGATTCACACATCAAAGAAATTAAATGAGTAAAAGTGACTCATGGCTCAAACCTCACAGGTTGGATTGATTCATGTCATACAACATTCTGAAATTTAATCAAAGCTTAATTCTAACAATTTATTCAATCAGAATTTTCAACATGCAGATTTATTACCCAATAAGCTGATCGCATCATTAAATTTTTATAGCTCAAAACCTTAGGAATTCATGTCATGCGTGTTCTCAATTATATTATCCCAATTTAGAAGTCTGAAGATTTAATCACAAGCCTAAATTCGACATGTGAATTTAGAGCAGGTTTATGCACATTTTTGCTGGTTATTTAATTTAAAGCGGTAAAGAGGCACTGCTGACATACGGAGTATGTCAACAGCATATTTTTGGCCCGACAGTCACTTATTCATCTCGGACTGTCAGACATCTTTTTAAAGGAAATAAATAAAAATTGTCTGCGGATCTCAAAGCTTGAGTTCCATTCATGGAAAGCGATAAATTACATCATTTACAAGAGATTCTTATGCAGTTAGTACGAACCAGCATACAAAAGAAGAAATCCCTCATATGATGCCTACACTAGAGCTTAAAATGAAATAAGGCATACTAGGATTCATTCCTCCTCCATTCTTCTCTCTCAGAACATGTACCTGCTCCAGTGGACGAAACTTGTCAAATCACATCGCAGACACCCGCCATTATGATCTGTCAGGGGTTCATGCATCCTTGTGCAGTAGACCCGGGCTGGTTGGTTTGTGAATAAGTAGGGAGTGTTCGGATTGTCCGCCATCCATGAGAGAGTGTTGGTGGATGTGTAGTCCAGGACTGATCTATCGGTCACCATTCTTTCTATCATCCGAATCCCCTAAAGAACCTGGCTTTCGTCCAGCTTACTCATCAGCATCAGTCCATGTGTGAAGATTGATGCCTTGTGATTGTCCTCAATTCCTGACCGCAGTAGCTCACAGGCTTGCTCCTCATCCCCTTCCACGAATGCTAGGAGTGCTGGAACGATTTGAAGATTAAAATTTCCTGCCTCCACGCATGTTTGCAGGAATCTCTCCTTCTGCCACCGAATTCTCTCTTGCCACTGCTTCACCGTAGAAGTGTCCAACTCACATCGCTTGTACACGATGGTGAGGTTCCCTGCGTCTCTGAGCTTTTTGCACGTTTCCTGCGCGGTGAACACTTCCCTGATTTCGTCCTCTCCTATTCGAGAGAGGATTTCTCCTAGAAGCTCCAGTGGTAAGTCTAGCAGCTGGGTTCCTTCGGGTTCAGGATCTGGGATTTGAAGAAGGTGGGCCCTGAAGAGATAAGAAGTAGTGAATCCAATTTTTATAATTTTCTCAGAGATTATTCAAGTTTGGAAACCAACATCCTCACATTTAGAGCTTTGCTCTAGATGTGAGGTTATTAAATATCCGACTTGAATTTAGTATAAAGCATAGGTAAATAATATTTGGGTTTTGAATGGGCTAAGGAGTCCAAAATAAAGTAAAAATGGTCATTGGACCGAAAATCTTTTTACTGGGCCATAAGGCCCAAAAGTTTAATTTTTCAAATTATTAAACAAGTTCGAGAAACTTGTTGAAAATGGAGTGAGATGGATGGATGGGGGCGAAATGCTCGAATTTTGGAATGTGCAGTGGAGGCGTGGCGCAATGGATCTGCTATTTCTGGACTGCCTGGACTGTCTTGGACAGTTAAAACATCCCCAAAAATTTGCAAACACTATTTTTAATTGTTAAAGGGTTGACTTGTTTTATTTAAGGAAAGTGGGATGTGAGTGGTCCCATTTTGGATTTTTGAAAAGGATAGCAGTTGGGTGACAAAAATACTGCTATTTACTCACACTACAGTTCCATTGGGAACAAAAAGAACACAAGTCAATTATTAAATCTATCAACTATTTTTGTCTTCTTCCAAAAGGTAGCTTTTATTAAAAAGTGGAAGTCTCCCATTGGGTGTTTGTACTATGTTTTCATAAACAAACAAACATTTATTCCCACAAGATTTTAACATGTGGAAACAAATATGCCAAAAAGATCTTCCACTTGAATGCTTCAAACCAAAACTTCAAGATCAAACAAACTGATAACATCATGGCATTTAAAATAACACCCTAATGTTCATCAGTTCGCCCTTTTCCAGTTTTCAACTTTAAAATTTTCAAACCCTTAACAGTTTTAAACAGGTTTTTAAGGGTTTCAAAAGGACTTCAAAGAGCCCCTTAAAACCGAGAGCATTCAAAATCTTAAAACGGAGAAAACCAAAAACTCACACAAACCACATTATGCCATTCTCAACCTAAATATAAGAAAAATGAGCAAATGAGTTCGATAGAGGCCATGAACAGGGAGGGAAAAATGGGTTTTTACCCCGCCCTCCTTGGTTCGGGTCTGGGTAAAGGTCCCAGGTTTGGAAGGATCCTTAGAAACCTGTCCATGGTTTCCCCTTGAAAATGGCCGGGTTGGTGCGAAGAACACGGTGATGTTCGTTCGGGAGAGTAGGGAGTGAGAAGGGGAAGTTGAAGAGTTGAACGAAACAAAAGAAGAGAGTGCAGGGGAAGACGGGTGAGGGAAGGGGGGGGGTATAAATACTGAAAAAGCTGGTCGCGGAACCCCAGACCGTGTCGCGGAACAAGGTTTCACGACCAGGGCCTAGCGACATTAGACATGTCGCGGAATTGGAGTCCGGTCGCGAGGCCATGCCTCGCAACAAGGGTATCGCGACCGAGTTCAGTAAAGGAATAAAGTCAACGGGGGAACGTGTCGCGGAGTAGAAGGCCGGTCGCGAGGCTATGCCTCGCGACAGGGGTTCCGCGACAGCGACAGAGAGAGTTAGAGACAGATGAGATTGTGTCGCTAGCCAGACCTAGTCGCGAGGCATTGCATCGCGACATGGTTCTGGTCCGCGACAGGGGTCTCACTGTATTAGAGAATTGTGTCGCTATCCTTCTTCGGGCGCGAGGCCGTGTTTCGCGACACAGAAGGGGTTTAGTGACACAAAATTTTGAATTTTAAAATTTTCTTGAACTGGGCCCGAGTGTGATGTTGGGCCTGAGTTCATTTTATTTGACTTGGGCCTGAATAGATTCAGTCCAAATAAATTCAAAATGCTGGGCTGGGAATTTAAATAATCCACTTGCATAAAATAGGTTGGATCAATTCCATTTGTTTGCAAAAATTATCCCGGATTTTAAATTGCTTTAAGTTCCGGAAATATTTTCTTAAATTCACGGAATTACTCCAACCAAGAACCTGGTTTTCCATGTTACTTTTCTGCTCCTCTTTTTGATGGTTCCGAACTTTCTGCAATACAGATAAATAAAACACATTAGATTTTCTCCAAATATCAACATCCTCACATTTAGAGTCTTAGTACTCTAAATGTTTAATTGATTTTTGGGTACTTCCTTGTTATGAAATAATATACTATATACATGAAATGAAATATTTATATTTTTAATGCTGTTTCTTATTAGGTGTAAGCCGGGTCTGCCACTACTTGGCTTTCTTTCTCCGGATCGAACTATCCGATGTACTCCTTCAATCGTTGTCCATTCACCACTTTGTTGCCCTTGTCAGTTCGGATCCTGACGGCTCCATTTTCAAACACTTCTAGCACTTCATGTGGTCCTTCCCATCTGGATTTGAGCTTTCCGGGGAACAGCTTCAACCTAGAATTGAATAATAACACGTTTTGACCAACATAAAAATGCTTAGGCTTAATCCTGCGATCGTGCAACTTCTGGGTCCACTCCTTGTAAATTCGAGAGCTTTCATAAGCTAGCGCTCGTATTTCCTCAATTTCATTGAGGTCCAACTTACGTTTGCTCTGAGCAACTTTCGGATCGAAGTTGAGCGTCTTAACGGCCCAGTAAGCTTTATGCTCTAGCTCTACAGGCAAATGACAGGCTTTTCCGAAGATAAGCCTATATGGAGACATCCCAATGGGAGTCTTATATGCTGTGCGATATGCCCATAGTGCATCGTTGAGCTTACGTGCCCAATCCTTGCGGGTTATCCCGACAGTGGCTTCGAGTATGTGTTTGATTTCGCGATTGGATACTTCGACTTGACCACTAGTCTGGGGATGATAAGGCGTGCCTATCTTATGGAGGATCCCATTTTTACTCATTAAAGTTTCGAAAGCTTTATTAATAAAGTGTGTTCCTCCATCAGATATCACCACCCTAGGTATGCCAAATCTACTGAAAATGTTGTTCTTGAGGAACTTGACGACTTGGCTACCATCATTGGTCGGTAATGCGACAGCCTCGACCCATTTGGACACGTAATCGACAGCTACCAAGATATAGTAGTTTCTACCAGATGGTGGGAACGGTCCCATGAAGTCAATGCCCCATACATCGAAGATCTCGAGTGTGAGAATCCCCTTTTGAGGCATCTCATCCCTCTTGGAGATGTTTCCTAATCTATGGCATTTGTCGCAACCTTTCACAAATGTCCTGCAATCCTCATAGATGTGAGGCCAATAAAATCCACATTCGAGGACCTTGTGGGCCGTTCGAGCGGGACCATGGTGACCTCCATATTCTGATTCATGGCATTTTCTGACAATTTGATAGGCTTCATGCTCGATCACACATCGCCTGATTATTGAATCGGCGCAGTGTTTGAAGAGATATGGTTCTTCCCAGAAGTAGTTTAATACATCTCGGTTGAACTTATTCTTCTGATGATAGTTCGAAAACTGTGGGGTTATTCCACACGCCAAGAAGTTAGCGATGTCGGAAAACCATGGACGTTAGCAATGCGAACAACTGTTCTTCCGGGAACTCTTCATTGATGGCTTTTTCCTTTTTATCGTTTTCTAATCGAGATAAGAGGTCAGCAGCTGATGCACCATGTGAAACCACATTTAAATAAGCTTAAATTATGATAAAATGGACTTAAATTGCATGCATGTGATCCTATTTTACTGCTTTTTAGTGTACATTTCATGTGATGTGTAAATATTAATAAGACTGATTAAATTGAGCTTATTTGAGTTCAATTTACCTTGTTTTATGCTTTTTAATAAGACTTTGGCAATTCTAAGACATTGCAATGATGTTTCAGGCATTAAAAGGAAGAAAGAAGATGTTCGGAGGACAAAGGACGCAAAATTCGGAATTTTCAACACTGGAAGGCTCCAGAATGCGCCACATAAGCATGGCGGCGCATAAAAATGCTCTCAAGTGCCATTTTATGCGCCACTTCAACACTTGGGAAAATTTCGGATGGAAAAAGCTTCAGGATGCGCCATCTCTTCTTGGCGGCGCATAAAATGCCATTCCAGCGCCACTTTTTGCGCCGATTGTCAAATTTTAGGAAATTGTCAGAATGCACTGCTTCTTCTTGGCGGCGCCTGAAACCACCTTGGAGCGCCACTTTTTGCGCCGTTTTGGAAAATTCGGAAAATCAGCGTATGCGCCAGTTCTACTTGGTGGCGCCTAAAACCCTCTCCGAGCGCCATTTTATGCGCCGACGTCGCGGTTGAGCAGTTTCTTAACCTCCCGAACTCGGTTTTAAACACCGTTTTTCTTCATTTTTCAGAGACCAGACTCATATTTTCGAACAATACTCTCTGGAAAACATCTGCTAATGGGAGAAGAAGGCCGGAAACACAAAATCATGCCGGAGGAATGCATCAAGAACGCTGTTCTGGGTGTGTTCTTCCTATTCTAGGTGTTGCCATTCTTTTTCTTGCTTTGTAATGTTATGAATTTGCCTTTAAATGTAATCTACTGTTATGTTTCGAATTTGTAGACGGATTTCTATAATGTTCGTGTTAGGAGTGATCTAGAACGGGAGTTCAGAATCACTTTTGAAGTATGAACCTATCTTTTATGGAAGTAATTTAATGATCGATGTTTTTATGCTAATCTGGATTTATGTGTTAAGATGTTAAAGAATGAATTATGATTACTGTTTAGGATGAGAAAGATCGATAATCTGCATATTTTCATGAATTTGGTATTTTCAGACATAATCTGTTTAAATTGGCAAATCTGAATTGATCGATGTTAATACCAGTAATTTGTGATAAAATAATGATTGGGAAGAATAGCGTATTGATCGATTTTGTCTACTGCTAAAATTAATCTGATGTTGAATTCGCCAATCTGCAAAATTAAAGATGATCGATCAATCTGTGTTCACTATTTTTAGTAATCTGGCATTAATTCTAATCTGTCTGCATTTTAATATTATTAATTAAATCCAGTTTACCATGTTTTATTATTATTTTACCATAATTGTTAGATTATTTACACTGTTCTGCATAATTTAAATGTTAGAATCTAATTTCATAAATTCTGCTTTGCGAAATCGGGAGATAAAAAGTAGAATTAATATTTTAGTACCGGAATTGGGAATAAATTACATTATAAATGGATTCTAGCATGTGCACAATGATTTGGGAAATGAAAAGTGCCTTTTAATTGCTATAGGAAAATTTGTAAGCTTGGGAAAGACTCAAATTTAGGCCTAGAATAATGATTGCAAAATGTTAGATAATCTAATCAGCTTCCATGAAGTCCGTTTAAGCATAATTTGAAGTTTTAGTAGATTATTATATTTTTAATCTTTATAAAAATATTTAAATTTAAGAAATTGATTTTTAGAACATTGGGAAATGTCAAATTATTACACAATTTCTATTTTATAATAAAGATGGCAATATTTAAAATATTACAAGCAACTTCCATTAGTATTTTTATCAATTAAAACTTTAATTTGCTTTATTTTAATTTACTGTCACTGTTTTTAAATTTAAATCACCATTAGAATTAAACAAATCTTTTTAAATATATTAAATATAATTAATGAACTTAAGAACAATTAAAATTTCTCCGGAATGAAATAATATTCTGAAATTCCCTGTGGATTCGACCCGGTATTCACCAGTTTTTATTATTTGATGACAACCATCCGCTTGTGGTAAAATATGAGTGGTGAAAATCAACCCATCAAGTTTTTGGCGCCGTTGCCGGGGAATTTGTTGTGAATTTTTAATTGTTTTTAGTTTAGTAATTTAAATTTATTAAGTTAAATATTAATTTAACTGTTACTTATTTTACTTTATTTTATTTAATATTTGCAGTGCGAAGCAAACAAGCAGAAATAGCTTATGATCCTGAAATTGAGCGTACTCTTAGAGCTATTAGATTAGGAAAACGTAGGAGACCAGCTCAGTTGGAAATTTTAATTAATTCATCCTCTGATGAAGAAAACTATTCTCCAACGACTGGAGTTTCAACAAATCTAACTAATCAATTAGTTGCTCAGTTCAATAGGTTAAACATGGCAGCGAATGATAATGATAATCAGGGTAATAACGGAGGTAACGGTGGTGATTTAGAGCACGATGATCAAGCTGAAATGACCATTGAAGAACACTTACAAGGAACTAGTGGAAATCTGCTTAATAGAACTCCTAGGCCTGATGTAGATGCTTTAAGCTTTACCCTTCAGCCTGCACTAATCACTATGGTTCAGGCTAATCAATATAATGGATCACCTACGAATGATGCTGTAGAACACATAAGAAACTTTCTGGACTATTGTGACACAGTGAAAATAAATGGTGTTACTAGTGATGAAATTAAGTTGAGATTGTTCTCGTTTTCACTCAGAGATAAGGCTAAAACTTGGTACAACTCACTTCAATTAAGGGATGTCACTACTTGGGATAAAATGTTAGAAGCTTTCTTAGAACAATTCTTCCCACCATCTAAGGTTATTGAATTGCAAGAAAAAATCAAAGAATTTGTGCAAGATGAGGGTGAAACTTTACTTGAAGCATGGGATAGATATAACACTTTATTGGCAAGATGCCCGAATCATGGCTTTGAAGATTGGCAGCAGATGCACTTCTTCTACAATGGGTTGATTGATCATTGGAGGAACTTGTTGGATGCAGCGGCTGGAGATTCTTTTCTATCTATAGGACCTTCTAGAGCTAAGGAAATAATTGAGAAAAAGATTTCTAATATGAAAAAATTTCCTGGTAAGAAAAATGCTAGAAATAAAACAAAAGGGGGAATCTATGAGGTAGAAAAGGCAGTTGCTATAGATTCTAAGTTAGATGCTTTGATGAGGGAAGTTTCTACGCTTAAGAAAGGCCAAGCTAAAGTTGTGAGATGCGGTATTTGTCATGGACCTCACGAGTCATCAGCTTGTCACTTGCTTGATCAAGGACTTCAAGAGACTATGCAGTGTGAGAGCACTGAGGAGCAAGTGGAAGATGTGAATTACATGGGAAATAGGCAGCAGAATTACAACCAAAACCGACCTCAAAACCAAAATTTCTACCCTAATCAAAATTCTCAATTCCAACAAAACACTTATCCACAAAACAACCGTCAATCTTATCCACAGAACCAAAATCAAAATTACCCAAATCAAAATCAAAACTTTCAAAACCAAAATCAAAATCAGAATCAAAACTTTAATCAAAACAGAAATCAAAATCAGTCTTTCTACCCTAACCAACAGCCTAGGAACTTTCAACCTCAACAACAGCTGCAACAAAATCAAGTAAGTGATGAAGTTAATTTAAAAGAGTTAATGAGCACAATCGTGTCTCAACAACAAACAATTCAGCAAATGCAAGCCTCAATGAGAAATCTAGAAGTACAAGTTGGTCAAATTGCTAGGGACACTTCAAATAGACAGCAAGGAACACTACCAAGCATGCCTGATCCTAATCCAAAAGAGCAATGTAAAGCAATCACTTTAAGGAATAAAAAGGAATTACCTAATCCTTACCCTACCTTAGATGATCCAGAGGTTTCAGCTGATACTGTAGACGATCAAGGTGAGGATGCAGAGAAAGAAAGTCAGCAGAAGGATTCTGAGGAGCCTAAGGAGAGTGAGAGAGTTAGTATTGATAGGAGTAAGGATAAGGGAAAGCCTACTGTACCAGTCAAGTCATATCAGCCACCCATCCCTTACCCACAGCGTCTTAAAAAGGCTAAGGAAGATAAACATTATGCTAAATTCTTAGAAGTCTTTAAGAATTTAAGAATTGATATTCCTTTTTCTGATGCTATAGCACAAATGCCCGTTTATGCTAAATTTTTAAAAGAAATTCTATCAAAGAAGAGGAGTGTTGATGATGAAGAGAAAGTGACACTGACAGGGGAATGCAGCGCAATCTTACAAAGAAGGCAACCTGTTAAACAAAAAGATCCTGGGAGTTACACTATTCTGTGCATCATAGGCACTAAAGAATTCAACAAAGCTTTGTGTGATCTCGGGTCTAGTATTAATCTGATGCCTCTACATGTCTTTAGAGAACTAGGAGTAGGAGTTGTGAAGCCTACTAGGATGCAGCTACAGCTTGCTGATAGATCCATTAGGACTCCTTTAGGCATTGTAGAAGATGTTCCTGTTCAAGTAGAGAGCTTCATTTTCCCTGTTGACTTTGTTGTTCTTGATATGGAAAAAGACATTGATATTCCTCTGATTTTAGGTAGACCATTTTTGCAAACTGGTAGGGCTATGGTAGACATGGATGATGGTAAAATTACACTTAAAGTAGGTAATGAACAAGTGTCGTTTGACATTTCTAAGACAACTAAAACACAACACGCTAGTTCTGACACCTACCCGTGTAATAGAGTCACAGCTATCTATCAGGAGGATGAGGTGATTGAGAGAGAGTTCTTTGCTAGACACGATCCCTATAGGAAATTTGAGCAGTTAGTGGAGAGTTGTGAAGACCTAGCTAAAAGTAAGTGTGAGGGAGGATTACCTGTGCAAGTAACATGTGCAATCGAAGAATCCAAGTTAGTCCCGTCTGTTGAAAAGCCACCTACATTGACATTGAAGGAGCTGCCATCACACTTGAGGTGTGTTTTTCTTGGTGAGAATGACACTTTACCTGTTATTGCAAGTAATAAATTAAATGATGATCAATTAACTGCATTAACCCAAGTGTTGAGTAAGCATGTTAGAGCAATAGGTTGGACAATAGCTGACATCAAGGGACTGAGTCCAGCACTGTGCACACATCGGATTTACATGGAGGAGGACGACAAGCCAGTTAGACAGCCCCAAAGGAGATTGAATCCACATCTACAAGAAGCTGTAAGAGCAGAGGTGATTAAACTACTCGATGCAGGTATTATCTATCCTATTTCTGATAGTCAGTGGGTGAGTCCAGTACAAGTAGTGCCTAAAAAAGGAGGTATGACTGTGATTAGAAATGAAAATGGTGAATTAGTACCTACTAGACCTACTACTGGATGGCGTGTTTGCATTGACTATAGGAGATTGAATGATAAAACTAGGAAAGATCATTTTCCATTGCCTTTTATTGATCAAATGCTAGAGCGTTTAGCCGGTCATGAATTTTATTGCTTTTTAGATGGCTATTCTGGTTATAATCAAGTTCCAATTGCACCTGAGGATCAAGATAAAACTACTTTTACATGTCCTTACGGTACATTTGCATATAGGAGAATGCCATTTGGTTTGTGTAATGCTCCAGCTACATTTCAAAGATGCATGATGTCTATATTTTCTGATTTAATTGAGACATGCATTGAGGTATTTATGGATGATTTTTCTGTATTCGGGTCTGATTTTGAAAAATGTTTAATTAACTTGGAAAAAGTTCTGATTAGATGTGAAGAATCAAATTTGGTTCTTAATTGGGAAAAATGTCATTTTATGGTTAATGAAGGAATTGTCTTAGGACATAGAATTTCTAAAAATGGCATCGAAGTTGACAAGGCTAAAGTAGAAGTGATTGCAAAAATTCCACCTCCTAATAATCTAAAAACTTTGAGAAGTTTTCTGGGACATGCTGGATTTTATCGAAGGTTCATAAAAGATTTTCCAAAAATTGCATTACCTCTGTTTAAGCTGCTATGTAAAGATGTTGAGTTTGATTTTTCTGATGAGTGTATTGAGGCGTTCAATAGGATCAAGGAAGCATTGATAACTGCACCGATTATTCATCCACCCGACTGGAGCCTGCCATTTGAGATCATGAGCGATTCTAGTGACTTCGCTGTTGGTGCAGTATTGGGTCAACGAAAGGATAAGAAACTTCACGTTATTTATTATGCTAGTCAGGCTTTAAATACTGCACAGAAAAATTATGCCACTACTGAAAAAGAGCTTTTATATGTTGTTTATGCATGTGAAAAGTTTAGGCCATATCTGATAGGCTCAAAAACTGTAGTTTACACTGATCATGCTGCTATTAAATATTTGTTTGCAAAGAAAGATGCTAAACCACGGTTAATTAGATGGGTATTATTGTTACAGGAATTTGACTTGGAAATTAGAGATAGAAAAGGAGATGAGAATCCTGTAGCTGATCATTTATCTAGACTTAAGCATGAAAAAGGGGAAGGAAGATTAATTAATGATGCATTTCCTGATGAAAATTTGTATTTAATTAATAACACTTCCTCTGATCCGTGGTTTGCTGATTTTGTGAATTATTTGGCATGCGGTGTAATTCCTGATCATTTAAAATGGCATAGTCAAAAACAAAAATTTAAAACTGATGCTAAATATTTTATTTGGGATGAACCTTATTTGTTTAGACTTTGTTCAGATCAAATCGTAAGGAGATGCATCCCGGATGAAGACTTTGAGAAAGTTTTAAAGGCTTGCCATGAAGGACTTGGAGGAGGACATGTTGGACCAAATAGGACAGCTCATAAGGTACTTGAAGGTGGTTTATTTTGGCCTAATATTTATAGGGATGCTAGATCATTTGTGCAAAAATGTGACGTATGTCAAAGGGCTGGTAACATCACTAAAAGAGATGAAATGCCTTTAAAAGGAATTATGCCTGTTGAGTTGTTTGATTTGTGGGGGATTGATTTTATGGGTCCATTTCCACCATCTAATGGGAAATTATATGTTCTAGTTGCTGTAGAATATGTGTCAAAATGGGTAGAAGCTGAAGCATGTGCGTTGAATGATGCTAAACAATTGATTAAATTTTTGAAAAAGCAAATTTTTACTCGTTTTGGTGTGCCTAAAGCAATCATTAGTGATGGTGGATCTCATTTTGTTAATAGGGCTGTTAATCAATTGTTATCTAGATTTCATGTTCATCATAGGATAACAACACCCTATCATCCTCAAGCCAATGGTCAAGTAGAAGTCACTAATCGTGAGATTAAAAAGATTTTGGAAGCCACGGTAGGAAAATCTAGAAAAGATTGGGCTTTTAAGTTAGATGAAGCATTATGGGCTTATAGGACAGCTTTTAAAACACCTATAGGTATGACTCCTTTTAAATTGGTTTATGGTAAAGCTTGTCACTTACCTTTTGAACTTGAGTTTAAATCACTTTGGGCTATGAAGAAATTAAATTTTGAATTTAAAGAAGCTCAAGAGAAAAGGAAAATAGATCTAACTGAGTTAGAAGAAATAAGGCGTCATGCTTATGACAATGCTTTAATTTATAAAGAAAGAACAAAGCTTTATCATGATAAAAGGCTTAGGCCTAAGGTGTTTGAAGCTGGTCAATTAGTGCTTTTATATAATTCTAGATTTAAACTCTTTCCTGGTAAATTGAAAACGAAATGGTCAGGACCTTTTAGGATTGCAAAGGTGTTGGATAATGGTGCAGTCGTTTTAAAAGCTGAAGAAGACAAAAATATTTTGCATTTTATTGTTTATGTGCTTTTAGTTGTTTTACTATTGTTATTAAAGTAAGTCGTGTTTTCATTTTAATTATGCTGTTCAATCGTTATGCTATGTATTGTATGTGATCAATAAATTGAGTAGGACATTGCTTTGAATTAGAAGAAGTAGCAAAATGTTGAGAAATGATGGATTCGTGTGTGCTTGGAGAATTGATCTTGAATTGTGCATTTTTGACTTGGTGATGAATTAAGGAGAATGATCTGTATGAACTAGTTGATTTAATTGAGGAGAATTATGATCCGGAATGATTTGAGGAGCCTATTTATGCTAAATCTGACTTGCTAACCTTAGGGAGTGTATTGACTATCATTTTGGTGAAGTTTGAGCTGAAATTCGAGTGTCACATACTTAGTTTAGGCGCCACACCTTCATGGTGGCGCCCAAAACCAAGCTCAGGCGCCATTTTATGCACCAATTTCGACCTTGGAAAAGTTTTAAGTCAGTTTTTGCGCCACATATGCTTTGTGGCGCATAAAACTGCTCCCTAGCGCCAAAAATTGCGCCACTTTTAAACTTGGAGAAAATTGAAGTCAGGTTATGCGCCACTTCTTCTTGGTGGCGCATAAAATCACTCCGGAGCGCCATTTTCGGCGCCATTTTTGGACTTAGAATTTTTCTAAAAAAACCTATGCGCCACATCAACTGAGTGGCGCCGAAAATACCACTCAAGCGCCATTTTTGGCGCCGACCCGCGGGTCAAGGGCTCCAAACCCGGTTCAGGATCGGGATTTTAATCCCTAATTCTTTCTTTTTCCTCATTCTTCTCAATCAATTGACCGAGAGCTTCCTCCCTCACCACCGAGCGCCATTTTCTTCCTTCCAAGCGACACATTTGCGCCACTTTGGTAAAAATTCTTCCAATTCTTGTTTCCTTCTATCAATTTTTATCTACATTGTTCAAATTCTCATTCCAAAACCCAAATTTTGTTTTGTTTGAATCAAATTAGGGTTCTTCAACCCTAGTTCTTCAAGTTTGGGTATTCCACTCCAAAGTGTTCTAAAGCTTCAATTTAGGTAAGAATGGCTATCCTAATTCAATTGTTATCATATTCTAGTACTTTGGAATGCATTAATTTTGGTATTGGTTTTGTTACTTGAATTTTGGGTTTTTGTAGAATGTGGGATAAAATTCAATTTTTGATTGTTTAAATCCTAGTTTGAACTTGAACAAAATGTTGTAGAACATGGATTGAATGCATTTGGTGAAAATTTTTGGATTAACACTAAAAATTTGGAACTTTTAGAATTCAAAAATCTGAAAATTTCTTTTAATTAAATAAAATGGCATTTTTGCTAATTAAATGGATAAAACATCACTAGAATATGTCATTTTAAATATATTGAAATTATAAGCTCATTTTTATGTCAAGAATTCCATGTTTTTCATTATGTAAGTCAAGTTGGGCATTTTTGATAAAAACTCTTTTAGTTATAATTAGAATAGGTTAATTTATCCTATAAATAAATTGGAATGGATTTAAATATTAATTTAAAACCATTTAGGATAAACCAGTTTATTAAGTTAGGTTATTTTATTTATTAAATCTGGAAATTTAATAAAATGAGAGTTTTTATTAAAAAAGTTGTCCTAAATGTGAATTTTAAACTTTGGGATAAAATGGATTATTTCTTTAAACAAAGTTTAGGATTTGTGAACCTTAAAATGCAACATTTTGGTCATTGAGTCATATAAATCCCACATTCTAGGTTGATGTATATGTTTGCTTTATACTCAACACTTAAGTTAAACCTATGGTTTAAACTTAAGTGTGAGGATGGGAGGCAATGCATATATATGATACTAACCCATCATTTTTGTACAATCAGGTGCCAATATAATGTATAATCCTCCAAATCTCCCTAAGAAATCGGGTTATAGGTATATACCGATGCCCGAGGGGAGATTGGGAATTTATGATCCACAGTCACCGGATAGCGTTCCTACTCCTATTCCTGATGAGCATGTTTTTGAAAATCGCAGACTCCGCACTAAAAATTCGACACAGATGGATCAGCCCCAAGGATCAGGTGGTGCTTCTAAGTCCAAGGGACTTCTCTCCTATTTTAGGAAGAGTAAGTCCAAGAGCGGTGCATCTTCTAGACACACTACAGTGCCCGCTGATGACCATCAGGAGGTCAATCAGC
The DNA here is from genome assembly GCA_030278955.1 of Hygrophila difformis. Lineage (NCBI taxonomy): Eukaryota > Viridiplantae > Streptophyta > Magnoliopsida > Lamiales > Acanthaceae > Hygrophila > Hygrophila difformis. Next base: position 34,103,521 of record JAOANR010000003.1, on the reverse strand, counting down.
CTGATCAGCCTGACCAGCCCGATCAGCCTCAGCCTGAGGCATCGGATCATTCACAGGCCCCCACTAGAGCCTTTCGGGGGAAGGCACCCGCTACTACTTCTACTTCCTCTCGACCTAGGAGGGGGAGATCTGCAGCATTAGTTATACAGGAGCCTGTCCCTGAGGCTGTAGGAGGAGAGGAAGATGAGGAGGAGGTTGATCAGGAGGAGCAGGAGGATAGAGGAGGACCGAAAAAGCAGGATCCTAAAGCGTATGTCCCCGACTTGCAGTATGTCAGTCCGGGCATATTTGATGCCACTGTGTTTAGGAGTGCCAGAGCCTATGAATTATACAAGAGGTTTCACAAGAAGAGGATTATTGCCGATAGAGGATTTTCAGACAGAGATCTGCAGCACCCCCTACTCCGTGATGCTATCAGATCCAGAGGTTGGGAGAGATTTGTTAGACATCCAGCCGGGACATATTCATGGGAGTTGACTAGACTGTTTCTAGCCAACGCTGAGGAGGAGGATTCTTGGATTTTCGGGGTTAGAGTACCCATCACTCCTCAGCACATCAACCAGTTTTTCGGAGTAGTGGATGTGCCTTACGGCAGGGATTTTTGGGAGCCAGTTATGAGGGCTGATGATAGGGAGGAGATCAAGAAGCTGGTCTTGATGTCTATGTTTGAGGGTCAGGAGGATGTCCTCACATATGACGACGATGACATGAGTAGGTTACATGGGCCTGATATGGATGCACCCATGTATCAGCTGCTCATGTTCTACAGATCTGGACTGAGTCCTTCGACTCACACCTCTGGACCTACTGCTGTGGATATGTACGTCCCATACTGCATCAAGGTGGGGAGCCCGGTTAACATGGGAGAGCTTATAGCATTGGAGTTGAGACAGACACCAGGGGTGTCTAAGAGATCTGCTCTCATGTTTCCCCGCTTGATATGGCAGCTGTGTGCACAGGCAGGAGTGGATATGGGGCAGTTTGACAGAGACTGGAGGATGAGGCCCCCTATTCCCTTTGGGAAGAGAAACTTCAAGCTGCCTGGGATTAGATGCAAGCCCATGATACTACCGAGGGAGTTACCCAGGCAGTCACCGCCACCTGCACCTTCACATGCTAGCCAGGAGCATTCTGAGGCTCCTTCGCAGTCCACCCGGGGTACACGAGGTGGTAGAGGTAGAGGTAGAGGACGTGGCAGAGCTCAGCCACAGCAGTCGCAGCAGTCACATCAGCAGTATCCGGGAGAGCCGGATTGGGCTAGGGCATTGAGGATTGATCAGCAGACGATGATGACCAACCAGCAAAACTGGATGAACACTATGGATGAACGAATGAGGTTGGTAGCTCAGAGACAAAACTTCTTGAGCGATCAGATTGAAAAGAATGCCCGAGCCCAGGCGTATCATGCAGCCAGACTTGAGTATTTTATGTCCCAGAGCTTAGGACAGCGGTATGTCGCTCCTCAGACACCTTCTGAGGATGATGATGATGAGGACTATGTTGGGTCTGGGGATGGTAGCGATGGTAGCGATGAGGATGCTGATGCTGGAGATGGGTCTGAAGAAGTGGGTGACAACGATGATGATGATTCTGAGGACTCCGACTGACTGAGAGAGATGAGCGATAGATAGGCTTATGATTATTATAGATGACATGTATTGATAGGCCTATGTATTTGACTCTATTGCACTTCTGAGTTTATTTTGCTACATTTCAGTATTTACATTTGGGTTGTAATTGTCCTAACTCTATTTTCCTTTATTACTTTTGCTATTTTAGACTTGTTATTTCTTTTATCCATGTTCTTGTAATTTTATAGAGTAGTAGATGGAGTTTAAATGAATTTTAAGGTTTTTAGTTGCTTTTTAATTCAATAAAGTAGCTCTTACCAATAACATGCTTAATTGAGTGTTTTGAACTAGTTAAAAGATCAATGAAGTTTATTTGAACTAGATTGAGGTGTAAATGAAGTGAAATTGGTATTGTTGAGCGATTTGGAGATTTTGGACATCATGGGGAAGAACTTAGGAAAAACACATTCTGCTCGATTTGACACAGAATGCGCCATTTAGGCATAGTGGCGCCTAAAAACGCCCTTAAGCGCCATTTTATGCGCCAGAAGACTTAGAAATTTTTCTAAGTTTTTCCAAAATGCGCCACACATGCTTGATGGCGCATAAATCTGCCTTTCTGCGCCACTTTTTGCGCCGCAGAATTAAAGTTTTTCCAAGTTGGCTTCAGGATGCGCCACTCCTTCTATGTGGCGCATAAAACCCCCTCCCAGCGCCAATTTTTGCGCCATTTTAATTTTTAAAATTTATATTATTTTTAAAATGCGCTAGTTGTGCTTGGTGGCGCCTGAAAGTGACCTTATGCGCCACTTTTTGCGCCATCGACGCAAATCTTTCAAAAATTTGCGAATCCAAAATATCCAAGTCATATCTATTCGATTTTTGGGGTCCTAAACAGCATTATACTAACTCCAAATCATATGTTTAGTATATATTTGGATCTAGATTAAATCAATCCCGGCATATCTCAACAAAATCAAGATTTCACCTCTTTAAAAAGGGGCATGACCGATCGGTCACACCTTCAATCTCAAATCTGTCAATTTTTCTCTTCTTCCAGTTTGATTAGCTTTCCAATCCCAATCCTTTCTTCCTAAAATTCTGCCACCACGAGACCAAAGAGAAAGAATAACCCAAGAAACAAGGGTGGAAAGAAATTGAAAGCCACAGAGCCTGCCCCATCACAGACACCAGAAATTAATGAACCCATTCTGGAGCCGGCTGCTGTGGGAGCTGAAGATGAATTTGTAAACAATCTGGTAGCTCCCGACTCGTATAATGGTTATGATACTTCCTTCAATTCTGCTCAACCAACGGAGGATGATCCACAGCAAGAAGAAGATGTCGCTGAATCCCCGGAGGAAATCTCACCAGAAATTCCTCGTGAATCTAAAACCAAGAGGAAGAGTCACAATAGAAAGAACGATACTACTCCTCTGGAAGAATTAACACGAGATACTTTTAATCCGGCCATTTTCATCAATCAAACTGCGTATTCTTATTATCAGAAGATGGCGGATAGATGGATTTTTGCAGACAAAGGGTTCACTGAAGCTGACATGGAGAGATTTTCGGTTCATGATGCTCTCATGAGTCGAGGATGGATGAAATTTGCTGCGCATCCGGAAGGAGTTTATTCTTGGGAACTTACCAGACAGTTCTTGTGCAATGCTCAGTATGATCACTACACTTCATGGATTAGAGGAGTGCCTGTGCCATATGGTCCTGCAGTGATCAATGAACTTTATGGTACTGTGGATGTTTCTTGCCCAGCTACGAAGAAGAAGCACTTCCATGACCCTGTTTATGACGAGGAAGGAGGACCCAAATTGGAGAAAAGAATTTTGAAAGAGATGTTTGAAACTCAAAAGAGGGTGGCCTACATTGGAGAGAAGAAGGCGAATGTTGTAGCTACTTTAATGGCTGCACCGCTCTATCAGATCTACCTGCTCTACAAGCATAAGGTATTTCCTACTTCACACACTTCACAACCGAGTGCAGAAGATCTTTATTTTGTGTATTGTGTGAAGAACGGGCTACCTATTGATATTGGAGAGATGATAGCATATGAGCTGGATAAAATGGCGTCTGACACTGCACGGATTGTGCTGGGATTTCCTGCACTGATCTGGACACTTTGTGAAAGAGCTGGAGTGAATATGACGGCCTATGCTCATGATGTGAAGCCAAAGCCCCCTATCTCTTTCAAGAATTTCTATAATAAGCCTGGAGTAAGATGTGCTGAGCTTGGCTACCCTACCACATCCCGTGGGACACCCACTTGTCATCCTGATAGACCTAGTACATCTGGTACTAAGGTAGAGCCTGCAGAGATCGCAATCAATAGGATGACCTATGAGATTCATCAGCTTAGAGAGGAGATGAAGAGGAAGGAAGATAGTACACGAGCACAAATTTCACAACTTTCTAATAGACTTGAATTTTTCATGTCTGAAAGTCTAGGTGATCGATATATTCCTCCTACTACTAGTTCGAGTTCTACAGGAGATGATGATGTTCCTAGGGAAGATGAAGTAGGTGATTCGGAGGGATCTTTAGAAATCTAGATTTTTGAGTAGATAGGATTGCTCCCTTTTTGGTTTAATTTGTAATAGTTAGAACTATTTTGGTGCTATTTTGCTTATTTAATTAGCTTCTTTATGTAATAGTTGCTAGAATTTGTGGTATTTTGCTTTTGGTAAATTTATAAAATTTAAATATTTTAATTAAATCTGTCCATAATTATTTAATTGATAAAATGTGCCTACAAAATAAATAAAAATCTGAAATTTAATAATAAAATCTGAATTTAAATAAATTATGGATGAGGTTTAATTATTTTAACTTATAATTTACCATGTGCTCTAATGATCATCTTTTGTATGAGTGAATACCATATAAATATATAAAGAAGCAGGATATGCTATGAGAAAAAAGCAAAAGGGGGAACATCCAATACGGTGAAAGAATTTCTAGGATCTACATACTCCAGGTGTGATCTTTTCATGTATTATGTTATCAATTTGCATGAAAAATATGGTAAGAGCTTGAGTTAATTTAATTCTAGTTTATTTTCTTATTTTCTATGCTTTAAATAAAATAGTACATGCATGTCTAGTTATTTTAATTTTAAATTGTGTTTTCCCAATGGTGCTATTATTTAGAGATTATCACATCAATGCCAATCTGGAGAAAATCCAAATAAGTCTAAATGTTCTGCTCTAATCCGATTTTACAATTTAATGAGTGTTGGGTTTCTTACTTTAAAGTTCTAGACTATGTCAAATTGTTATGCAAGTTGTTTGGGCTATTGATGACAATTCTATTTGCCTTGCAGAAAACTATTTGATTAATTAGACTAGTTATTTGAAATGTGGAAAGTTATCATTATTTATTAACAAATATGCTCGTTCTAAGTCTTTTTAAATGCTTAATTAAAATAAAGTCAGAGTAAGAACCCTGTATTGAAAAACAAAATAAAACAAGTTATCTTGCAAAAAGAAAAAGAAAAGAAAATTAAAGAAGGCAAGATTAAAAAAAAAGAAGAAGAGAAAAACAGGGTGATTAAATAAAAAATTCATAAACTCTTGACTGGATGACTGGCACATATTCGGTGACACGAGTAGCTTCTGGAATTCAACCGTCTACAACTCAGCCAAAGTGTCTAGAATATAGTGAAACCTAGCCATAGATTGAGCATATTTAAAGACTGGAAAAGAAAAGCATATTTACATTATTCGCTTTCCCATATTGAGTGCTAGGTATAATTAATCTGTTTTCTGTATTGTAAGTGCTTTGGATATCTGGTTCTAATAGCTGATGCATACCAATTTGTCTAGTTCTAGTACATTAAACTTTGAACCCTCTTATCTCATTTTATTGTTGAAATCTATGATTTGGCAGAACTATAAAGACTTTATCTTTATTATCTTGATTGGCAAGTTGATGTGCTAATTGATCTCATTGCTCAAGGGACGAGCAATATTTAAGTGTGAGGATGTTGATGCACCATGTGAAACCACATTTAAATAAGCTTAAATTATGATAAAATGGACTTAAATTGCATGCATGTGATCCTATTTTACTGCTTTTTAGTGTACATTTCATGTGATGTGTAAATATTAATAAGACTGATTAAATTGAGCTTATTTGAGTTCAATTTACCTTGTTTTATGCTTTTTAATAAGACTTTGGCAATTCTAAGACATTGCAATGATGTTTCAGGCATTAAAAGGAAGAAAGAAGATGTTCGGAGGACAAAGGACGCAAAATTCGGAATTTTCAACACTGGAAGGCTCCAGAATGCGCCACATAAGCATGGCGGCGCATAAAAATGCTCTCAAGCGCCATTTTATGCGCCACTTCAACACTTGGGAAAATTTCGGATGGAAAAAGCTTCAGGATGCGCCATCTCTTCTTGGCGGCGCATAAAATGCCATTCCAGCGCCACTTTTTGCGCCGATTGTCAAATTTTAGGAAATTGACAGAATGCACCGCTTCTTCTTGGCGGCGCCTGAAACCACCTTGGAGCGCCACTTTTTGCGCCGTTTTGGAAAATTCGGAAAATCAGCGTATGCGCCAGTTATACTTGGTGGCGCCTAAAACCCTCTCCGAGCGCCATTTTATGCGCCGACGTCGCGGTTGAGCAGTTTCTTAACCTCCCGAACTCGGTTTTAAACACCGTTTTTCTTCATTTTTTAGAGACCAGACTCATATTTTCGAACAATACTCTCTGGAAAACATCTGCTAATGGGAGAAGAAGGCCGGAAACACAAAATCATGCCGGAGGAATGCATCAAGAACGCTGTTCTGGGCGTGTTCTTCCTATTCTAGGTGTTGCCTTTCTTTTTCTTGCTTTGTAATGTTATGAATTTGCCTTTAAATGTAATCTACTGTTATGTTTCGAATTTGTAGACGGATTTCTATAATGTTCGTGTTAGGAGTGATCTAGAACGGGAGTTCAGAATCACTTTTGAAGTATGAACCTATCTTTTATGGAAGTAATTTAATGATCGATGTTTTTATGCTAATCTGGATTTACGTGTTAAGATGTTAAAGAATGAATTATGATTACTGTTTAGGATGAGAAAGATCGATAATCTGCATATTTTCATGAATTTGGTATTTTCAGACATAATCTGTTTAAATTGGCAAATCTGAATTGATCGATGTTAATACCAGTAATTTGTGATAAAATAATGATTGGGAAGAATAGCGTATTGATCGATTTTGCCTACTGCTAAAATTAATCTGATGTTGAATTCGCCAATCTGCAAAATTAAAGATGATCGATCAATCTGTGTTCACTATTTTTAGTAATCTGGCATTAATTCTAATCTGTCTGCATTTTAATATTATTAATTAAATCCAGTTTACCATGTTTTATTATTATTTTACCATAATTGTTAGATTATTTACACTGTTCTGCATAATTTAAATGTTAGAATCTAATTTCATAAATTCTGCTTTGCGAAATCGGGAGATAAAAAGTAGAATTAATATTTTAGTACCGGAATTGGGAATAAATTACATTATAAATGGATTCTAGCATGTGCACAATGATTTGGGAAATGAAAAGTGTCTTTTAATTGCTATAGGAAAATTTGTAAGCTTGGGAAAGACTCAAATTTAGGCCTAGAATAATGATTGCAAATTGTTAGATAATCTAATCAGCTTTCATGAAGTCCGTTTAAGCATAATTTGAAGTTTTAGTAGATTATTATATTTTTAATCTTTATAAAAATATTTAAATTTAAGAAATTGATTTTTAGAACATTGGGAAATGTCAAATTATTACACAATTTCTATTTTATAATAAAGATGGCAATATTTAAAATATTACAAGCAACTTCCATTAGTATTTTTATCAATTAAAACTTTAATTTGCTTTATTTTAATTTACTGTCACTGTTTTTAAATTTAAATCACCATTAGAATTAAACAAATCTTTTTTAAATATATTAAATATAATTAATGAACTTAAGAACAATTAAAATTTCTCCGGAATGAAATAATATTCTGAAATTCCCTGTGGATTCGACCCGGTATTCACCGGTTTTTATTATTTGATGACAACCATCCGCTTGTGGTAAAATATGAGTGGTGAAAATCAACCCATCACAGCACCATTATCTCGACCTCGCCTATCTTTTATTATGATGTCAAATTCTTGCAACAGAAGTACCCACCTGATTAATCGAGGTTTGGCGTCTTGTTTGCTAAACAAGTATCTCAGTGCAGAATGATCCGTGTACACTATAGTCTTCGTACCTATCAGATACTGTCTGAATTTGTCAAACGCGAAGACTACAGCATACATCTCTTTCTCCGTTGTGGTGTAGTTGACTTGGGCCTCATTCAGGGCATGACTTGCGTAATGAATTACGCAATATCTCCATCCTTATGTTGCCCGAGTACTGCACCTACGGCGAGATCACTAGCATCGCACATTACCTCGAAAGGTATTGACCAATCGGGTGGTTGCACTATCGGTGCAGAAACCAACATCATCTTGAGCGTGTCAAAGGCTTGGACACACGCTTCATTTATTAGGAAAGAATTTTCTCTACAGAGGAGATTAGTGAGCGGCTTGGCAATTTTAGAGAAATCCTTAATGAATCTCCGGTAAAAACCGGCATGCCCTAAGAAGCTCCTAACTGATTTGATCGAGTTAGGAAGAGGGAGGTTGGAAATGATAGAAACTTTGGCCGGATCAACCTCAATACCTGCACGAGAAATGTGGTGACCTAACACTATGCCCTCAGTAACCCTAAAATGGCACTTTTCCCAATTCAAAACGAGATTAGTGTCCTCACATCTCTTTAAAATCTTTGCAAGATTGGTCAAATAATCTTCAAATGTATCTCCATATACAGAGAAGTCATCCATGAAGACCTCAATGCATTTTTCGATAAATTCGGAAAATATAGACATCATGCAACGTTGAAAAGTAGCAGGTGCATTGCAAAGACCGAATGGCATGCGCCTGTAGGAAAAAGTGCCATAAGGGCAAGTAAAAGTTATTTTTTCGTGGTCTTCGCTTGAAATAACAATCTGATTATACCCAGAATAACCATCCAAAAAGCAATAAAACTCTCTCCCTGCCAACCTCTCAAGCATTTGATCAATAAATGGCAATGGAAAATGGTCCTTGCGGGTGGCCTCGTTCAGTTTCCGGTAGTCGATACAAACTCTCCATCCGGTCACTGGCCTGGTTGCAACCTCTTCTCCTTGCTCATTCTTGGTTATGCACATCCCTCCTCGTTTTGGCACGACCTGTACTGGGCTAACCCATTTGCTGTCAAATATAGGATAGATTATACCAGCATCTAAGAGCTTGATAACCTCCTTCCTTACCACTTCTTGCATGAGGGTGTTCAAACGTCTCTAAGGTTGACGGGAGGGTTTATACTCTTCTTCCATTAAAATCCTGTGCATGCAAATAGAAGGGCTTATTCCTTTTATATCAGAAATGGTCCAACCTATTGCATGTACATGTTTCTTAAGAACGACCACCAGAGCATTTTCTTGCTCTTGGGAGAGCTTAGCCGAAACAATCACAGGTAATTTTTTATGTTCTGCGAGAAATGCGTACTTGAGATGATCGGGTAATGTTTTAAGTTCAAGCTCTGGTGGACATTCAACGGAAGGGAGTAGTTTGCGAGAAATGGATAGTGGGAGATCAGATTTACCTTCGGGGCCCTGCGTCAGTACAGGGCCCTCTTCTTCCTCTTCGGTGCCATCGTTCTCCTGTGCAGTGAAATCAGCACCGTCATATGCTTCAAGGTCCCCGGACTCGGGATCCTCAAATTGGACGGCGCTGCACTGTTCCTTTAGCTCAGCACCAGCAGGCATCAGTACCTGCTTTGAAGATTCATGCAGCATCATTTCATCATTGTTTCCAGAGTCTGGCTCTTTCCTAGCTATTACATCATCAAATGAAAAACACGGAGTGTCACCCTTCCAGATTTAGCATCTATCAGTGCCCCGCCTGTGGCCAAGAATGGCCTGCCTAAGATGAGAGGCATGTCGGAGTCCTCCTCGATGTCCAGAATGATGAAATCCACTGGAAATGGAGTACTGCCAGCTTTGATTATCACATCTTTCAAGATTCCGATTGGCTTTGTAATTGACCTATCTGCAAGCTGGAGCCTCATTTTGACAGGTTCCACCACTCCGAGCTTAAGACGTTTAACCATGGTTAATGGCATAACATTAATGCTGGAGCCAAGGTCACATAGTCCTTTTCCGGCGTTGTTCTGGCCAATCCGAATCGGCAATGTATAACATCCGGGGTCTTCTTTTTTCTCTGGCAGCTTCTTTTGAATAATAGCACTGCACGTGCTGTTGAGTACCACCAATTCGTCCTGCTCAACCTGTCTCTTTCCTGAAATCATTTCTTTCAAGAACTTAGCATAGACTGGCATTTCAGAGATCATTTCAATCAAAGGAATGGTAATCTCAACTTCCCGCAGTCTTTTCAGAAATTTTTTCAAACTTCAGATCTTGTTGCTTATTTTTAAGTCTAGCCGGGTAAGGAACCCTAGGCATGAACTTGTTTTTGTTATCATGTTTTGGTGGTAGATCTTTAGAGGTTGTACCTTCACCATTATCATTTTCTGTTTCTGCCATTCCTTTTGCAGCGTCAGTCTGCTGTTCGGCTTCCTTCTGTTCATCGATTGCTTCCTCATCAGCATTGTCAACAGCATCATCATCTTCCCCATAGTTGTTTCCAGTATCCGCTCCCTTTGGTCCAGCCAGTACCTTCCCAGATTTCAAGGTTATTGCTTTGCATTGCGGGTTCTTTTCCGCAGTGCTCGGCAACGTCCCTTTATCCCTTTTCTGCATTTCATTAGCCATCTGTGTAACCTGGGTCTCCACATTTCTGATGGAGGCCTGCAGCTGAGTGTTAATCTCCTTCTGGCTAGTAATAAAATCAGTCATCAAATTCTCCAGCCTTGAAGGAGGCTTTTGATTTTGATTTTGATTTTGGTTTTGGTTCCATTGGCCTTAGTTTGGAATAAATTGAGGCTGGAAGTTTTGGGGCTGAAAGTTTTGAAAGTTCTGGGTAGGCTGTTGGAAGTTTTGAGGGGGTCTCTGCTGGATCTGGGGTTGGAAGCTTGGGTTCTGAAAATTCTGGCCCCTGTTCTGTATGAATCCTTGATTTTGCTGAGGGTTGAATTGCTGCAGTTGTGGTTTGTTCAAGAGGTGGGAGTTAAGGGCATTGTTGTTTGAGTATGACAGGTTTGGGTGTCTATTTGGGAAAGCTCCTGCAAAGTTACAGCTTTCAGCTGCAATCTGTTCGCATGTATCAGTTGCGTGAGCACCTTGACACAGTCCACAAATCGCATCTGTTTGCTGTCCTTGAGTAGAGCTCCCAGCTCCCTGATTAACAGACAATGCTGCCACTTGCTCTTGAAGCTTTTCAATATCTAATTTTTCTGTTGTACCTACAGCACACAAACCACGAGGGGGAGGGGGATTAACATCATCAGTAAGAACAGATCTGTTTACACTCATTGCTTCAATCTTGCCCCATGCTTGATCCATTGATATGTATAGCAGATGTTGACCGCCGGCAGCATCAAGCATGTATTTCCATGATGAGGTCAAATCGCTGTAGAACTTTCTCAATTTCTCCCAATCATGGAAACCATGTTGGGGGCATTTCCTGAGTAAGTTGAAGAATCGTTCCTTTGTGTCATACAGGGACTCGTCTGGATTCATTTTGAATTCCGCGATTTTAGAGCGGCATTCATCCACCTTGGACTCCGGGAAGTATTTCGCTAAGAAATTTCTGATCACATCCTCCCATGTGGACTTCTGATTTACGGGCAGTGATTTGTACCATGTTCGTGCTCCGCTAGTCAGAGAGAAAGGGAACAGTCTTAATCGAATAGTGTTAGCAGATACATTATGGTTCTTGATAGTATCACATAATTCTAAGAAAGTCTGCAGGTGATCATGGGGATCTTCATGGCTTGTGTAATACACGTAAATTTTAGAATATAAAAATAGGAATTAATCCAATAGGAAAGAAAGTTTTGTTTCCGAGAACCCATAAACTCGGAGATGCACGGAAATCAAAAGACGACGATTTAGAACCCGACGGACCTAAACCTAAGATTTCAGACGTGAAATCGAATTGAGTCGGAATAAATTTATGATGAGAAGCATAATCCGAAAATGACCCGGAAAATCGAGCGCGAAAACGTGGAAGGATAGAAGTCCGAAAGAGGGGAGAAAAAGACCCGACGGATCGGATCGCACGGACCCGCCCGGACCGCAGTCCAGGCGGGGACCGCGCGCTGGCCGGGCGGGGTTTGGCCAAAAGGCGCGCCAACCCCGCGTGGTCCCCCAGAATTGGGCAAATGACGCGTTTTCGGCGATTTCTTACCATAATTCGACCCCCCCGACTATGGAAAGAAGATTTTGGTCGAGGGGAAAGCTTTTAGGGCGACTTAGGGCTGCCTACCCACCCTTTCATCAGTCACAAGACTCCCTCCACTCTCCCCAAACTCTCCCAAGCCAAAGCACTCTCCCGACGAACTTCCGACGAACTTCCGGCGACTTCCGGCAACCATCGACGACCACAGGAACGTGTAGATCAAGGTTTACACCCCTTAGATCGTTGGTAAGAAGTATCCAGATTCATCTACTCGTTTTTATCTCCAATTTTTAATCTAACTTTCGAATATTGAACTTGTAATCACGTTCGTGATCGAAGGAGGAAGAGAACGTGTGCAAGGATCCGTTCGTAGTGTTTTTGGACAAGCCGAGCGACCCTAGGACGACTCAAGAACACAACCACAGTAAGTTGAGCCTTCCATATCAATACGGGTGGTTTAGGGGCGTCCGGTATAGTCGTAATGCAACGAAACGTAAAAACCGAAATTAAAAACCCCAATACGCGCAGTTTTTGAAATCTGTCTAAAACTCATATTTTGAGGATTCAATCCGGGAAACTCAAAACTAGACTTTTAATCCTAACACATAAATCTAGGTTGTGTAAAAATTTCGGGCATTTTCGTTAACGTTTGCTATTTTAAATCGCATCGAAAAGAAACTGTTTTGACAAAACGTGTTTGAAATCTGCCTATGAACATGTCCGAACTTAGTGAGTCTGTTTCCATACTTTGTAGTCCGATTTGATCTTTGCAATCTAAATGAAACTTGTAGATAATCATGTCTAGTATATGTATTTAAAATTTCAGAATTTTTGGAGTCCATTTGATATGTCAAAAAGCCAATTTTCCGAACTGTGACAAATCTGCTTTGGGACAGTAAACTGTTTCCGCATTAAACTCGATTTTTGACATGTTTCCTCAACTTATTTCGAGAAAGTTAAAACACGAAAGTTGTTCGTTAGGGTGTTTTGCATAGACTGTGAAATTTTCAGATTTTTCGTAAACTGTGACGCCAAGTTACTTTTAAATCGAAGGATTTTGAAATTTCGAAACGAACGATCAAAGATTTGAAATACGATACATCTATACTTTTGAAAAACCCCGATACATTAAATCTAAACGATACATGAGATACTTAGGTGGAGGGTGAGTGCTCTGCAGGGTGCCCCTCTAGCCTTTCTCTTCGGGCCTATAATGGACGAGAGAATTTGATGAGATATTACGCCAATCGGCGGGAGATACATGGCCTACTCTCTCGGGTTGTCCGTATGGATTTCCCGAGGCTCCGGAGTGGTACTGGGTATGGCAGATACGGCTGCGGCCGCCGGATCACCGGCTAAACGAGATACTTACGAAACGGCTGCGGCCGCCGGATCACCGGCTATACAAAACACTGAGAAATGGTTACGTAACGGGGAAATAAAACATTTAATATTTTTAAGTATTTATTTATATATGCATGTCTTTAAATTATGCATTTAAATTATGTCTTTAAATCCCATATCATGACTAAATTGTTATTGTGGATTAAATGCATGTTCAAGTACACAATTAAAATATTATTTCCTTTAAATTTTGTGAATGCATGTTAGGAGTGAAATTTTTAATTATCTAATTAAATCCCTTTATTGCTATGTTAGGATCGACTTACTCAGTATCTTATATACTGATAAAAATTGTTGTTTTTCTCTTTCTTTCAGAGTACGGAGAAAATGCATAGCATGTGCATTTGGGGGATGGAATTATTAAACATTGTTTTATTGCTTTTTATGATACTTGCATAACGGGCATGTAAATCCCGAGTTTTGGCCATGTCGGCCCACTTTACATTTTTCCGCTGCGATATATTATTACTACTACTATATGTGTGGATGATACTTATTATTATTTTTCAATAGAATCCGGACTTGTTTTTAAACCTTTTTGCAATACCTATAGCCTTGCATCTCTTTGGCAAGCTCGGAGAATCCGTGCCTTGCTAGAGAGATGTGGCGGTGGCATCCCGGCCTGGGTTATCAAATCTGGGGTGTTACAAGTTGGTATCAGAGCCCGGAATATTTTAAAGCTACTATTATTATTATTTTAAACCGATATTTTGGACTAAGTATTATTTTTAACTTATTATTATCATTATTATTTTTAAGACTACTAGTATTATTATCCTAGCCCGAATTTGAGCCCAAAAGGGGGATAATTATTTTGACCCAATAATTATTTATTTTAAGCCCAACCATTTCGGCCCAAATACCCATGCTTTTACTTCTTAAGACCAAATTCTTGTTTTTGGCCAATATAGAGGCCCGATTTTTTTTTTAGTTACTTAAAACCATGATAAATTTTAAATTTAAAAGACATTAAATTAATTTCGGGGGGGATTGCATGTGCATATTCATGTAGATTTAAATTCCTGCATATCTTGACTTTTATTCGAAACATGTCCTGACTCTAACCTCCTTGTTGACATTAGATGGCCGCCCCAAACGCGAACATGATCAACCTACTAATGAGGTTGATTGAAGCATACCTCGAATCTCCTCAAAACGTGAACAACTTCAGACTAAGGGTAGAAAAAATGAGAGCTAACCTGGGCCACCTATTTAATCTGGGCCAAGCAGGACATCAAGATATAACCCAACTCCAAATCCAAATCAATGAACTCCAGACCCGCGAGACTGAACTTCGGACCCAGATTGACGACGTAGAGACCCAAGTAGGGGTCGTGGGTCATCAACTGCATCATCTGAAGGATGATCTACTTCCACCTGCCCCTCTCGACCCGGGAACTCCTCCTGCAGCTAGCCCCGTTGTTGATCCTGTCGTTGTCCCTACAGCCGTCCAACCTCCAGTTGTTGTCGTTGATCCTGCCCCGGCCGCTGGGCCCAATTGGCCAGCGAGCCCAGTATTCCATGGACCCCTTGGCTGGGATACCATTGAGGAGTCGAGTGATGAGGATGATCCCATGGAGGACCTAACCACCTACACTCCCTCAGCTTAGAGACCTTTTATCGCATTCTTTCTACTATTACCGTTCCTATTTTTCCGAACTATTTCTATCCTTGTGATTCCTACAGCTTGTATCAAATAACGTTTTCTATTGAGCAATAAGATACAAGCATTTATGTTATATTCTACTTCCATTATCCATAGTGCCCACATATATATATATATGTATGCACATATTTAAAACCGCCTTCCATATCCAAACGTATGATGGGGGACTCAACAGAACAAAGGTACAAGGTATTAATAAGCAAACAACACATATAAATGTCAATCAAACGGGAGTACCTCGAACCCTAAACCCTGAAATCCCAAGTCATCAATTACCACAATTCTAGAGTTAACAACCGAAATAGATAATCATGGAGTAACACGACAAAAGCACAAACTATGAAACACGGAAATGGAAATCATCGTCTTACAGTCTCATAAGGAAGCTACTTCTACTACGCACCCCAAGAGTACCGTAAAAACAAAGGGGTCACTGATCAGGAGGCGGGAACTGGCGACGCATGTAGTCGTCCATCTGACGCATGTAGCCATATATGTCAGTCATGGTGGCCTGCTGCTCCGCCTGTCTCATAGTAAGCGTGTCCATACGATCCTGATAGAGATCTATCCTAGCATCCAAGGCATCGTAACGAGCCTGCCCAGCTGCAAACCCGGCGTCCATACCTATACGAATCTCCTGCATCATCTGGAGCATCCGCGCCATGTCCTGACCCGGCGGCGGAACCACACCCCGCTGTGGGACCACAGGAGGAGGAGGTGGCTGCTCGGAAGGGACAACTGAAATCAAACCACCATCCTCAGGCTGCGGGCGCAGTATAGCCCGAGGTGCTCCACGACGCAAGGCACTGCGTCGAGCGGTGTAAGTCGGAATACGGTAGTGCTCGCCCGCCGCTAAAGGATAGGGGTCCGTCTCGGGAGAGGTACGGATCCCCTGGGCGGCACATAGCCCACAAATAAGGTGTGCGTGAGTAATCACCCTACTCCCTCGCCCTCGTCGTAAGCCCCTCAAGTTGTCCGCAATACAAGCTCCCACATTCACTCTACCGCCCCGGGCGATAAAGCAAACGGTCTCAAAGACATGATCTATGACGATATGACTCCGGGTGATCGGCTGAATGCGTCTTAACCAAAGCTGAGCAAGTACACGCCAGGGAGCATCCAAAGACTTCAGCCGCAACTCGTGGGGGTAACCAGTCTGCGGGGGCACCTCGGTACACAAGACACCCCAGGCAGGAGCATAAACCCGGCCCTCTGGCTGTGGACGGAACGCGCCATCGTCGGGCAAACCAAAATAGATGTTGATCGCCCGGGCACTGAAGTCTAGGTAGCGACCGCGAACCCAGACTCGAGAAAGGTCGTCGTCTACCCCAAGACCGCTGATGTTGGCGATAACCTCCATAGCTAGATAGCCGGAGGCAACGCCATCGGGATGACGTGCAAGACCGGTCCACTGGAGATGCCCCAAAAGTGCACTGATCCGGTCATCACCCATATGATCGGGGAACAAGCCTCGCTCGGGAACATAAGCCCTGTTTCGACGAAGCTCGTCGAAATAGAAGTCCTGGGCAGCCATCGTCGAAAACCGGAACCTATCATGTCGGCGAGGACGCACCTCGTCAGGGAGATCTCTGAGCCTCGGCTCCCGCTCCTCGTCCTCCTCGGACTCACTGTCGTCACTATCCGGCATCACCGGGACGGCAGTACTAGGACCGGCTGCATCACGTCGGGTAGCTCGTCTCTTGGCCCCCGGAAGGACCATAAGGAACGCCAAGATGAACCACAGGAAGAGCAACATCCTGCGAACACCCAATACCAATTGTTAGACTAATGACCCACACAAGGAACAACATCAAATATATATACATAGTCCCAACGGGAGAAATCTAAGAAATCTTCGAACTTAATAGTTACTAATACATACCAGAAGATAACCAAACCAATGATTGTACCCAAACAAATTCGGAAACCCATTGCGACATTTCGTCGGACATCTTTTATGCGCATTATATTAAGTTCAAAAATTGCTTGTAAACACATGGCAATTAACCACAAGACCAACCAACTATTTAAACAGCGACTCATAATCACAAGGCGTTACCAAACAATACCAATGCACCCACTTGCATACCTATAATACCGACAAAATCAAAGACTTCATATTTTTCCTAAAAATCCAAATTCTAACAAGAAATCTCCCAACCTAAGTATATATTATCACACCAATACTTCTTAAACAATAGAAATGGCACCAAAGTACTATATGAACTCACAAATTCGCAAGAATCAAGTCGAATTTTCAAATCCCCAATTTATATGCCAAAACCCTAATTTCGCAATCTACCCAAATTCTAACAAATCAAGGCATAAAAATTGAAATTAACAAGCTAAAATAGAAGATGCATACCTTACAAAGAGAAATCAGAGTCGAAACCGGAAGAATCTGAGCACGGAAGAACGAAATTGAGAGGAAGTTGGGAGGAATTTCGGAAATGAGAGGGACGAAATGGCTTGCGCGGGGCGCGAGCCCTATTTCTTCCCACTGGTGGCGCCGCGCGGTGGCCGGGCGCTAAAGCCCATAACCCCGCGCGAACCCCGCGCGGGACGCGGAAAATGAATTTTTTTTTTTCTTTTTTTTTTCTTTTCGATTTTCTTTTCCTATTTATTTACTCATCCCGTGCTTCACACTATACGACTGGACCAGTGAGTGTGATTCCGCATTCCAAGAATTCAAGAAACTACCTACCATTGCGCTGGTATTGGCATTACCGTCGGAGGATGGAGACTTCGAGGTGTACAGCGACGCCTCGAAGGAAGGATTGGGATGCGTGCTAATGCAAGATCAAAGGGTTATAGCATACACATCACGTCAACTAAAGCCACACGAAGAGAACTATCCAACGCACGACTTGGAGCTAGCCGCAGTCGTGTTCGCTCTAAAGATATGGAGGCATTACCTCTATGGGCGAAAGTGTTGGATGTTCACCGACCATAAGAGCCTCAAGTATATATTCACGCAAAAAGAGCTGAATTTGAGGCAAAGAAGATGGTTGGAACTGATTAAGGATTACGACCTGGAAATCGCGTATCACGAAGGAAAAGCCAACATCGTGGCCGATGCCTTGAGTCGAAAAACTCAACACGTGGTGAATTCACTTGTGGTACCGGCCGAGTTGTACAGAGACTTGGCGAAATTAAGTCTGGAGTTGGTACACTCTGGCGAAGTAAGTGAGGTCGTTTACACGATGGTAGCGGGATCTACCATACTCGATGAAATACGACTAGCACAACCGGGTGATGAAAAGCTGGAGGAAATTAGGAAGAGCATTGCTGAAGGAAAGGCAATGGATTTTAAAATTCATGAGGACGGAAGCATCCGCTTCAAGGAAGGTGGTGCATACCGCGAAAATGCGAGGACCTGAAGCAAAAAGTGATGGAGGAAGGCCATAATACCGGTCCATCCCGGAGGTGAGAAGCTATACAAGGACATAAAGAAGAACTATTGGTGGCCGAACATGAAGAGAGAAATAGCCGAGTTTGTGGCAAGATGCCTTACCTGCCAGAAGGTCAAGGCTGTACGACAGAAACCCCTAGGATTAATGCAACCATTGGAAATCCCAAGTTGGAAATGGGATAGCATTTCAATGGATTTCGTTTCGGGACTACCACGTTCACCGAAGGGGATGAATAAAATCTGGGTGATCGTGGATAGGTTGACAAAAGTTGCCATATTTATCCCTATGAAGGATACCTGGTCCATGGACCAATTGGCAAGGGCATATGTCGACAACGTGGTACGACGACATGGAGTACCACATGACATCATCTCGGACAGAGACAGTAGATTCATCTCACATTTTTGGACAAAACTACAAGAAGCCCTCGGTACGAAGATAAAGATGAGTACCGCGTTCCACCCCATGACGGATGGACAAACGGAAAGAACGATCCAAACTTTGGAAGACATGCTGAGGGCATGCGTATTAGAGTTTAAAGGAAGTTGGGAAAATCACTTACCCTTGATCGAATTTTCCTACAACAACAGCTACCATGCTAGCATTGGCATGGCACCTTTCGAGGCACTGTATGGACGCAAATGCCGAAGCCCATTGAGCTGGGAAGAGGGCGAGAGGACTATGGTAATTGGACCGCAACTTGTTGAGGACATGGCTCAACAAGTCAAAATAATCCAAGGAAAGATGAGAGCCACGCAAGACCGGCAAAAGAGCTATGCCGACGTGAGACGGCAAGATTTGGAATTCCAAATAGGCGATATGGTCATGTTAAAGGTGTCACCGATGAAGGGTGTGATGCGCTTTGGCAAGCGGGGGAAATTGAGCCCACGGTACATAGGACCATACGAGATCCTAGAAAGAGTGGGGAATCTTGCATACTGACTAGCATTACCGCCACAATTTGCTCGTGTCCACGACGTGTTCCACGTCTCACAACTGAAGAAATATGTCCATGATCCGACCCACGTACTCCAACCGGAGGAAATTGAGCTGGACGATGACTTAAGCTACGAAGAAATTCCGGTGCGAATACACGACAAGAAGGAGAGGGTAACAAGGAATAAGACCGTGAGAATGGTTAAGGTTCTTTGGTCTAACCACGAAGCCGAGACGGCAACGTGGGAGCTAGAGGCAGACATGAAGGATCGTTACCCAACCCTATTCCAAGACAATGCAACAACAGTTATGGGGGCATAACTGTAGTCTTAAGAGGGGGAGGATGTGACGACCCGAATATTTTCGGATATTTTATACGAATTCAAATAAACAAATTCAAATTGTTTTGAACTACGTAATGACTTGATCCCTTCACGGGGTACGTAGGCAACTCGGAAATTTCAATTCTGGGTTCAGTCAAATAATAACAAACAACGACACACAATAATACAATCGCTCGCGAGAGGATGAAGCGCAACTTCGAGGACGAAGTTGGTTCTTAAGGGGGGTAGACTGTAATACCCGTAAATTTTAGAATATAAAAATAGGAATTAATCCAATAGGAAAGAAAATTTTGTTTCCGAGAACCCATAAACTCGGAGATGCACGGAAATCAAAAGACGACGATTTAGAACCCGACGGACCTAAACCTAAGATTTCAGACGTGAAATCGAATTGAGTCGGAATAAATTTATGATGAGAAGCATAATCCGAAAATGACCCGGAAAATCGAGCGCGAAAACGTGGAAGGATAGAAGTCCGAAAGAGGGGAGAAAAAGACCCGACGGATCGGATCGCACGGACCCGCCCGGACCGCAGTCCAGGCGGGGACCGCGCGCTGGCCGGGCGGGGTTTGGCCAAAAGGCGCGCCAACCCCGCGTCGTCCCCCAGAATTGGGCAAATGACGCGTTTTCGGCGATTTCTTACCATAATTCGACCCCCCGACTATGGAAAGAAGATTTTGGTCGAGGGGAAAGCTTTTAGGGCGACTTAGGGCTGCCTACCCACCCTTTCATCAGTCACAAGACTCCCTCCACTCTCCCCAAACTCTCCCAAGCCAAAACACTCTCCCGACGAACTTCCGGCGACTTCCGGCAACCATCGACGACCACAGGAACGTGTAGATCAAGGTTTACACCCCTTAGATCGTTGGTAAGAAGTATCCAGATTCATCTACTCGTTTTTATCTCTAATTTTTAATTTAACTTTCGAATATTGAACTTGTAATCACGTTCGTGATCGAAGGAGGAAGAGAACGTGTGCAAGGATCCGTTCGTAGTGTTTTTGGACAAGCCGAGCGACCCTAGGACGACTCAAGAACACAACCACAGTAAGTTGAGCCTTCCATATCAATACGGGTGGTTTAGGGGCGTCCGGTATAGTCGTAATGCAACGAAACGTAAAAACCGAAATTAAAAACCCCAATACGCGCAGTTTTTGAAATCTGTCTAAAACTCATATTTCGAGGATTCAATCCGGGAAACTCAAAACTAGACTTTTAATCCTAACACATAAATCTAGGTTGTGTAAAAATTTCGGACATTTTCGTTAACGTTTGCTATTTTAAATCGCATCGAAAAGAAACTGTTTTGACAAAACGTGTTTGAAATCTGCCTATGAACATGTCCGAACTTAGTGAGTCTGTTTCCATACTTTGTAGTCCGATTTGATCTTTGCAATCTAAATGAAAGTTGTAGATAATCATGTCTCGTATATGTGTTTAAAATTTCAGAATTTTTGGAGTCCATTTGTTATGTCAAAAAGCCAATTTTCCGAACTGTGACAAATCTGCTTTGGGACAGTAAACTGTTTCCGCATTAAACTCGATTTTTGATATGTTTCCTCAACTTATTTCGAGAAAGTTAAAACACGAAAGTTGTTCGTTAGGGCGTTTTGCATAGACTGTGAAATTTTCAGATTTTTTGGATTTAAACCGAATTTTTAAATTGAAAAGGCGTAAACTGTGACGCCAAGTTACTTTTAAATCGAAGGATTTTGAAATTTCGAAACGAACGATCAAAGATTTGAAATACGATACATCTATACTTTTGAAAAACCCCGATACATTAAATCTAAACGATACATGAGATACTTAGGTGGAGGGTGAGTGCTCTGCAGGGTGCCCCTCTAGCCTTTCTCTCCGGGCCTATAATGGACGAGAGAATTTGATGAGATATTACGCCAATCGGCGGGAGATACATGGCCTACTCTCTCGGGTTGTCCATATGGATTTCCCGAGGCTCCGGAGTGGTACTGGGTATGGCAGATATGGCTGCGGCCGCCGGATCACCGGCTATACAAAACACTGAGAAATGGTTACGTAACGGGGAAATAAAACATTTAATATTTTTAAGTATTTATTTATTTATGCATGTCTTTAAATTATGCATTTAAATTATGTCTTTAAATCCCATATCATGACTAAATTATTATTGTGGGTTAAATGCATGTTCAAGTTCACAATTAAAATATTATTTCCGTTAAATTTTGTGAATGCATGTTAGGAGTGAAATTTTTAATTATCTAATTAAATCCCTTTATTGCTATGTTAGTATCGACTTACTCAGTATCTTATATACTGATAAAAATTGTTGTTTTTCTCTTTCTTTCAGAGTACGGAGATAATGCATAGCATGTGCATTTGGGGGATGGAATTGTTAAACATTGTTTTATTGCTTTTTATGATACTTGCATAACGGGCATGTAAATCCCGAGTTTTGGCCATGTCGGCCCACTTTACATTTTTCCGCTGCGATATATTATTACTACTACTATATGTGTGGATGATACTTATTATTATTTTTCAATAGAATCCGGACTTGTTTTTAAACCTTTTTGCAATACCTATAGCCTTGCATCTCTTTGGCAAGCTCAGAGAATCCGTGCCTTGCTAGAGAGATGTGGCGGTGGCATCCCGGCATGGGTTATCAAATCCGGGGTGTTACAGCTTGCCCCAGCGAACTGATTACTCTGAACAAGATTGATGAGGGCCGGCTTCAATTCGAAATTCCTGGCCAAGAATGGAGCTTGTCCAGGAATGTTCAAATATGGCTCTAAGATTGGCTGCATGTAATCAGCGGCTGCTGCTTGTTGATTGTTCTCAACCCCTCCTTGATATTGATGTGGGTAATAGTTCTGATGCATATAATAGTTCCTAGGATCATTGAAGTCATTAGGATTTGGGGGATTCTGGTGGAGATTCTGGTACTGCTGATTTTGCTGGTTTTGGAAGTTTTGGTTGTTTTGGTGATTTTGGTCATTTGGTGGGTTTTGAGGGTTTGGGTTGGGAGGAGGTGCCTCGAAGTGTTGTTGTTCAATGTTTGGTGGGTTCCCGCCTCCCTGTAAGATCTGAGGAGGAGGATCATCCAAATCATCGTTATCAGCATCTTCGGGGTCTTCCTCAATGTTGTGAAGTGGTGGATTGGGTGGAATGATTGGAGGAATGTCAGGGTTTGCCATATCGGATATGTCGCTACTGGTGCTAGGTGAAAGTAGTGCCTGTCTTTCCCGTTCCCGTCTTCGTTTAGTCCCCGCCCTAAGACGTCGAGTTGTCTTTTCTATCTCTGCGTTGTACGGGATTTCGGCTGGCGTCTGCTTCCTCCTTTGCATAGAACAACAGCTTCAATAATGACCGTACCTGTACAATCCCCAGGTTAGAATTCGTTTTGGAGGTAAATATTTATATTTATATATATAAGCTAACTAGGAGCAATGAGGAATGTAATTCTCTAATAAAACGGCGCTGCATCCTCCCCGGCAACGGCGCCATGAAACTTTTGACAATTTCGTCAACACGAGCATTTTCTAAAATATCCCAGTTGAATTTATTAAAAGAAAAGAGTTATGATTCGTGGGAAAGGGGTTTAAGGATATATTCCACTTTTTATTACTCATGTGGGAGACTTCGATCTCAAATGGCGTTGTGGAACTCCCTGGCATGAAACTTTTGATAATTCCATGCTATGGAGATCCTTGCCATGAAACTTTTCGACAGATTCCCACTATATGAGTATTTTCTGAAAATCAATAATCCAGGTTTTCACTTTTATTTAATGAAACCACATTATGAGGATGGAGTTGGGATTAGGGATATATTTATAGGTTGTCACGTTTTTATTACTCATGTTAAGAAACTGTGCCCCCGAAAGCGCACGGTGTCAAAAATTGCAGTAATTTATAGTAAGACCGGATCGTTCACTGGAGGATGTGCGATAGAAGCAGGGCCCACGTCGTTTTACTAGATTTTCCACTCGTATTGCTCCAATTAGTTTGAAAAGTGATTAATCATCTACTAACTGAATTTAAACTAAATTACAAAAGCACTTAAATCTATTCTACAAAGCATATGAATTCTATTCTAGAAAGCGGGTGAATTTATACTAGAAAGCAAATAAAGTTATTCTAAGAATGCAGTAAATACCATCTGTAGAAGCAAAGAAAATTTACACTGTGCTAGCTATGAAGCTGATTCACAGTTTGGACAGAAGGGACAGGAAGAAAAGAATAAAAATTGGACAAGACTTGGATAAGGCATAATTAAACTTCCATTTTAATACGATCTTTGGTTGGGATAATCCTGTCAGACAGCTAATTCTTATGCTCTCAGTGTTGAGTTCCCTTTGATAGACAGGTACTTACAACATGAGTTTACATGTTCTTAAGACCACAGATTCTAAGATACCACAGATTTGTAACTGCCCTGGCTGGGGTATGTTGCTTCATCTGTGGTGGACAAGCAACCCCTGAAAAATCATTTATTGAAGTGCCAAGTACTACTATCATTCTCCAATGTCACACCCAAAGATTCTAATCAAGCCTGAACTATCCCTTAACTATCAATCCTAGTAGCAGTTACACAACTCTCAATACAACCGAGTGACCTCTAACGAAAGCGTTTAAAAGTAAGCGATAAAGAAAGCATTTAAAATCCTATCACTCGGAGGTTTTGAAGGTCTGACCCTGGTAGTAAAAGACAGCCCCCAGTTATGGTAACCGGGTGTGGATCAAGAATTCTCGGCTCTCGGTGAACCGCTCGCAGTGTTCACTTCCTTCCGAGTGGTTATGAGATACAAACTAATGAAACGAACTAATAAATTAGTTTTTTTCGGATGTACTCACTCAGGACTCAAAGGTAGGCTTTGGCAGAAGAGGATAGTGGTTGAAAGGAACTCAACCCTATCTTAGAAAATAACCAAGGCCTGGATGTTGTTCCTCTAAGATTATCTACCACACTGTATTTGAATCCAAGTGGACCCCATCTCGGTGTAATAATTAATCTCGGATTCCCAACAAACAGCCATTTTGGAAAATAATGAATTTGAAAACCATTCCCTAAACAGGTACTAGACTCTCAATTAAAACACAGATCCTTTCAGTCTAGATGAGACCTAATCGCTGACTCTGCTTCTAATTTCCCAAAATTAACCCTTGACAGAATATGAACTAGTCATAACTGAGGAATTTATCCCTTACTCAGATCCGGATTTTATAAAGGAGTTTTTGTTGGAAATTTAATATGCAATACATGTCTAAAATCTAGACTTCTATTGTCCATGGGAAGGATCCCAAAATACTATAGACCACATTGATTACATAATAGTAGCATGCATGCGGATATAATGAAGTGTAAAATGAATTGGCCCAAAATATACTGGTGGGTCTAGACAGAAGATGAAACACAAACATGAAGTGGTCAGAGGACCAAAGTAATGGCAGAATAATCGGGTAGACTGCAAACATCTGCTGTCCAATTTCCCAATTACTCGGATGGAGCGAATTTAGATAGCTTAAGCCCTATAATGGCGGTGTCAATGCCAGTTGGGCCTCCACTATCTGTGAATTCAGATAAAAACCTACATGCTTCTGTTCTGCAATGATAATTAGTCAGCATTGACAGATGTTGACTGATTCACACTACCGATTAGAATTTGGGTTTGGAAATTAAGATAAAGAAAAGAAAACTGTATCCGGATAGGAGTCAGCTGAGCAGCTATTATTATCCCGGATGGACGAACCGCCAAGGCTTCCACTGACTGCTATCCAGACCATGCAAAATAACACTTAGCAACTAATACCCAGAATACGAGCTAGTTTATCCGTGAGGGAGTAACCGCCAACATTAGTCTGATGTATTCTTTACTAATTGTTACACACAATACAGAAAAGACAAGATGGAAATAAAATAAAAACAAGGCCTTGTATGAGAGACATTGGTTTCTCATGCAAGGTTATGGAGCTAATCCATAGTTGATGACCTAAATAATCCCTCCTACCATAATTAATTACAGTCCGGATTATCTGTTTAAGGCGTCATGGTTTTGTTTATAGAAAAATGTTTTAATGACAATTGAACAAAGATCCTTTAATCATAACAATTAGTGATTTAATCATTGCTAATTACAATCATTAATCATTAATGACTAGAGGGTTCAATTAATTAAGTGATGGAAATGGAGAATCAAAATTTTGGCAGCATAACGCCTTATATTGCAATTCTGGGATATTACATCTTAATCCGTGGGATTAAGATGTGAGTGTTTGCAATATCATAGAGGATAAGAAATCAGAATTTTTGGGATTAAATAGAAGAGAGGATTCTGTCGAGAAACCATAAATTGTGTTATGAGCCTAGACCCGCGACATGGGTACCTCGACAGGCTTTCAGAAATTTGGCAGAGTTTCACCTTGTGTCGCTAAGCAAAAGTGTGTCGCGAGGCATGGCCTCGCGACAGGAATCTAGCGACACAGGGTTTTCTGAGGATTTTCAAAGTATTTGGCTCCCAGTCGCTAGTCTAGAAATTGTGTCGTGAGGCGTGGCCTCGCGACAGGGTATCTAGCGACTGGGTTTTCAAAATATTAAGACAGGTGTAATTTTCTGTCTCGGAATAAAAGTGTGTCGCGAACCGCGGGTTCGCGACAGGGGTGTTCCGCGACAGAGACCATGCAAAAAAATTGCAAGAGTTTGGTTCTCAGTCGCTAAGCAGGTGTTGTGTCGCGGACCGTGGGTCCGCGACAGGAGTGCCTCGCGACCGAGGGTTTCAAAATATCAAGACAGGTGTCCCTAGACACCCTTGTCGCGAAACAATCTTCCTGTCGCTAGACGTGGTCTCGCGACAGGGATGGTTCAGGACACAAGTCAGTAAAAGCAGAAATGAACAGTGGCATGCAAACAGTGTGATCTCACCCTATTTCAGATTAAAAAGCTGTTCTAAGCTAAAATAACCAAACACAATTTAAAATCTACAAGAACATGCTTGAACATAAATAAACTAAACTGGGACAGTATTTAAAATAAAGCAAAATCCTAATCTAGGGTCTGATCACACACGAGCATGCACCATTAACCCAAAAATAAGAACACAGTAAGCGCTAAACAAGAACTAGGGGTCAAATGACCCAAAAGAAAAGGAAAGCAGTAAATCCATGGGTTAATAACACCCATTTCATGTTTTTGGGACACATTTTTAGATTAACTTCCCATTTATTCGGTGGGTTTGTTAATCCCCATTAACTTGGGCATCACAAACCCTAAATCAAAAATCCATAACCAAAAATAAAGCATGTAAACAGTGGCTACTTAAGCTATTTAAAGGAAAAAAACAATATTAAAGTAGAACTAATCTAAGCTAAGCTAGTGCAAAAATTAAATAATACAAAAAAAAGAAAACTAACACTAACTAAGAACTACCTAGAGAGATTCTTTATTCTGTCTTCAAGAATGAAAAATATCTAACTCCTTAACACATAGGGACCACATATTTATAGGGGGTGAAACCCTAGGCCCATGGGTCTTGATCTGAGGCCCAAGTCTGTCGCAAGGCTCACACACATCACAAGCATGTCACGGCATCACGCGGTGTGGCGCGAGACTAGGTTGCATGTTGCAAGACTTCACGCCCTGTCTTGAGGCTCTCTGGACCAGGTCTTGATTCTGTGTCGCTAGCCATACTCCTGTCGCGAGACCATGGATCGCGCCACGAGGCTAGCGACAGGAGTCTAGGGACAGTGTCTTCTTCATCATGCTGGTGTGGCGCGGAACCCTCCTGTGTCGCTAGACCATGGTTCGCGCCACGGGGCTAGCGACAGGATGTTCCAGGACTGGCCTTCTCTTCAGTTGGGTTGTTGTGTCGCTAGCCTGCCCCTAGTCGCGGGGCCATGCTTAGCGCCAGGATGCCAGTCTCGCGACTGGTTCGCCTTATTGGGCCTGATGGGCCGGAACATGTATTTTTGTGGGTTTTTCTTTCTTTTCCCATCTTTTTGTATTTTGTGGGCTTGTTTTATTCTTTTGCCCATCTTTTTCGTTCCTTCTTCTTTTCTTTTCTTTTTCTCATATTTTTGAATTTTTCTAACATAAATGTGTAATAAAATTACATATTTATGTATTTTTCATACCAGTTCAATATTTGTACAATTATGCATAAATCAGTCCAATTCAACTGCTTTCTTATTTAATATAAGACCGGAATGCGATCAAATGCCCGTTTTAGACACGGAAATGGATTGAAAATAATGGTCATTTCTGGCCATTATCAGACCTACACATATCCATGAATAAGAAAACACTAATTTCACCAAGACAAGTAGGAAATGAAAGATCAATGCACGCTGGAACATAGAACAGGAGGTTTAGAAATGGAAAACCCACATCTTGATAAGCTTTTGCCTCGGCCGTGTCATCCATCAGCTTTTGAACATCATCTAGGCTGATCTCACTTTGTATTGGTTTAACGGCATTGTTGCCAGCCTTCAAACTCTCAAATACATATTTCTGTTTGCTTGCCAGTTCAACATCAGCCAACTGCAGCATATCTCACTCTTAAGTACAATTGCATATGGTTGATAACAAATTCCATTATAAACAGAAAATCAGGGAAAAATATGATTAGACACAACTCAAGCATATAAAAACATATTTGTTGCTCAACATTTATAAGCCATGCATCAACTTGCTTTAAAAGATCTTCTTGTACTTTCTTCTTCTTCAGGGCTAACACTGCCCTGTCCTTTTTCTTTTCACGAACCAAGTCTTTGGCAGCTTGTTTCTCAGCTTCAATCACAGCTTCCAGCTGAAGGCAGTACAGATTGATATATTAATAGATAAAGAATCACCATAGAATATCAGAGCAATAAATAAATAACTAAAATAATTAATTAATAATATTTGATCTACATATAAACCAATAAATCAAACACATGGTCTGATAGTCAACTAAAATTAACCATCATTCAGTGAACATTCCTGTTTCCCATTCTATAAATTTTAATCGTAGTGGGTAAATTGGCTAAAGATAGCCAAAAATAAATTAATGAAACTCGTAATCCATCAAAAAAATGCAATTGAGATCAGAAATTACACATTTTAATCAGTCAGAACCAACACAGGCCGTGCCAGCCCTCTAATGGAAATCCTTCATTTACTAAAATCGCCATATACCAAAATACCCATAACTTTGTTTCTCAGAAACCTATGAAAAGTTTCTACTTTCACAATAAATTCTTAGGTTACAAGTATAACAATTGACTACCAAATCAAAACAACGAAACATGATCACGACCAATGATATAATATGAATCTTAACTCTCAAAATGCATAAATAACAATAATAATAAGATTTAGGATTAACTAACTTAAAAATGCATTTTTATGAATTATTTTCAACCTTTAAAGAACCCTAGAAATCAAAAAAATAAGCAGCAGCTAAAAACAAGTGTAGCAATTAATTAAACATGCACGGCAATACTGGCTGGATTGAAGACACCTGTAATTGAATTGTACTCGAATCTACAGAAGTAGCCATCGTGTCCAACAGTTTCAAGCTTACTGTAGTTCTTGAAGTTGTGCACCGTACAGTTGCCCTCAATAGTATCAACACTCAAAATCAAAATGATCAGACAAAAACAACTTTTTGGAGCCGTGAAGTTGCCGGCGACCACTGATCGACTCTTCCAGCCGGTAATACCACCTGACTTGGACCTTCATGCTCGCACCACGGCTATCCGACTCAATATTCTTTACACGCAAACAAACGCCAGCTTTGACGAGTCCGCAGGGCTCATCACACGCAGTCGCCCGCTGCAACAGAGAGAGCAGAAACACACACACACGAAAGAAACAAAAAAAAAAGAGTATTGAGCAATATATCAATTTATTTAACTTACCTCTTTAAACCCACAGAACCTAACGCCCGCATGAGCCAAACCCACTGGAAATCGGCGACTGAATCTGAGGCAATTACAAAAACTAAAAAGAAGAAAAACAAAACCCACGAAAAGCGAAAAAACCCGAGAGCAAAAGAAAGGGAAAACGGCGATAGTCGGAATAAGGGCACAGAACAACAGCGAACCGAAGCAACACCAAAGCACAAGTGGAAGAAAATTCATTCAAGACGCCGACGATCGACCAGCAGGTACGCTAGACTTTCAACAGCAAAGGCGAAGAGGAGAAGTGGAGAATCACGCAGCAAATCGGGCGTGGAGGATGCGGAGACGGAGTGAAGAATTCGACTGTGGGAATTTTAGGGCAATGGAAACAGCGCGATTGGAAAATGAGATGGAAATGTGGGAAGCTGGTATCGATGTTTGGGATAAAATGAAACACAAATGAAGCTGTGAGATCCAACGGGTGAGATTTTAATTAGACTTTGGATCCAACGGTTGAGAATTGAATTGGGAGGTGGGAAAGTTTTTTCTCTCCCTCTTATAAGATGTAATAGATATATTTTTCTAATTTCCATGGGTTTTAAAATTAAAAGTTTATTCCATGGAACTAATGCTTTAAAATAATAATTAAAATTCTTGGACCTCTATATTGGGTCAAAAATAATTAACATTTGGGCTCAAAATTAATTTGGCTAAAAATTTTTTGGGCTAGGGATTTTTCAAAAATAATAATTTGGGCTCTTCTATAATTATAATAATAATCTAAAAATAATAATGGTTTAAAAATAATAGTTTAAAAATAATAATCTAATAGTTTAAAATAATAATACTAATTTAAAAATAAGCCGGGCTCTTATACCACTTTGTAACACCCCGGTTTTTGGTCACCCAGGTCGGGGTGTCACCGCCACACCTCCCTAGCAAGACACGGTTTCTCCGAGCTTGCTAAAGAGATGCAAGGCTATGGTTTTTTCAGAATTTAAAACATCAAACAGCCCATAGTGACATAATTTAAAAATAATGTCACTACAGTTGCAGCGGAAAGTAATATTTACATATATAATGCAGCGGAATTTAAAAATAGGGCCAACATGGCCAAAACACGGGTTAAACAGGCCCGTTCATGCAAATTCTTGTCTAACGCAAAACTTAAAAATGATGTATTTCCCCAAAATTCCCATATATGCATATGATGATGCATATTCCTCAGCTCTGAAAGAAGAAGGGGAAAAAATATGGTTGTCAGCAAAAACTTGCTGAGCAAGTTAACACATACATGATTATGGGGTTTCAAAGCCATTAATTAAATTTAAAGAAAACATGCGCATAACACCCCATAATTTTATTCATTTATCTAGTAATAATTTAGTGGAATAATTTAAAAGACATGAATTCCATAAGATCATAAATATTGCTTGAAAAGTAATTAAATAAATTGCCATAAATTTAAAAACACAATTTAATACAGATTTAATTCGGAGTTCTCATAAACTTCTCGTTTCATTTCTTTTAGAGATCACCATCGCTAGGGCTCTTATGTCCGCCAGCCTTACGCTTGGGCTCTTATGTCCACAAGTATCATGGTCGATCTTTTAATAGGGTTATCCCGTCCGCTAGCCATACGATCAATATTTCGCTAGGGCTCTTACGTCCACTAGACATACACTTGGGCTCTTATGTCCCAAGCCGTAGAGAACATTGACATTATCCAGCTTAGTCACAAACCACAATGTTTTAATCTTCACTTTATTTAGAAAGACCAATTCCACAAATTTAGTAAGTTTCTCAAATATATACTATTTCGGGACGCTGTTCGCTCCAATATCATTTAAAACTCGATTTCATGACCAAAAATTCGGAAATTCGAGCAGTAGCTCGCCAACACACTAATGAACAAGTTTCGTGTTTTAAGTTTTTCGATCCGAGTTATGGAATAAGTCAAAAACATGGTTTTCATCAGGATATTAATCTGTCCGAATTTTCACAGCCACAGTTTCTAAATTTCGAAATCTACCATAGCAAACGAACTCCAAATTTGATGAAATTTTACAGGCTCATTCCTAACACAATTATCTACAACTAGAACTCAAAGCCTAATTCTCGTCGGATCAGGGGTTAATATTTGGATCAAATTCGAAATTAATTTTTGTCAGCTTTTATGACTTCGGTAAGAATGCAGGTTAGTCCGGTTTAGATTCGGAGGTTCAAATCTCGACGAAAAATTCTAAAATTTTACAGAGGTATTCCAGACATATAGATCTACAACTCTTATGTTTAACACCAATCCTAAATCGGTCCAGATCTAAGGTAAAAATCAACCTCATGTTTGGAAGTAAAATCTGTCACCGTTTCAAGATCTAAATCTAAGGCAGGCTCGTTTGCGATCGTTTTCGGATATCAAAACACGATGAAGAATTATGAAAATTTTACAGAAGGTAGACCTCTGTTTTAGGAACGTTCTTCGTGTTTTAAGTTTTCTCGTTTGAACAGTTTTAAGGGTTCGGAAAAATCGTGTAAAAACACTGCGCTGTATAGGTTTTCGTGTGGACAGATTTTTAAGTTCTTGATTAAATCTTGAGGGTAGATATATTTTAATTCGCCCAAATCATAGTAAGGTTAACTTACCGATCTATGGACGTTCCGGCTTGTTGATTCAGAGGCGTGGCTTCCAGTCCACCGTTTATCTCCTTCCGAGATCCTTCGTTTTTCCTCAACGCGTCCGGATCGGGGTTTTGAATAGAAAAGGGGTTTAATTAGGATTCGTTTTCGAATCTTGAATGGCAAAGAATGGACAAGATCTTACCACGACGACGGGAGTCTTTGGATTTTTGTCCAACTCAGTCTCCTCTCTTGCCTTCGTGCCTCCGACGACTCCGGGATTAAGGTTTGATGTGTAGAGATATTTCGTAGGGTTTGAAAAGTTTTTGGGATTGATTTAGATGGTTATTTATAGATGTGCAAGACCTAGGGGACGTCCAAAGGCTGCCCCTAAGTGTCTTGAGCCGAAAGAAAAGTAACCAAAGTCGGAAAATCCGGATTCGGGCGAGAGAATCTCGCACGGGGCGTTTCTGCCCACTGGCGCGGTCTTCCCCTTGGGAGCGCGTGGAGACCGCGCGGCCTTGGTCCATGCTGCGGTCTGGGCCGGGTCGTGCGATCCGTCGGATCTTTTCTCCTCTCTTTCGGACTTCTATCCCTCTATGTTCTCGAACTCCGATTTTCGGGCTATCTTCGGGCTCCGATTTCCTATCTTAATTTTATTCGGATCTAAATTTAATATTGGCGTAGAATTCTCGAGTCTGTTGGTGTCAGGTTCCCGTGTACAATTTATTTAATTAAATTGTCTTCGGTTTCACGGGTTCTCGGAACTTTGGTTCCTTTTTAATTTAAATTCCATTTCTCATTTCTTATGATTCTGTATTTATCTATTATGTTTTCTTTATTATTTATTTATTTATTTATTTATTTATTTATTTTATGTTGCAAAATTCTCGGGTAATACAGTCTACCCTCCTTAAGAATCAACTTCGTCCTCGAAGTTGTGTTTCGGCTTTTCTCGTACTAAGGACTTTTTGTTTGTTTTATTGATTTGTGACTGAACTTAGAATTAAAACTTCTAAGCTGCCTACGTACCCTGTGAAGGGATCAAGCCATAACGTAGTTCAAAACAATTTGAATTTATTTATTTATGATTTAGGATACATCATATCGAGTCGAACTCCAAAGAGAAATTATGGGGTATCACAAAGAATATCATCAAAAGAGAAGACCTGGCCGCCGGACCTGACCAGCCATGGAACCCTGATGGTGAAAATGACAACCAGAGGCATCGACTCCAAAATCAACACCCTCAACAGAACCCGAACCAAAACCAAAATGGGACCAGCTGAATAATCAAGGGAGACCCGTGGGACATTGAAAGTGGTAAATCAAGCGGACATACCTGTGTAAGGCAACGACACTCGAACCTTTTTGAAGAATAATGAGTACGCAGTTATGGGGACATAACTGAAGTCCTAAAGAGGAGAGGATGTGATACCCCGTAATAAAGTAGATGCATTTATTTTTGAGTTGACTAGACAATATGTATCTCAAATAAATAAATAAATAAATTCAAATTGTTTTGAACTACGTTATGACTTGATCCCTTCGCATGGTACGTAGGCAGCTTAGAAGTTTTAATTCTAAGTTCAGTCACAAATTAATAAAACAAACAAAAAGACCGTAGCAGGAGAAAAGCCGAAACACAACTTCAAGGACGAAGTTGATTCTTAAGGAGGGTAGACTGTAATACCCGAGAATTTTGCAACATAAAATAAATAAAGAAATAAAATAAATAGTAAATAGAATACAATAGATAAATAAATATAAAGGAAATGAGAAATGGAATTTAAATTAAAAAGGAATCAAAGTTCTGAGAACCCGGGAAACCGAAGACAAATTAATGAATTAAATTGTACACGGGAACCCGACACCAACGGACTCGAGAATTCGAGGCCAATATTAAATTCAGACCCGAGTAAAAATTAGGATAAGAAATTGGAGCCCGAAAATAGCCCGGAAATCGGAGCCTGAGAACATAGAGGGATAGAAGCTCGAAAGAGAGGAGAAAAGACCCGACGGATCGCACGACCCGGCCCAGACCGAAGTCCAGGCCAGGATGGCGCGGTGTACGCGCGCTGTTTACTCATTGGGCGCGCCAACCCCGCGCCGTTAGCGCAGTCGTGGCGATTCCGCGATTCGCTCGCCCGAATCTGGATTTTCCGACTTCGGTTGCTTTCCTTTCGGCTCAAGACACTTAGAGGCAGCCTTTGGACGTCCCCTAGGTCCCCTACGTCTATAAATAAAAATCTTAATCAGCTCCGAACACTTTTTCAAACCCTACGAAATCTCTCTACACACAAAACCCTAATTCCGGAGTCGTCGGAGGCACAAAACCGAACAAAGGGACTGTCTTGGACGAAAATTGGAAGGCTCTAACATTGTGGTAAGTTCTGATCCGATCTCTTTCCATTTGTGATTCGAAGACGAATCCTAACGTGATCTTTTTCTATTCTACACCCCGCTCCGGATCTAGACGAAGAACCAGATGAACCAAGGAGACAAACGGTGGACTGGAAGCCACGCCTCCGAATCGACGAGCCGGCATGACCACAAATCTGTAAGTTAACGCTTACACGGTTTTGGGAGAATTAAAATACATGTAATCTAAAGAATTAAATCAAGAACTTAAAATCTGTCAACACGAAAAACTCTACGGCGCAGCGTTTTTGCACGAATTTTTAGGAACCTTAAAACTATTCAAACGAGAAAACTTAAAACACAAAAAACGTTCCTAAGACATAAAGCTATCTTCTATAAAATTTTCAAAATTTTTCATTATGTTTTGATATCTGAAATCGACCCCGAACCGAACGGTTCTAAATCTGAATCTTGAAATCTTGGCAGAACTTAGGTCCGAACTTATAGACGTTTTTTACGATAGATCTAAGCCTATTCAGAACTTTAGTCGAACATGAAAGTTGTAGATATATGTCTTAAGTATCTCTCTGTAAAATTTCATCAAATTTGGAGTTGGTTTACTATGGTAGATCTCGAAATCTTGAAACTGCTGTTGAAATTTTCGGACAGATTTGTAACCTGATAGAAATCTACGTTTTTGACTTATTTCCTTAACTTGGATCGAAAAAGTTAAAACACAAAACTTGTTCATCTCTATGTTTTCGAGTAACAGGTCAAATTTCAGAATTTTCAGACTTAAAACGGATTTTGAATTAATTTTGGAATAAACAGTGGTTTATCGAAGTCAAATTTTGAAAATCTTGATGAGATGGATTTTTAAATGTTATCGGGGCGAACAGTGTCCTGAAATAGTATATTTGAAGAAACTTACTAAACTTGGAAAATTGGCTTTAGTTTACACAAACAAATTAAACCTATGGAAATAAATAAACAAACGTTTTCAAAATCCCGTTATGACTAGATTGAGCTTTCTACGTAGAGGGTGAGTGCTCCATCGGGTGCCCCTCTAGTTTTTTGCTTCGTGCCTAAACGGACGAGAGTAATTGTAACACCCCGGATTTGATAACCCAGGCCGGGATGCCACCGCCACACCTCCCTAGCAAGACACGGATTCTCCGAGCTTGCTAAAGAGATGCAAGGCTATCGGTATTGCAAAAAGGTTTAAAAACAAGTCCGGAATTTATTTATTTATTTAAAAATAATAATAATAATAATAATAATTCATCCACACGTAGCAAAACCGGAAAGTAAAATATCGCAGCGGAAATGTAAAGGGGCCGACATGGCCAAAACTCGGGTTATACAGGCCCGATATGCAAGTGTCAATAAAAGCGATAAAAATAAAGTTTTAAAGTTTTTCTCCCCCAATGCATATGCTCATGCATTATCTCCATACTCTGAAAAGAAAAGAGGAAAACAACAATTTTATCAGTATATAAAATACTGAGTAAGTCGATCCTAACATAGCAATAAAGGGATTTAATTAGATAATTAAAATTTCACTCCTAAACATGCATTTACAAATTTAAAGGAAATAATATTTTAATTGTGTACTTGAACATGCATTTAATCTACAATAACAATTTAGTCATGATATGAAATTTAAAGACATAATTTAAATGCATAAGTTAAAGACAAGCATAAATGAATAAATACTTAAAAATATTAAATCTTTTATTTCCTGTTACGTAATCATTTCTCATATTTTGTATAGCCGGTGATCCGGCGGCCGCAGCCGTGTCGTAAGTATCTTGTATAGCCGGTGATCCGGCGGCCGCAACCGTATCTGCCATACCCAGTAACACTCCGGAGCCTCGGGAAATCCATACGGATAATCCCGAGAGAGTAGGCCATGTATCTCGCTCCGATTGGCGTAATATCTCTACGTCTATAAATAAAAATCTTAATCAGCTCCGAACACTTTTCAAACCCTACGAAATCTCTCTACACACAAAACCCTAATTCCGGAGTCGTCGGAGGCACAAAACCGAACAAAGGGACTGTCTTGGATGAAAATCGGAAGGCCTCTAACATTGTGGTAAGTTCTGATCCG
The DNA here is from genome assembly GCA_030278955.1 of Hygrophila difformis. Classification (NCBI taxonomy): domain Eukaryota; kingdom Viridiplantae; phylum Streptophyta; class Magnoliopsida; order Lamiales; family Acanthaceae; genus Hygrophila; species Hygrophila difformis. The sequence continues at coordinate 34,066,854 of JAOANR010000003.1, read as the reverse complement.
ATCTCTTTCCATTTGTGATTTGAAGACGAATCCTACGTGATCTTTTTCTATTCTACACCCCGCTCCGGATCTAGAACGAAGAACCCGACGAACCAAGGAGACAAACGGTGGACTGGAAGCCACGCCTCTGAATCGACTAGCCGGCATGACCACAAATCTGTAAGTTAACGCTTACACGGTTTTGGGAGAATTAAAATACATGTAATCTAAAGAATTAGATCAAGAACTTAAAATCTGTCAACACGAAAAACTCTACGGCGCAGCGTTTTTGCATGAATTTTTAGGAACCATAAAACTATTCAAACGAGAAAACTTAAAACACAAAAAACGTTCCTAAGACATAGAGCTATCTTCTATAAAATTTTCGAAATTTTTCATTATGTTTTGATATCTGAAATCGACCCCGAACCGAACGGTTCTAAATCTGAATCTTGAAATCTTGGCAGAACATAGGTCCGAATTTATAGACGTTTTTGACGATAGATCTAAGCCTATTCAGAACTTTAGTCGAACATGAAAGTTGTAGATATATGTCTTAAGTATCTCTCTGTAAAATTTCATCAAATTTGGACTTGGTTTGCTATGGTAGATCTCGAAATCTTGAAACTGCTGTTGAAATTTTCGGACAGATTTGCAACCTGATAGAAATCTACGTTTTTGACTTATTTCCTTAACTTGGATCGAAAACGTTAAAACACAAAACTTGTTCGTCTCTGTGTTTTCGAGTCACAGGTCAAATTTCAGAATTTTCAGACTTAAAACGGATTTTAAATTAATTTTGGAATAAACTGTGGTTTATCGAAGTCAAATTTTGATAATCTTGATGAGATGGATTTTTAAATGATATCGGGGCGAACAGTGTCCTGAAATAGTATATTTGAAGAAACTTACTAAACTTGGGAAATTGGCTTTAGTTTACACAAACAAATTAAACCTATTGAAATAAATAAACAAACGTTTTCAAAATCCCGTTATGACTAGATTGAGCTTTCTACGTAGAGGGTGAGTGCTCCATCGGGTGCCCCTCTAGCTTTTTGCTTTGTGCCTAAACGGACGAGAGTAATTGTAACACCCCGGATTTGATAACCCAGGCCGGGATGCCACCGCCACACCTCCCTAGCAAGACACGGATTCTCCGAGCTTGCTAAAGAGATGCAAGGCTATCGGTATTGCAAAAAGGTTTAAAAACAAGTCCGGAATTTATTTATTTATTTAAAAATAATAATAATAATAATAATAATTCATCCACACGTAGCAAAACCGGAAAGTAAAATATCGCAGCGGAAATGTAAAGGGGCCGACATGGCCAAAACTCGGGTTATACAGGCCCGATATGCAAGTGTCAATAAAAGCGATAAAAATAAAGTTTTAAAGTTTTTCTCCCCCAATGCATATGCTCATGCATTATCTCCATACTCTGAAAAGAAAAGAGAAAAAAACAATTTTATCAGTATATAAAATACTGAGTAAGTCGATCCTAACATAGCAATAAAGGGATTTAATTAGATAATTAAAATTTCACTCCTAAACATGCATTTACAAATTTAAAGGAAATAATATTTTAATTGTGTACTTGAACATGCATTTAATCCACAATAACAATTTAGTCATGATATGAAATTTAAAGACATAATTTAAATGCATAATTTAAAGACATGCATAAATGAATAAATACTTAAAAATATTAAATCTTTTATTTCCCCGTTACGTAATCATTTCTCAATATTTTGTATAGCCGGTGATCCGGCGGCCGCAGCCGTGTCGTAAGTATCTTGTATAGCCGGTGATCCGGCGGCCGCAACCGTATCTGCCATACCCAGTAACACTCCGGAGCCTCGGGAAATCCATACGGACAATCCCGAGAGAGTAGGCCATGTATCTCCCGCCGATTGGCGTAATATCTCATCTAAATTCTCTCGTCCATCATAGGCCCGAAGAGAAAGGCTAGAGTGGCACCCTGCAGAGCACTCACCCTCCACCAAAGTATCTGATGTATCGTTTCAATTTAATTTATCGGGGTTTTTCAAAAGTATAGATGTATCGTATTTCAAGTCTTTGATCGTTTGTTACGAAATTTCAAAACCTCTCGATTTAAAAGTCTCTTGGCGTCACAGTTTACACCTTTTTAATTTAAAATTAATTTCAAGTCCGAAAAATCTGGAATTTCCACAATATATCAAAAACATCCTAACGAACAACTTTCGTGTTTTAACTTTTGCATAATAAGTTGAGGAAACATGTCAAAAATCGAGTTTATTACGCAAGCAGAATTCTGTCCGAACTCAGGTTTGACACAGTTCAAGGTTTCGACTTTTTAACATATCAAATGGACTCCAAAAATTCTGAAATTTTATATGCACATATTAGACATGATTACCTACAACTTTCATTTAGATTGTAAGGATCAATTCGGACTATAAAATATAGAAACATGCTCATCAAGTTCGAATATGCTCACTGTCAGTTTTCGAAAAAGTCCTAGTAAAACAGTTTATGTCCAGTGTGATTTGATATAGCAAACGTTAACGAAAATGTCTGAAATTTTTACACGACCTAGATTTATGTGTTAGGATTAAAAGTCTAGTTTTTGAGTTTCTCGGATTGAATCCTCGAAATATGAGTTTTAGGCCGATTTCAGAAACTGTGCGTGTTGGGGTTTTTAATTTCGGTTTTTACGTTTCGTTATGTTACGACTACTTCGGACGCCCCTAAACCCCCCGTATTGACATGGAAGGCTCCACTTACAGTAATGGTGTTCTTGAGTCGTCCTAGGGTCGCTCGGCTCGTCCAAACTCCTACGAACGGATCTACGCCACGCAAAGTTCCCGACTTTGGCCACGAACGTATTTGCAATCAACGAATCAAGAGTTAGATTGGGGATTCGAGAGGAAAAACGAGATTGAGAATCTGAGATACTACTTACCAATGATCTAAGGACTGTGATCCTTGATCTACACGCCTCTACGGTCGTCATTGCTCGCCGGAAGGTCACCGGAAGTTCGTCGGAAGTTCGTCGGAGGAGTGTTTGGCTTTGAGAGTGTTTTGGGAGAGTAGAGGGGGTTTGGAGGCTGACAAATGGGGTGGAGCTCAACCCTAATTCGTCCTAATACTCCTTCCCCCGTTCAAAATCTTCTTTCCATAGTCGGGGGGTCGAATTATGGCAAGAAATCGCCGAAACCGCGTCATTTGCACGAATCTGGGAACTCACGCGGGGTTGGCGCGCTGAAGGGCCAAACCCCGCACGGTCAGCGCGCGGCTCCCGCCTGGACTGCGGTCCGGGCGGGTCCGTGCGATCCGATCCGTCGGGTCTTTTCCTCCTCTCTTTCGGACTTCCATCCTTCCACGTTTTCGTGCTCGATTTTCCGGGTCATTTATTCCGATTCCATTTGATTTCATGTGTTCGGGTTCGTCGGGTTCTAAATCGTCGTCTTTTGATTTCCGTGCATTTCCGATTTTACGGGTTCTCGGAAAGAGACTTTCTTTCCTATTGGATTAATTCCTATTTTTATATTCTAAAATTTACGGGTATTACAGTCTACCCCCCTTAAGAATCAACTTCGTCCTCGAAGTTGCGCTTCATCCTCTCGCGAGTTCGGGAATTGTTTGATTAAGTGATTGTATTATTGTGTGTTGTTGTTTGTTATTATTTGACTGAACCCAGAATTGAAATTTCCGAGTTGCCTACGTACCCCGTGAAGGGATCAAGTCATTACGTAGTTCAAAACAATTTGAATTTGTTTCTTTGGGGTACAAAGTATTCGGACAAAATATCCGGAAGTATTCGGGTTGTCACATCCTCCCCCTCTTAAGATTACAGTTATGCCCCCATAACTGTTGTTGCATTGTCTTGGAATAGGGTTGGGTAATGGTCCTTCATGTCTGCCTCTAGCTCCCACGTTGCCGTCTCGGCTTCGTGGTTAGACCAAAGAACCTTAACCATTCTCACGGTCTTATTCCTTGTTACCCTCTCCTTCATGTCGAGTATTCGCACCGGAATTTCTTCGTAGCTTAAGTCATCGTCCAGCTCAATCTCCTCCGGTTGGAGTACGTGGGTCGGATCGTGGACGTATTTCTTCAATTGTGAGACGTGGAACACGTCGTGGACACGAGCAAATTGTGGCGGTAATGCTAGTCGGTATGCAAGATTTCCCACTCTTTCTAGGATCTCGTATGGTCCTATGTACCGTGGGCTCAATTTCCCCCGCTTGCCAAAGCGCATCACACCCTTCATCGGTGATACCTTTAACAATACCTTATCGCCTATTTGGAATTCCAAATCTTGCCGTCTCACGTCGGCATAGCTCTTTTGCCGGTCTTGCGCGGCTCTCATCTTTCCTTGGATTATTTTGACTTGTTGAGCCATGTCCTCAACATGTTGCGGTCCAATTACCATAGTCCTATCGCTCTCTTCCCAGCTCAATGGACTTCGACATTTGCGTCCATATAGTGCCTCGAAAGGTGCCATGCCCATGCTAGCATGGTAACTGTTGTTGTAGGAAAATTCGATTAAGGGTAAATGATTTTCCCAACTTCCTTTAAACTCTAATACGCATGCCCTTAGCATGTCTTCCAAAGTTTGGATCGTTCTTTCCGTTTGCCCATCCGTCATGGGGTGGAACGCGGTACTCATCTTTATCTTCGTACCGAGGGCTTCTTGTAGTTTTGTCCAAAAATGTGAGACGAATCTACTGTCTCCGTCCGAGATGATGTCATGTGGTACTCCATGTCGTCGTACCACGTTGTCAACATATGCCTTTGCCAATTGGTCCATGGACCAGGTATCCTTCATAGGGATAAATATGGCAGCTTTTGTCAACCTATCCACGATCACCCAGATTTTATTCATCCCCTTCGGTGAACGTGGTAATCCCGAAACGAAATCCATTGAAATGCTATCCCATTTCCAACTTGGGATTTCCAATGGTTGCATTAATCCTAAGGGTTTCTGTCGTACGGCCTTGACCTTCTGGCAGGTAAGGCATCTTGCCACAAACTCGGCTATTTCTCTCTTCATGTTCGGCCACCAATAGTTCTTCTTTATGTCCTTGTATAGCTTCTCGCCTCCGGGATGGACCGAGTATGGGGTATTATGGCCTTCCTCCATCACTTTCTGCTTCAGGTCCTCGCTTTTTCGTGGTATGCACCACCTTCCCTTGAAGCGGACGCTTCCGTCCTCATGAATTGTAAAATCCATTGCCTTTCCTTCAGCAATGCTCTTCCTAATTTCCTCCAGCTTTTCATCACCCGGTTGTGCTATTCGTATTTCATCGAGTATGGTAGATCCTGCTACCATCGTGTTGACGACCTCGCTTACTTCGCCAGAGTGTACCAACTCCAGACTTAATTTCGCCAAGTCTCTGTACAACTCGGCCGGTACCACAAGTGAATTCACCACGTGTTGAGTTTTTCGACTCAAGGCATCGGCCACAACGTTGGGTTTTCCTTCGTGATACGCGATTTCCAGGTCGTAATCCTTAATCAGTTCCAACCATCTTCTTTGCCTCAAATTCAGCTCTTTTTGCGTGAATATATACTTGAGGCTCTTATGGTCGGTGAACATCCGACACTTTCGCCCATAGAGGTAGTGCCTCCATATCTTTAGAGCGAACACGACTGCGGCTAGTTCCAAGTCGTGCGTCAGATAGTTCTCCTCGTGTGGCTTTAGTTGACGTGATGCGTATGCTATAACCCTTTGATCTTGCATTAGCATGCATCCCAATCCTTCCTTCGAGGCGTCGCTGTACACCTCGAAGTCTCCACCCTCCGATGGTAGTGCCAACACCGGCGCTGTGGTAAGTCGTTTCTTCAATTCTTGGAATGCGGAATCACATTCACTGGTCCAGTCGTATTTCGCCCCTTTCTTTAACATCTGTGTCAATGGGCGAGCGATCTTTGAGAAATCTTTTACAAACCTTCGGTAGTACCCCGCCAATCCGAGGAAACTTCTTATCTCTGTTGGATTCTTCGGTCGCACCCATTCGGTCACTGCCGAGATCTTTGCTGGGTCTACTGCTACTCCGTTGGCGGATACGATATGTCCCAGAAATGCCACTTCTTTAAGCCAGAAGTCGCATTTGGACAGCTTGCCATACAGCTGATTTACTCGTAAGATCCCTAACACTTTGTGTAAGTGTTCGGAATGTTCTTCTTCGCTTTTCGAGTAGATCAGGATGTCATCTATGAACACCACTACGCAATGATCTAATAGTTCTCGAAACACATTGTTCATGAGATTCATGAACATTGCTGGGGCGTTCGTCAGCCCGAATGATAGCACCGTGTATTCGTAGTGCCCGTAGCGAGTTCTGAACGCCGTCTTTGGGATATCCTTTTCGGCGATCCTTAACTGGTGATATCCAGATCGCAAGTCGATCTTTGAAAATACTGAAGCTCCCTTCAGTTGGTCGAAAAAATCCTCGATTCTGGGCAACGGGTACTTGTTCTTGACCGTGACTTGATTAAGTCCTCTATAATCGATGCATAGTTGTAGACCTCCATCTTTCTTCTTAACGAATAAGATCGGGGCTCCCCTTGGGGACGTGCTCGGCCTTATGTAGCCCTTCTCTAGCAACTCCTCGAGTTGTTCCTTTAGTTCCTTCATTTCTAGCGGCGCCATACGGTAAGGAGCCTTTGAGACAGGCTCCGTTCCCGGGATGAGATCTATGGTGAATTCCAGATCTCTCTCAGGCGGCATACCGGGAACGTCTTCCGGAAATACATCCGGGTATTCTCTCACCACCGGAATGTTATCCACCTTGACCTCTTCGGCCCCAAGGTTATGAATATAGCATGCATATAATGCGTAACCCTTATGCATTAAGCTACATAGCTTAAGGGCGTTAACTATCTTGGTAGACTTCTTAGGGGGCTGGGAGTAAAAGGTGACTCTCCTCCCCCTACTCTTTGACAACGTGATCTTTTGTTTTTGGCAATCGATCACGGCTTTATATTGGGTTAGCCAATCCATCCCTAGTATGACGTCAAAATCCTTTAGATCGAATTCTACCAGGTTCGCGAAAAACTCTATGTTCTTTATAACTATCGGAATTCCGTTATATCGCTTAGAGCATGATACTACCTCCCCCGATGGAAGTTGAATTCCTAAGTTAATCAATCGCACTTAGGTAGATCTAGTTCAGGTATGACTTTAGATGATATTATCGAATAACTAGCTCCTGAGTCAAACAGAACTCTAAGGGGTGTACTTAAGACATGGAACGTACCTCCCATTACGTCCCCCTGCATAGGCACATCTGCCTCATTGATGACATTCAACCGCCCCATTGGACGTCCCGGATTGCCTTGCTGATCCCGGTTTGGGTTCTGATTCTGTTGCTAATTTGGATTCTGTGGAGGACGTTGATTTTGATTGAGATTTTGGTTTTGAGGGGGTCTATACCCCTGGTTGTTTCCATTCCGCCCATCTTGGTTGCGAGGCTGAGTTGGCCCCGTGCCTAAGTCCTCCCTCTTGGTGATGTTTTCCAGTCGAGTGTGGCACTCATTCGCCATGTGGCCGTTGCGACCACACCTGTAGCAGGCGCCCTGTTGGGGGCACCCTCTGGCCAAATGTGGCCTGCCGCATCTCGGGCAAGGTGGCACCGGGTTACCCCGGAAAAGGGTTCTATCGTCATTTCCTCTGTTGTTGTTTTGAGGGGGTCTGTTCAGATCTCCCCGAAAGTTGTTCCCTACAGCATTGTTACTGGAACGGTTGTCTCTACTCCTCTTATCATGTCCCTGAGATCCTCGACTGGGTTCTCCGCTCACTTTCCTTTTCAGTTGTTGCACCCTTGCAACAGCTACCGCACGATCATACACCGATTGCAGGTCTGGGTATTGGACTCCCGTGATCACTTCCCGTATAGTCAAGTTTAGCCCCATTTCAAATTTCTGTGCCCTTTCCGCATCTATCGGCACGAGTCTTGGTGTGAAACGCACCAACTCCTTGAAACGGGTGTAGTATTCCTGGACTATTTGCCCTCCTTGTTTCAGAGATAGGAACTCCTTGTACATGGCTGACTTTGTGCTCATGGAATAAAAGCGATCCCTGATCAGTCCCATGAATTCCTCCAAGAATAGGGTTCCTCATCCTCGGCTAACTTCTCTTGCATGGCACGCCACGAGTCATCCGCCTCCCCTCTGAGATAGTACGATGCCACAGGCACCTTCTCGCCAATTGGGCACTTCACCGCGTTTAGTAGCTTGTCGAATGTTCGGATCCATTCTTCGAGTTTAGCCGGGTCCTCTTCTCCGGCGTAGTGCGGCGGGTGATATGAGTTCACCACAGCTAAGTAGTTAATGCGGGCCTCGGGTGGAGGTACCGCAGCTGCCTGGCCTTGGTTCACATGCGCGTTCCCTATCGCAATGAGAACCTCTTCTAGAGTGCGTAGGCGCGCGTCCATGTTGTTTGGCATAGGGTTTGCCGGTTCCTCTTGAGCGTGTACCCCTTCGCCGGGTATAGGCATTTCTGGTTGCATAGGGGTTTCGTTGGTGTTTGGAGTAGTGGGCTGGGCGCGTGGTCTTCCTCTCGGTGCCATGCTGTTGCAAGAACAAGAGAGTTTAGGTTCTTTTTGTTGAAGTATTATATAATGCTTATAAAATAATTTAATTAAATAAATGACGATATTAACAGGTATTAGTCTACTGGAACCTGTTAGTATGGGTTGTTGGAGTTTAGCGTATCGTTTGCTGTTATTTGGGGTTGGTTCTACTTGCTGCTTTGTTTTTGTTTTGTTTTTTTTTTTTTTTTCGTGAACAGTAACCTATTCAGGTTTTTTTTTTGAGACCCTAGGGTCCAGGGTGTTGGGGTTTAGGGTTGGAGATACCCTCGTTTGATGATTATCTCTATATAATATATATATATATATTTACATATTTATGTTATTTATTAATACTTGTATTTTTGTTTAGTTGTTATCTATAGGTCATTGATTATTATTACCTTGTTCATTTGTTTGATCAGGTTTTAACAAGGTATTCGAAGAGAAATAATTTAATTAAAATGTAAGGAACACTTTAAATATACTTGTATAAAATAAATGCTTGTAGATTTATTACTCAAGAGAAAAATTTTCAGTCGATTACAAGCATTCGTAACATGAATGAAATAGTAGTGCTGGTAATAGTTTGGGAAAAAAGGGAACATAAATAGTAGTGCATCAGTATGGGGCTCCAAGTCTAGAGAGAATGGGTAGGTGCATCCTCAATGGGATCGTCTCCGTCGCTGGGTATGTCAATCGGTGCTGCAGCATTAGGGTGAGGTCCGGGGTTCTGAAGGACCCCTCCGTCAATCTCGTTGGCTAAGGTAGTCAACTCTCAGGCCACGTTCCCTATTTGTTCCTCCAAGTCATCACTCTTGTCTTGGAGTTGGGCCACTTGGGCTTGGAGCTGCGTGACTTGATTTTGCAGCTGGGTTATGTTATGATGATCGGTCTCCCTAAGATGCCCCAGATGGGCCACGTGGCCCTCTAGCTGTCCTACTCGAGTCTTGAAATAATTGATATGTTGTTGGGACTCTAAGTACGCGTTAGTCAGTTCCATCATCAAGTTGACCATGTTCGTGTTGGGTTCGGCCATCTAATTTCAACAAGGAGGTTAGAGTCAGGACATGTTTCGAATAAAAGTCAAGATATGCAGGAATTTAAATCTATATGAATATGCACATGCAATCCCCCCAAAAATTAATTTAATGTATTTTTAATTTAAATTTAATCATGGTTTTAAGTAATTTAACAAGTTGGGCCTCTATATTGGCCAAAAATAATAATTTGGACTTAAGGAGTAAAAGCATGGGTATTTGGGCCGAAATGGTTGGGCTTATAATAAGTAATTATTGGGTCAAAATAATTTAACACCCTTTGGGCTGAAAATAATAATACTAGTAGTCTTAAAAACAATAATAATAATAATAATAAATTAAAAATAATACTTATTTCAAAATATTGGTTTAAAATAATAATAATAGTAGCTTTAAAATATTCCGGGCTCTGTACCAACTTGTAACACCCCGGATTTGATAACCCAGGCCGGGATGCCACCGCCACACCTCCCTAGCAAGACACGAATTCTCCGAGCTTGCTAAAGAGATGCAAGGCTATCGGTATTGCAAAAAGGTTTAAAAACATGTCCGGAATTTATTTATTTATTTAAAAATAATAATAATAATAATAATTCATCCACATGTAGCAAAACCGGAAAGTAAAATATCGCAGCGGAAATGTAAAGGGGCCGACATGGCCAAAACTCGGGTTATACAGGCCCGATATGCAAGTGGTAATAAAAGCGATAAAAATAAAGTTTTAAAGTTTTTCTCCCCCAATGCATATGCTCATGCATTATCTCCATACTCTGAAAAAAAAAAAGAGAAAACAACAATTTTATCAGTATATAAAATACTGAGTAAGTCGATCCTAACATAGCAATAAAGGAATTTAATTAGATAATTAAAATTTCACTCCTAAACATGCATTTACAAATTTAAAGGAAATAATATTTTAATTGTGTACTTGAACATGCATTTAATCCACAATAACAATTTAGTCATGATATGAAATTTAAAGACATAATTTAAATGCATAATTTAAAGACATGCATAAATGAATAAATACTTAAAAATATTAAATCTTTTATTTCCCCGTTACGTAACCATTTCTCAATATTTTGTATAGCCGGTGATCCGGCGGCCGCAGCCGTGTCGTAAGTATCTTGTATAGCCGGTGATCCGGCGGCCGCAGCCGTATCTGCCATACCCATTAACACTCCGGAGCCTCGGGAAATCCATACGGACAATCCCGAGAGAGTAGGCCATGTATCTCCCGCCGATTGGCGTAATATCTCATCTAAATTCTCTCGTCCATCATAGGCCCGAAGAGAAAGGCTAGAGGGGCACCCTGCAGAGCACTCACCCTCCACCAAAGTATCTCATGTATCGTTTCAATTTAATGTATCGGGGTTTTTCAAAAGTATAGATGTATCGTATTTCAAGTCTTTGATCGTTTGTTACGAAATTTCAAAACCTCTCGATTTAAAAGTCTCTTGGCGTCACAGTTTACGCCTTTTTAATTTAAAAATTCATTTCAAGTCCGAAAAATCTGGAATTTTCACAGTATATCAAAAACATCCTAACGAACAACTTTCGTGTTTTAACTTTTTCGAAATAAGTTGAGGAAACATGTCAGAAATCGAGTTTATTACGCAAGCAGAATTCTGTCCGGACTCAGGTTTGACACAGTTCAAGGTTTCGACTTTTTAACATATCAAATGGACTCCAAAAATTCTGAAATTTTATATGCACATACTAGACATGATTACCTACAACTTTCATATATATTGCAAGGATCGATTCGGACTAGAAAATATAGAAACATGCTCATCAAGTTCGAATATGATCACTGTCAGTTTTCGAAAAAGTCCTAGTAAAACAGTTTATGTCCGGTGCGATTTGAAATAGCAAACCTTAATGAAAATGTCTGAAATTTTTACACGACCTAGATTTATGTGTTAGTATTAAAAGCCTAGTTTTGAGTTTCTCGGATTGAATCCTCGAAATATGAGTTTTAGGCCGATTTCAGAAACTGTGCGTGTTGGGGTTTTTAATTTTGGTTTTTACGTTTCGTTATGTTACGACTACTTCGGACGCCCCTAAACCCCCCATATTGACATGGAAGGCTCCACTTACAGTAATGGTGTTCTTGAGTCATCCTAGGGTCGCTCGGCTCGTCCAAACTCCTAAGAACGGATCTACGCCACGCAAAGTTCCCGACTTTGGCCACGAACATATTTGCAATCAACGAATCAAGAGTTAGATTGGGGATTCGAGAGGAAAAACGAGATTGAGAATCTGAAATACTACTTACCAATGATCTAAGGACTGTGATCCTTGATCTACACGCCTCTACGGTCGTCGTTGGTCGCCGGAAGGTCACCGGAAGTTCGTCGGAAGTTCGTCGGAGGAGTGTTTGGCTTTGAGAGTGTTTTGGGAGAGTAGAGGGGGTTGGAGGCTGACAAATGGGGTGGAGCTCAACCCTAATTCGTCATAATACTCCTTCCCCCGTTCAAAATCTTCTTTCCATAGTCGGGGGGTCGAATTATGGCAAGAAATCGCCGAAACCGCGTCATTTGCATGAATCTGGGGACTCACGCGGGGTTGGCGCGCTGAAGGGCCAAACCCCGCCCGGTCAGCGCGCGGTTCCCGCCGGGACTGCGGTCCGGGCGGGTCCGTGCGATCCGATCCGTCGGGTCTTTTCCTCCTCTCTTTCGGACTTCCATCCTTCCACGTTTTCGCGCTCGATTTTCCGGGTCATTTATTTCGATTCCATTTGATTTCATGTGTTCGGGTTCGTCGGGTTCTAACTCGTCGTCTTTTGATTTCCGTGCATTTTCGATTTTACGGGTTCTCGGAATGAGAATTTCTTTCGTATTGAATTAATTCCTATTTTTATATTCTAAAATTTACGGGTATTACAGTAATCTACGTAGGGGGTGAGTGCTCTGCAGGGTGCCCTCCTAGCTTTCCACGTCGTGCCTGATTGGACGATGGTGTTGAACATGAGAAACTACGCCAAAACGGCGAGATATTTAGGGCCTACACTCTCGGGAGTATCCGTATGGGTTCCCGAGGCTCCGGAGTGGTACTGGGTATGGCGTATTTGGCTACGGCCAACGGTTACTTGAAATATGTAGAGATTGCAATGCAATCGAGAGAAACTTAGATACAAATAAAATCTTGATACTCGACTATGGCTTAACGGGAAGATTAAAAGACTTGAATACTTTCCTTCGCTTATTTAAATTATGCTTTTAAATTATGTTATACAATTGTTAACCTTGCAAGTTATATTGTGATTTTATGGAATTCCTGTCTATTTAATTATGCAATTAAATTATTATAAGATAAAACGGATTTTTAATTAAACTATGGGGTATTATGTACATGTTTTCTTTAAGTCTAATTAATGGCTTTGAAACCCCATAATCATGTCTGTGTTAACTTACTCAGCAAGTTTTGCTGACCAAACCATATTTTTTTCCCTGTTTCTTTCAGAGCTGAAGAATATGCATCATCATATGTATACATGGCAATTTTGGGGAAATACATTATTTTTAAATTCCTGCATTAGACTAGACTGGCATGAACGGGCCTGTTTAACCCGTATTTTGGCTGTGTTGGCCCAATTTTTAAATTCCGATGCATTATATATGTAAATATTATTTTCCGATGCAACTGTAATGACTTTATTTTTAAATTATATCACAATGGACTGTTTGAACGTTTTAAATTCTGAAAAACCAAAGCCTTGCATCTCTTTAGCAAGCTCGGAGAAACCGTGTCTTGCTAAGGAGGTGTGGCGGTGACACCCCGACCTGGGTGACCAAAAACCGGGGTGTTATCCGTCGGTACCATCCTAGGTGCGAACCTCACCAACTCCTTAAACCGAGCATAGTATTCTTGAACAGATTTTTCCCCTTGCTTCAGGGACAGAAATTCTTCGTACAACGCCGCCTTAGCACTCATGGGGTAGAAACGCTCCCTGAGTAACTCCATAAACTCTTCCATGAGTAAGGTTCATCGTCTTCGTGGAGTTTTCCCTGGGTAGCTTGCCACCAGTCATTGGCCTCGCCTCCCAGATAGTACGAAGTCACGTGAACCTTTTCTCCCTCCGGGCATCTTACCGCATTCAGTAATTTGTCAAAAGTCCTTAACCACTCCTCAAGCTTAGCCGGGTCTTCCTCACTGACATAGTAGGGCGGTCGGTAGGGGTTCACCGACGCCAAGTAATTGAGTCTTGCTTCCGGCGGTGGTGCCGCCGCAGCTCTGCCTTGGTCAACGTAAGCGTTGCCAAGTGCGACCAGTAGCTCCTCTATATTCCTCAGCCGTTCATCCGCGGGATTGGGTCTCAGGCCTGCTGGGTTCGGTGCTTCGACGTTAGGCCCGGCTCATCGGGTTGCCTTGGTGTGTCGTGGGTGTTGGGAGTGGTAGGTAAGGTTCTTGGTCGCCCTCTTGGTGCCATTCTGTTACAAACACAAGAGTTTTAGATCTCCTTGGAGAGGTATTAGGTACTGATTGTTAAGTGATTCACTAAATAAAGGATAGTATTAACATGTATCAATCCACTGGAACCTGTTAGTAGAGGTTGTTTGGAGTTTAGTGCACTATTTGTTATCGTTGGAAGTTGTTTAATACTTGTTGTTTTGTTTTTGTTTTCGTTCGTGTTCGTTTTTTTCGTGAACAGTAACCTGTTCAGGTTTTTTTTCCGACCCTAGAGTCTAGGGTTTTTAAGGGTTCAGGGTTCAGGGTTGAGGGTACCCTTGTTTGATTGTTATCTCTTTATTATATATATACATTGTTTATTTATTAATACTTTTACTTTTGTTTGGTTGAGCCTCTTCAAGGTATTTGAGAAAAATAATGTAATAAAATGTAAAGGATAATTTAAATATATTTATAAAATAATGCTTGTAATTTTATTGCTCAATAGAATACTTTATTGGGTTACAAGCAATAGAAACGGAAATAGTAGTCCTGACAATCGTTTGGAAAGGGAAATAAAAATAATAGTGCATCAGTATGTATCTCTAAGTCTAGAGTGAATGGGTAGGTGCATCCTCGATGGGATCGTCTTCGTCGCTGGATACGTCGATCGAGCTGGATGTCCCAACGGGCTCAGGGCTCTGAGGAAATACGTCATCAGCTAGGTTGGTCAGTTCCATCCCCAAGTGTCTTACTTGCATCTCTAATTCGTTATTCTTGTTTTGAAGTGCAACCACTTGGGTTTGAAGTTCGGCGACTTGGGCCTTGAGTTGGGTTATATCATGATGATCAGCTTCCCTAAGGTGTCCCAGATGGGCCAGGTTACACTCTAACTGTCCTACTCGAGCCTTGAAGTGATTGATATGTTGTTGGGACTCAAGGTAGGCGTTCATTAGTTCCATCATCAGATTGGTCATGTTTGCGTTTGGTTCGGCCATCTAATGTCAACAAGGGAGGTTAGAGTTAGAACATGTTTCAAGCAAGATGCATGAATTTAAATCTATATGTAATATGCACATGCAATCCCCCCCCCCCCCACAACTGAAAATTTAATTTATGCATGCGTTTATTTATCCATGGGTTTAAAAATAAATTTATCCTCATGGATAATCCAAAATTTGAGGGAAAAAGGTTTGGGCCATTATATTGGGCCAAAATAATTGGGCTTAACATAATAATTAAATATTGGGCTAGAAATATCTTTGGGCTTAAAATAATAGTTTTAAAAATAATAATGGATTTAAAAGTAATGGTTTATAAACAATATTAGTTTAAAAATAGTGGTTTAAAAATAATAATAGTAGCTTAAAAAAATATTCCGGGCTCTGATACCAACTTGTAACACCCCGGATTTGGTAACCCAGGCCGGGATGCCACCACCACACCTCCCTAGCAAGACACGACAATTCGAGCCCGCTAAAGAGATGCAAGGCTATGGGTACTTAAAAGATTTTAAAACATTTCGAATATTGAGTCCGGAATAATAATACTTAATTTCAAAATACGAGATAGTAATCATCCATGCACGCAATAGAGTAAGTAATGCAGCGGAAAGTAATCGCGGCCAACATGGTCAAAACTCGGGTTCAACAGGCCCGATTAAACAGTATTAAAAATGCAGGAAATGAAAATGTTCATGAAATGTTTCCCCCAATGCATCAGCATGCATCACTCGACATACTCTGTAAAAGAAAATAACAACGGGATTATCAGTATAAAAATATAGCGAGTAAGTCAATTCCTAACAAAACAATTAAGGGGTTATGTGTGTTTAATTAAAAATAGATATTTCATGCTTCAATGGAAATATTTAAAATTTAACTTGCAGCGGAAAAACATAATTAATTACACGAGAATAGAATACAAAATCTAAAGGCATAATTAAGAAGCATAATTTAAAAACGTGATAAATAAATACAGCTTAATTAAATACACACATAAGTCTTTTAATATTATCCCGCTAACTAAGAAGAGGACATCACACAAGGGAGATCACTAACGAGGCAATCTCAACCTTCAATATAAATTCGTGGTTGCTCCCTACACAAAAATATAATAATAAGAACTAAAATAATCTAACAATACCAACACACTCGTCTCATCCTTCCCCCAACACCAACAACCATCTCCAATCCCTTTCTTCACTCCCAGAAAGCCAACCATTCGACAATCTCCATTCTATGTTTACCAACATAGAATTAGCAACTTTACAATAATTCAACAAAGCCAATAATAAAAATCAATCCAACATCCAACATAATATTCTAAAAGTTTCAAGCATTAAATTCCCAACGCATAACATTAACAACTTCACAATTGCCCAACATTACACTTCCAAAATATCACCATTTAGAAAACAATATATGTGTACAAATTAACCAAACATAATTTAACATTTCAATATAAAACAACTCCCAAAGATCACCCATTTATCTACCAACACCCATGCCAAAATATAATACTTAAAATCCTCAAAATAACTTAATTCCCCGATTCCATATTTCAATTTAGCAAGTATCCAAGTTATTATTCAAAACCATCTTAACTTGATGGCTTATCAACAAAAGACCAATTTAGAGTTCAAATTCAAGAATGCCCAACACCAACCACTAACGATGCAGTCCAAATAAAAGGGAGACCACTAACGAGGCAGTCTCAATAATCGTAGGACCACTAACGAGGCAGTCCAAATAAACACAGCGCGCGAGATCACTAACGAGGCAATCTCAGATAATAGGGAGACCACTAACGAGGCAGTCTCAAAGATAATTGTATGAAGATCGGCTGAGCCTAGTGAACGGGATTTTTCGAAAAATTTATGTTTGTCGTATAAAAAGATTCGAAATCGCATTTCATAGTTTGAGTTTTCTCAAGTTCGAAAAATCAAATTCGCCACAGGTTACGCCCTTTTACTTTAAAAATTCGTCTTACAGTCAAAAATTCCAAAATTCACCCAGTAGCTTAAAAACACATTTACAAACAACTTTCATGTTTTGAGTTTCTCCAAATAAGGTTTCGAAGTTGGTCGAAATTCGAGTTTATTACAAGAAGAGTTTTCTGCCACAAAGTCCGATTTCGACTCAGTTTACTCCAACGCAGATTAAAAATTCATTTCAAATCCAAATGATCTGAAATTTTTACAGTTTAAAGAAGACACCTTAGTGAACAAATTTTGTATTTTAAATTTTTGGAAATAATAAGGGTAGGGTGTTCAAAAATCGCCCTCAACACACTGCCAACGCATGGTTTCAAAAATCGGTTCGACACAGGTTTAAAATTTGTCCGTTTTAACATATCAAATGAACTCCAAAATTTATGAAATTTTATATGCATAATCTAGACATAAATATCTACAATTTTTGTTTACAAATGCAAGTTTAGTTCGGTCTAAAAACGGGTGAAAAACATGCATCAAATTAGACCATTAAAACTGTCAAGGTTTCGGACGTTCGATTTTTACACAGAAACTTTACATCGCGATTTGGGGTGACAAACCTTTATGGAAATGGCTGAAATTTTGACACAAGGTAGACTACGGTCTTATGAACAGATTCTATGTTGAAACGTTTTCGGTTTGAATTCCCGAAGATAAGGTTTTTTTCAAATTACAGAAATGGGTCGGAAAGAGGGTTTTTAAAATCCGATTTTAGTTTCGAGTTTAGTTCTTGTATTTTAAACAACAAGAAACCATAAAAATTATAGAGTAAAGTCTTGACTTACTTATTTAGAGAGTGGAATCGTTGTACGGGCTTTTCGAATGTCCTAAGGTCACGACGAACGGCCAACTTCTCCGATCTCTTCTTGTTCGCCCCCCACGTGAAATTGTAACAAGGAATAGAGTGTTAGATTTCGAGTTTCTGGGATCCATGGACGAATTAAAAACTATACTACAACTTACCAAAGTCCTAGAAGGCAGAGGCTTTGTCCCGATCGTCTCGCCTTCGCCGGAATCCTTGCCGGAAAGTGAACTCGAAGGGTTTTTGGCTTGGAGAGGAAGAATGAGGGAGGGGAACTTGTGTTTTCTGAAAAGAATGAGCAAGGGGATGGCCCTATCCCATTCTTAAGCCTTTCCTAAGGCTGTGATCGGCTTGCCACCGATAGAGGTCGAATTTTTGGCAAGAAAATCACCATGGAAGGAAAGTTTACACCTCCTGCACCTCTGGCGCGGTGGTGACGCACACGTATTGCTTTGGCCGCGCGACGTACGCGCGAGCTCAACCTTGGACGCGTCGTCCTACTCTCGCGCGGTGGCCGCGCGTGACCGCGCGGAGAGCGCGCGACGTCCGGTCTGACCGGTTCGAGCGGTTCGTGTGGTCCGTCGGGTCTTTTCTTCTTTTCTCTGTCGGGATTCTATCCTCTACGTTTTCGGTTCGACCTTTCGGGTCATTTCTGGATCGAAATTCCTATCTTAAATCTATTACGAACTCGGGTTAATGTTCGTAACACTCCCGTGCAATAATTTATCTAATTAAATTATTTCCGACTCCACGGGTTCTCGGAATTTAAATTCTCTCATTCTCGAATTTAATTTTCGTTTCTCATAATAAATTTCCCGGGTATTACATTTTTGGCATCCCTACGAGCGTGACGTAGCTCGTGAGTAATATCGGACATGGAACAAATAAGGCGCATGATGGAGTCTTGCAACCTCGGATCGGCCATCTAACATACAAGTTTTACATTAAGAAATTCGGTATATATAGAAGAAAAAAATATGTTAATGCACATGCATTCCCCCTAAAAAATAATAATAATTTAAGACTTGCCGAAATTTTGAGATATATTCTTCCATGGGTTTCAAATAGAAAAATTCTTTTCCCATGGAACTAATATGTTAAAATGGTTTAAAATAATACTCAATATTTTTGGGTCTCTATATTGGGCTGAAAAATAATAGTTTTGAAAAAAATTTCGGGCTCTGATACCATTTTGTAACACCCCGGATTTGATCACCCAGGCCGGGACGCTACTGCCACAACTTTCTAAATAAGACACGATCCAAATCGAGCTTATCTAAAAAAGATGCTAAGGCTAAGTTGTATCAAACTTTAAAATAATTTAAAACCATTCAGCTATGCCCGAAATTAAAAATCAGAGTACGACATGCATGAAGTATAAAAGTACTGCGGAAGCAAACAAGGGCCAAAATAAGCGGCCAAAAACCAAAGTCCAAGTCCAAAGTCTTAGTACGGAAAATAAAATTAAAATAAGTGCAACAAGTCTTTATAAGTAGAAATCACATCCCTCCGTGCAAATGCTTACTCTGCGTAATCTGAAAAAAAAAAATGGAAAACAACAATTTATCAGTACAAAAGGTACTGCGTAAGTTAATATATAGCATAACATTTTAAAGTTTTTAGAAGAGTACATACAATATAGGATTTTTAAGTTAAAAGGGAGAACGAGTAGAAATAAGTTCCGAAGTTTCTTACACTTTGCCACACACATAAATTATCATTGCTCATTTTGATCAAGGACACCAAATATGCCCTTAGGACTTACACCCACAAGGACTCCAATTCATAATAACGATTCTAGGGACGTACCCTTGGAATCAACTCACCTCTGGGACTCGTACCCACGAGGGATGTGAAAACAGTAACCCTATACAGACCGCTCCGGAGCCCTAGATAACCCATACGGATACACCTAAGAGTATAGACTCTTACAATCACGAAACCACAATATTATATGTGCCGTTTTGGCTACAAAAGAGGGGGCAGCCCAACGAGCTCCACCAAGTGCACTTACCCTCTAGAACATTGGGCATCCCACTCGATCAAAACTTACAAAGTTTCAAAACCACATTTTTATTATTTCATAATACCAAAAATTCCCAGAATTCATATGTTTTCAAAAATGAGTGACATTCGACTCGTAGATCACCAAAATACGCAAGATAGGATTTACCGACGAAAATTGTTCTATGGCAGTTTTAAAAATCGCATCGGGAAACATAACAAATCATTTTCAAAAATTCTGAAATTTTTACAGGAACTAGAACACACCCAAATTAACATTTTTCTTAGAAATAAGCTTCTTCAAATTCGGACTCTAAGTGACCTATAAAAATTAATTTCAGAACCTACTATTTCAAGGATCTTAAACTCTTCAGTCCATCCGGCCACAGTTCATTCAAAAATTCATAACAATTTCGAACATGCTCCAAAAATCATGAACATTTACAGAGATGATCTAGACACAAAATAGAACAATTCTTATGAGACATCAAGCACGAAAAACTATCTTAGGCAGAAGTAAATCGAGCAACAAAATCTGATTGCATATGAACAACAAAACTGACAGCACCCTATCACAGAATACCAGATCTGATTTCGATGTCCAAAACATGATCAAAACTTCTGAAAATTTTCAGAGAGCATGCTTAGGACGTTAGGAACATTTTTTGTTAGAAAGGATTTTCCAAAAACATGCGGATCTAAGTCAGAATTGCAAAACAACATAAACTACTCGAACAAAAACCATAGTTGACAGTTTTACCAACGGAAGGAGATTGGATTAGAACTCGATAGATTCTCAACCAAAACCTCTAAAATTCGAGATGCACAATACTAACGTGCCTTTGGTGAGTTTAGAATCAAAATCCCGTTTGATGGAATCCCCTGGACGTCCGAATCAACCACACGATCAACACTTCCTTCCGAATGAACCTGCAGAGGGATGGATTGTTTGCTTGCAACTCGACCAACTCCTCTGTAAGAATGAAGAACACTCTCAAATCTCACCAACTCTCAACTTTGAACTTCTATTTTCGTATGGGTGAATGGGGGTTGGTTTGTGGGGTTGTGGAAGGTTAAAGCTTGAGTTTAGGCTTCCAAATGCAGGCATTAAGAACTAGGGAAGGGAAGAAGGATTAATGGCAGTCAAATTCGAAATTACTCCCCCCAAACCTCATCCATTTCACCTATCTCCAAACATGGTTCACTTATCCCACTTTTGGTTCATGAACTCCCCTTAATCCAACTTTGTGGTGGTCTAATACACTTAAAAACCTATCCAATGAATCTCCCAACATTCCTTAATGACTGAGGCTCGAAGTTGGATTGATTAGAGTTGTTAAATCTCGAAAATTGGATCAAAAACGCGTGCAACGCTTGGAACCGTCGCCTGCCGCCGCCGGCGCGTGCTCGACGCGCCACCGCGCCGCCGCCTGAAGCGCGATTTTTTTTAATATATTATTATGATTTTAAATTCTAAAAATCATAATATGTAATAATCCGAGATCGTTGGGATAATTCGATAACTCTCTTCGAGTTGCTATCGTCCGAAAATATTTAATTCCGCTCTCCCGGAATTATTTCGGTTTTGATAGTTAAATCCGATTCTTAAATTTTTGGATTTAAAACTCGATGTCGATTTCTCGGGTATTACAGTCTACCCTCCTTAGAAATCAACTTCGCCCTCGAAGTTGGGTCGCACTTCGGAAAAATAAACGATACAGATAATTGGCACGCAGAAATTATTGAGGCTTGAAAGTTTAAATTCTTACATCGACGCGTGATGACTCTGTGCAGGGTGTCACACGTCGTGCCTGAATGGGGATGGTGTTGAATATGAGAAATTATGCCAAAACGGCGAGATATTTTGGGCCTACACTCTCGGGAGTATCCGTATGAGTTTTCCGAGGCTCCGAAGTGGTACTGGGTATGGCGGATTTGGCTGAGGCCAACAGTTACTAAGATCGATTGAAATAAATCTATACTTCGAAAATAAATGTTATTTCCTTTCATCTTCTAAAAATTTTATTTATAAGAAATTTTGCATATTTATTTATTGAAATTTAAATTTTCTATGTAAAATTTTTACAGGCGTTATAACCTGGCCTATTCCCACCTCTACCTTCAGGACCTGGTGACCTCGGATTAAATACAGGAATGATCTCCGGTGTGAGATCATGTAAGCAAAAGTCCAAAAGATGCAATTTTTACAGATTCTCTACTTCAATTAAAACAATGTAATGAAACCATTATCTCATATCTCAATAGACAATTCAAAATAATAACAATCAAATATGAAAATTGTTTATTTCAAAAGTGACTAAAAGGTAGGATCTCAGTTCGTTTGCAGCAAAAGGAACTATATCAGTAGAAAATTTTTATATATAGGGATGAACTTATGAGAACCTGGGAATAATACATCAGCAATCTTGTGTATTCACAGCAGAATGGTCGAGTGGAGTAATAACAATCAAGTCAATATCACGCCACCAAACCAGATCCAATTTCATTTTCAGGATCAACAGGCAACTGATTATTCAATAGACGAGACCAAACCAGATGCAATTTCATTTTCAGAAATAAGGATCAATAGGCAACTGATTATTCAATAGAGGAGTCACAAATAACATAATGCATATAATTTAGGTATGCATAAAGAATTAAAGCAAAACACATTCAAGCAAAGAAAACAAAGTGTAAAAGACAAAATAATAAAGAGGACATACATTTAAATATAAATAAAGAAGAAGCATTATCATGAGACATGAGAGACTTTTAGATTCATGGGTGGGTTTTGGAACAACAATTTCAGATATGATTATTCAATACTATACCAAATATTGTGAATCATAGAGACAACTACTTAGGAAACAAAATTTATGATTAATACTTGATGAAGATTTATATAGGTATTTTATCAAACATCTTATATGTATATTGAGAAACATCTTTAAGAAATTTAAACAACAATATAAGATATCAATGTGGAGCACTTGATACCACATTCAATACATTAATTGAATTTGAAAGAATCTAATTGAAACAATTAGAGGAAAGTCGGTGTGAAATAGTATGGAGGAATATACTATATGGGGAAGAGATTGTGTCCAGCGAAAGAAAAGTGAAGCCGAAAACTTATCAAGGGCAGACCATAGTTTTCATAGATTAAAGAGAGTGAGATCTCGCCAATTACCGGAGAAGTAAGGAAGCTATATCGATGAACGGTTGCAGAGTCGCGTTTTGGTGGTTTTGTAGGGAGAAGAGCGGGCCGTTAGAGTAGGAAGGAATGTAGGGTTTTTTTTTTGGATAAGCCAAATTAATGGCCGGAGAAATACACACACCACACGAAAGTATAAAAGAATGAAACAAAAAGAAAATAATACCGAGGAAGAGACTAAAGAGCAAAAGACATGAAATGAACACAACAACATGAAATGGATACTAAGCTAACAAACACCCAAGGCGTCCGAAATAAGGCTTCCCAAGATGAAATCCGGTGGGAATGCCCAAGTGGTAAAGAATTTCTCCTTCGAATCGCCTTCTTTTGCGAGACGCTCCATCACCCTATTCCTTTGCGGCTCAACCAAGAAGGTCATCTCCGGCTGAGGTTTACGAAGCGTAATCATCCAACTCATGTCTCCAGCCTTCAAGTTGAAGGTTAGCAGACGATCACGGTCATCTACTACAATGATGAGGATGTTAATCCCACGCAACGTTTGAACTTCAAACAAAAATATAGTCACCGGCATGGAGTGCCGAATCATCTCCATAAGGGTTCTTCTAGTGCAACCACCCATTATACCGCCAACATTCCACGCAAGAACTTTAAAATTCGTAAAATCCATAAAAATAAATTAAATAGGGTTGTGGAACACACAGACGGAAGCAACTCAGCGGCTGAAGATGGCCGTCTCACTCAATCTCCCTCCCTCCGTGCTAGCTTCCTCCATGGAATGATCAATTACTACCTCTGGCCTGGCTTTATCACTCGAGCTTTCCTCATTATTATTTCCTGGAATCACTTCCAGTTTCCCTTGTTCCTCACTGTTGCAGTCCAGCGGTCGGGCTCTTTTAGCAACCAACGGATTACCGTCTAAATTTGGTTGACTATTATTCAATTGGACCTTCCCCAAATATTGGGCCTTTCCACCAAACTGGGCCTTGCCTCCCTTCATTGGTTGTTTACCCTTGGTCTGTATTATGGAGCTTTGGGGTTTACCAGCCTTCTCATGACCTTTGGATTTCGTAGCATGTCCTAAGGGACTCAGGCCCATTCTGGGAGTTTTGGATTTATCCCCAGCCTCTAGCTTCATAGGCAAACCCTTTGTTTTTTTCCTCACCACTTTAATCCACTCTCCACTTTCAGGTTGACTAGGTACCTCATGGAGGATCACGTGAGTCTTAGGAGAGGAGATGCCACTTTTGTCTTCATCCGTGTCTGCTCGCTTGGGGAAAGATGCAGACTCACATTCCATGTGCCCTCCCCCTGTGGTATCTATTTTGAAGTCACTTTTGGGGTCAACCCCTTCCACCTTACCAGTATTATTCAAACCTTCCAGTGTTGGGCAGGCTACCTCAGAGACGCCTGAAACATGCAGGTCCACAGCTTCTTTTTGGTGTAAGTCTGACTCTTCACCGACCAAACCCCTCCGGTGAGCTTCTCCGCCCCCTGCTCCTGTTCAACTTTCTTTTCGGTGCATTTGCTACTTCCATGGCCATATCTCTGGCAAAGAGGGCATAGCAAGTGGAGCCCCTCATATTGAATTTTCTTCCATTGATCTTCAACAAGGATACTAGTGACCACAGGTTGACAGAGATCGATTTCAACGCAAACCCTCGCATATTTTCCACGGTGAACTTTCTTTGTCATGTCATCAATCTTCACCGGAGTTCCGATAGCCCAAGCCAGCTGAGTGAGGAGATGTTCCTCATAGACCTCTATACATATATCGGCAGCCGAGCCCATACTATGGTCTTGCATGGGGTATTCTCTTTCGTCGAAAAGCATGGTTTCCACGGTGTTATTGTCAAATAACTGTCGAACAGTACCCACGGGCCTTCGTTGAGAACCTTAGAACGATCGACAACACGTTCGAACTTCACCACAAAGAAGCCATTGTTGATATCAATCATTTCAAAGCTCCCCTGCATCTTCCAAACATGAGTGAGTCGCTCCTTCAAGGCAAGGAAACCGGCCTTCTTACCCAGCACCGAGACGATAATGGCGTCCTCCCAAGGTGAGCACAAGCGTTTTCGTAGCTGCGGATCAAAAGTAACTCGAGGTTTAAGTCAATCTCCATCTATGAAGTCAAGCTTCACTCCTTTCTCAACTTCCGCTTGCTCCAAACGAAGCGCCGGTAAGGAGCGCTTGCCTTCTAGTATCATGTCCCTAAAAGACGGTTTACTACCACCAGCTGAGAAACGGAATGACGACGGAGTGTCATCCGGCGGGTCCTCGGCCAGAGTTTGAGAAGAGGAAGACATAGAGAGAAAAAGAAGTTTTTTAGGAAGGAATGTAGGGTTTAATTTGAATGATAAGTTAAACAATTTGAAAAAGTAATGACATGGCAAGAGCTGACTGTATAGAATTAGAATTAATCAGCGACATGTATCTTGATGATTAATCAGCGTTGATGTGTCTTTTTTAGGTCCATTGATCTATAAAATGATGGCATAATTACTGACTAATCCTTAAAATTAAAAAGATTGAGTTATTTTTAGAAAGGATAATAGAGTCCGCATAAGCGAAAAAGTATTCAGGATTTATTATATAGATTTTTAAATTTTTTATTACATATATATGTATTAGAACATACATAAATTACAAATTTCTAATCATATAAAGGTCACTATTTTTATATATAATTTAAAATTTAAAATTATATTAAAGTCTAAGAGTATAAAATTTATAGTTAAATTATCATAAGATAAATAAAATAATTTGTTACCCTAAATGATTATCACTAATTAATTTATATATTAGGGAAAAAACATATAGTTCAAACTTAAATTATATAATTAGTGACAACATATACTCAATAGTCATAAGTATAGTAACATTGTACTAATAAATTAGTCACAAAATATAGTGATTAGTACTATTGTTGTAACTAATAATTATTGTGTGAATAATTTAGTGACAATTTTTTATGACGATACTTATACTTACTGACTACTGTGACAACTTTATTGTCGTCACATTGACAATACTATGACATTTTTTATGACAATACTTATACTTACTGTAATAACTTTATTTGGATATCATTAAAATTTGGTAATCTCTATCTATATCTATCTATATTATAATAAATCCTGAAACTATATTTTTATTGTGCTGACTATATTGTCATTTTAAGTTATAATTAATTTCTATATAATAATTATATATTATGGGTTCAAATTGTAATTTTACCTCAAAGATATTCATATCTATCATAAATATACATATCAAAGATCTAGAAAGTAAAATCGCTCCATCCTAAATTCAATGACCGTATGATTGCAATCTATTGATCCCACCATTTATTCATAATCCATATTTATATATCTAATAATAAATCTTGAAAGCATATTTTTGTTGTATTTCCTATATAACCCTTTTAAGTTATAATAAATAAATATCTTTATAAAAGCTATAGGACTAATTACTAAAATAGGCCACAAGAAGGTACCTTTTCCAATTTTGGGCCACTAAAAGTTTATTTTTGATTTTGGGCCATTAGAATCCAACTTTGACCAAATCAAGGCCATTTAGACTTTTCAAATTACCATTGACCCTACCAACTTTTGATTCATTATACATTATGTAACACCCCGGTTTTTGATAACCCAGGTCGGGATGTCACCGCCACACTCCCTAGCAAGACACGGTTTCTCCGAGCTTACTAAAGAGATGCAAGGCTAGGTATTGCAGTATTTAAGATATTTAAAACACTTAAAAACAGCCTATACATTATAATTGAAAATAATATCATCATAGTGCAGCGGAAAATAATATTAGTATAAGTATAGCAGCGGAAATTTTAAATAGGGCCAACATGGCCAAAACACGGGTTAAACGGGCTCGTTCATGTCATAGTCTAATGCAAAATTTAAAAAACAAAGTTCCCCAAAAATTCCCATGCATGTACGTGCTCATGCATGCTCCACATACTCTGTGAGAAAAATGAAAGAAATGATTTGGTCAGCACAACTTCAGTATCGGTGTAATAACAGTCGTCTCTTGATATGTATGGATACATATAAATCCGAGAACAAGCTGTTATAGCAGCCGCTAATTGTATAGAGGATTCCTTAGGAGCCTTCCAGTCCCCAGGACTCTCCCCAAGCGTGCGTGGTGTCGCCCGCCGTGACCTGGGAGACTAGAATAGAAGAGTCCGTCGACTCTTTTTAGTTTTATAAGGTTTAAATGAAATAAGTGTCTGGAGTTAACATATACATGATTGTGGGGTTTCAAAGCCATTAACCAATATTTAAATAAACGCATGTTAATAAATCATAAACAATTCAACTTAATTAACTAAATAATTTGCATAATTTAATTCATGGATTCTAACTAATAATACATTTAGCATAATTTAAATAAAAGCCATAATTAATTTAAATAAAGCACTAAATAATTTAAATGGACGATAAATAAATATTTTAATTATCCCCACTACACCAAAGATCTAGTTTTTCATGTATTTCACGATTGCATCGCAATCTCGACAAGTTTAGCCGGTAGCCCGGCGGCCGCAGCCGTATCCGCCATACCCAATACCACTCCGGAGCCTCGGGAAACCCATATGGATATTCTCGAGAGTGCAGGCCATATATCTCATGCCGTTTTGGCAATATATCTCAAATTTCACGCGGGGTCACCATCGTCCATAACGGCACGAAGTGAATAGTTAGGGGGGCACCCTGCAGGGCACTCACCCCCTAATTTTAATTAATCAAGCTGTAAGGGGATTTTTCAAAATTCTTATTTCATTTATTTTATTTCAAAGGAAATTTCCAAACGTTTAAACATTAAAGGCCAAAGTCACCGTTTCAACAAAATTTTCAAAATTCGACTTCTACAAGATGCTGTTTACTCCAAAATTAATTAAAAATCCATTTGAAGTCAGAAAATTCTGAAACTTTATCCGTGACTCGAAAACACAGAGGCGAACAAGTTTCGTGTTTTAAGTTTTTCGATTCGAGTTAAGTAAACAAGTCAAAAACGTGGATTTTCATCAGGATACTAATCTGGCCATATTTTTCGCAGCAACAGTTTCTTAATTTCGAAATCTACCATAGCAAACAAACTCCAAATTTGATGAAATTTTACAGGAAGATGCTTAAGACATAGATCTACAAGTTTCATGTTCAACTAAAGTTCTAAATTGGCCTAGATCTATTGTCAAAATCGAGAACAAGTTCGGACTAGGATTCTGCCAAGATTTCAAGATCCAAGATTTGAACAGATTAGTTTAGGACGATTTCAGATATCAAAACTTGATGAAAAATTACGAACTTTTTACACAACCTAGATCGGTGTCTTAGGAACGTTTTTCGAGTTTTAATTTTTCCGTTTGAATAGTTTTAAGGGTTCGAAAAATTTACGCATAAATGCTGCGCTGTAGGGTTTTTCATATTGACAGATTTTTAGTTTCTTGATTAGATCTTTACGTTAGGTGTATTTTAATTCGCCCAAAACCATAGTAAGGTTAACTTACAGGTTTATGGATGTTCCGGCACGTCGATTCGAAGGCGTGGCTTCCAGTTCACCGTTTGTCTCCTTGATCCGTCGGGATCTTTGTTCTTGATCCGGATCGGGGTTCAGAATAGAAAAGAGGTTTAATTAGGATTCGTTTTCGAATCTTAAATGAAATAGAACGGACAAGGTCTTACCACGACGACGAGGGTCTCCAAATTTCGTCCAAGTCTCAGTCTTTGTGTAATACCTGAGAAATCGACATCGAGTTTTAAATCCGAAATTAGAGAATTGGATTTAAAAAAAGGCCGAAGCCTGGTGGTCGCGCGGTGGCCGCGCAGTGGCCGCGCGGCAGCGTGCCACCGGCGCGCCACCCTACAGGGGCGGCAGTCCAACGCGTTCAACGCGTTTCTCACTTTGTTTTCCGAGCTTGGTGATTCCAATTGATCCAAATTCAATTCCCAGACCTTAAGAGATGTATTGAGACTCCTTTGGATGGTTTTTGGATGTATTAAACTCCCTACAAAGTTGGATAAAGTTAGATACATGAACAAATGAGATATTCATTGAACCAAGGTGAACAAAGAGGATGAATGTGGTTGCTAGGCTCTAATTTCGAGCCTTGACTGCCATAAACCCCTCCACCACTTCCTAGGATCATCAAGGCTTCCATGGGAATTCTAAACACTCCCCTTCCAACCCCTTTTCAGCCCCAAAAAACACACCACCAACCTTCCTTCTGAAAATTAGATTCAAAGTGGAGAGTTGGTGAGTTTTGAGAGATAGCTTCGAGTGGTGGCTCTTTTGAGCGAGATCAAGACCTCCAATCCTTTTTCCTACGAGTTGGTAAGGTTCCTATCCCAAATCCTTGCCTCCAATTCGATTATCAAGCCCTAACACCAAGTATTCTTCCAACAACTCTCAAAATAGGATTCGCTCGGTAGATCTTGGAAAAGAGGGACTGTTCCGGACGATTTTGGAGGCACAACCAAGGAGGATTTCGACTCTAATCCAACCATAAGTTAGTGTTGTGCATTTCAAATTTTAGGGGTTTTGGTTGAGTATCCATTGAGTTACAGTTCGATTTCCATCCCTTGCCAAATCTGTTTTCCAGGGTTTTATTCATATAGTTTCTTTTGTTCAGCGTTTTTCGCTTAGATCCGTTCATTTTTGGGAAAACCTTTCTAAATAAAAAATGTTCCTAACATCTTGTATATGATCTCTGTAAATTTTCATAATATTTTAAAATGATTTGGGCATCGAAAACGGATCTGGTATTTCTGAGTTTTCTGATGACAGTTTTAGTATCATGGTGTAGTCAGTTTTTTTGTCCGTATTACTCCTATCTATGATCGTTTTCAATGGTTGGTTTCTTCATGAAAGTTGTTCCTTTACATGTCTAGATTATCCCTGTAAAATATCAGAAATTTTAGATCATGTTTGGAATTGTTATGAATTTTTAAAGGAACTGTGTTCGAGTGAACAGTAAATCCTGTACCCTTTGAAAGATGTGTTTCTGAAATGATTTTTTTTAGGCCATTTACAGTCCGAATTTGATAAAGCCTATTTCTAAGAAAAATGCTTATTTAGATGTTTCCTAGCACCTGTAAAATATTCAGAAATTTCTAAAATGTTTTACTACATTTCCTGGTGCAATCTTGAAATCTGCCACAGTGAAGTTTTATCGGTAATTCGGTTTCGTGCGTTTTGATGAATTGTGAGTCAATTGCTACTCATTTGTGAAAATTATGAACTCTGGAAATGTAATAATGTTTTGCAATGGTTAAAATGTGAATTTTGAAACCTTGTAAGTTTTGATCGAGTTAGATGCCCAACTTTGGAGGGTAAGTGCACTTGGCGTGAGCTCGTTGGGCTGCCCCCTCTTTTTGGTGGCCAAAACGGCGCCAATGAAATTATGTTACGTGTTAGTATGAGTCTATACTCCTAGAGGTATCCATATGGGTTATCTAGGGCTCCGGAGTGTGTCTGTATGGGGTCTGCTACTTTCACTTGCCTTGCGGGTTCGATTCCCCAAGGTGTATGTTTTTCCTGCGGGTTCAATTCCCCAGGATATTATTGACTCCTATGGGTTCGATTTCCTAGGATGTATATTGAGTTCTTGCGGGTTTGATTCCCCAAGGACGGGGTGTCCTCGATCATAATGAACAATGGTAAAAGAAGGTATTTGAGTTCTGGAAACAATGATGTCCTCGATCATAATTAACAATGGTAAATGAAGGTATTTGAGTTCTGGAAACAATGATGTCCTCGATCATAATGAACAATGGTAAAAGAATGTATTTGAGTTCTGGAAACAATGATGTCCTCGATCATATGGAAACATTGGTAAAAGAATGTGTTTGAGCTCTTGCGGGTTTGATTCCCCAAGAATGGTTGTTATCGATCAAAAATGAACAATGATATATTATTCGTATGGCAAAGTGCAAGAATCTTCGGGAATTATTTTTACTCGACCTTCCTTTTTAAAATTTAAAATCCTATCTTTTATTTCACTCTTCTAAAAACTTTAAAATTTGTTATGCTATATATTAACTTACTCAGTACTGTTGTACTGATAGATACGTTGTCTCATTTTTTTTCAGATGTTGAAGATTAGTGCATGGCATTTACATTTGGAATGGGAATTTCCGAAGACTTGTCGCACTTGTTTTTAAATTCTTTTACGAATCCCAAACTCATGTTTGGCCGTGTTTGGCCCTTAGCTTCCGCACTGTTTGAAATTATGTATGTTAGACTTAACTCTGATTTAAACCTTCGGGCACTTATTGAATGGTTTTTAAATTATTTTTTAGTATTGGTACAACTTAGCCTTAGCATCTTCTCAAGTGAGCTCGAAATGGTTCGCGTCTTGCTTGGGAAGGTGTGGCGGTGACATCCTGGCCTGGGTTATCAAATCCGGGGTGTTACAAAGTGGTATCAGAGCCCGAATTTTTTTTAAAGCTATTATTTTCGGCCCACTATAGAGGTCCAAATTATTCAATATTATTTTTAAGCATTTTGAGTATTATTTCCATGGAAAGGAATTTTATTTTAAAACCCATGAGAATTATATAACAATTGTTCCGACAAGTCTTGAAAAATGCATAAATATTTTTTTTTTGGGGGGGGGGGGATGCATTTGCATACATCCATCATTTTTTTTAAATGCTCCAAAGTATACATATGCAACTCACTTGAATTTGATAACGTTCTTAGTTGTTATGATGCTTGACCTTGCCTTAGAGCCACTAACTTGAATCTAATCTTGCTTTAGCCTTAGAACTTGATCAAGGGTGCTTAGTTTGCACATATCTATTCTCTCCTCTTGCCCTTCCTATCATTAGATCTTCCTGACTGCTAACGTGCCTTAGATTAGAAACTCATCTTCGCGTGCTTAGATAACAGAAAATGGCACCTAGGGGAAGGCCAAGGAGGGTAGTCCCAAACAACGGTGGTGCTAACGCACCTAACGACAATGACATTCCTCAAAACATAGGAGGGCGAGTGCCTCCTGTTCCCAATAATATGGGTGGGCGTCGTAGGAATGTTGAGGAAGTCCTCGTAGCACTAGGAAATGCCGAGGTGCAGCGTGTACAAGCGGGTGTACCACCGCCAGTAGCCCGAGGCAACTACCTAGCATTGGTGAACCCCTACAAACCACCTCATTATGACGGCCAAGAGGACCCTACCAAGTTGGAGAATTGGATCCGAACTTTTGACAAGCTTCTTACTGCCGTCAAATGCCCCGAGGACGAGAAGATTCGAGTGGCGACCTATTATCTGGATGGAGAGGCGGACGAGTGGTGGCAACATCTCCAAGGAGATTTGGCCGAGGTTGAGAAGGTTTATACATGGGGAGAATTTGAGGAAGCGTTGAGAGAGAGGTTTTATCCACTGAGCACTAAGGCTGCAATGTATGAGGAATTTATTAACTTAAGACAAGAGTGAAAAACGGTGCAGGAGTACTACGCAAAGTTCAAGGAGTTAGTTCACTTTGCTCCGAGACTTGTGCCGACTGATTCTGACAAGGCTCAGAAATTCGAAATGGGGTTGAACCTCAGTATCAGGGAGATACTGGTGGGAGGACAACACACTTCACTTCAGGCAGTGTATGACGGAGCTGTAGCAATCGCTCATGTCCAGCGATTGAAGCGTAAGGACAATGGTGAGTCGACTAAGGGCTCGCAAGGATTTGAGAAAAAGAATCGAAGTAACAATAATAACAAATTGAGGAAGGACAATGGTCAAACTAGGTTCGATGGACCTAAGGAGAAGGCTGACAGAGGTTTGAATAACAAAAGAAATGCCACCCGTGGTACATCCATACCACGATGCCCGCAGTGCCACAAAGCGCATCTAGTGCGCGAGTGCCCTAAGCGTGGAACTTGTTATAGATGTGGTGGGGAAGACCACATGATTAGAGAATGCAATATTCGTGAGGAGATGATCGAGAAGAGGTTGGATCTGGTGAACCCTCCTCACGAGAATCGTCCGACTGGGCCAAATCAGCCCAATAATCAAGGACAGAGGCCACAACAGAATCGCAACCAGCAAGGAAATCAAGGAAGAGCTTAAGAACGATTGAATGTCATGAATCGAGCTGGTTTGCTAGCTCAAGAAGAGGTGATCGCAGGTATGTTTATTGTTTTAGGCATATCTGACAAGATTTTAGTTGATTCTGGTACAAGTGTTCTTTGATTTCGATCAAGAACTTTACCCGCATGAAATCTGTCGGAACCTAGAGCGATCAGCTTTGGAATTCAATTATCATCGGGGAAAGTGGTATTGTGTACTAAAAGATATGATGGAATCCCGATAATAATTAAAAATTTAGATCTCTTTGCGAACCTAGTAGAATTTGACCTTAGAAGTCGCTCCATGGTTAAAGCTATTGCAAGAAAATTCATAGGCAGTTACGGGGACATAACTGCGGTCCTAAGGGGGAGAGGATGTGATACCCCGCAGAGATGTCACGCGTTGAGGTAAGAATTTAATTTTCGAGCCTCAATATTTCTATGCGTGCAAACTACTTGTTTATGTTGGTGTTGCTTTCCGAGTGCGACCCAACTTCGAGGACGAAGTTGATTTCTAAGGGGGGTAGACAGTAATACCCGAGAAATCGACATCGAGTTTTAAATCCAAAATTAGAGAATTGGATTTAAAAAAAAAAAAAGGCCGAAACCTGGTGGTCGCGCGGTGGCCGCGCGGTAGCGTGCCACCGGCGCGCCGCCCTACAGGGGCGGCAGTCCAACGCGTTCAAGACGTTTCTCACTCTGTTTTCCGAGGTTGGTGATTCCAATTGATCCAAATTCAATTCCCAGACCTTAAGAGATGTATTGAGACTCCTTTGGATGGTTTTTGGATGTATTAAACTCCCTACAAAGTTGGATAAAGTTAGATACATGAACAAATGAGATATTCATTGAACCAAGGGTGAACAAAGAGGATGGATGTGGTTGGTAGGCTCTAATTTCGAGCCTTGACTGCCATAAACCCCTCCACCACTTCCTATGATCATCAAGGCTTCCATGGGAATTCTAAACACGCCCTTTCCAACCCCTTTTCAGCCCCAAAAACACTCCACCAACCTTCATTCCGAAAATTAGATTCAAAGGGGAGAGTTGGTGAGTTTTGAGAGAGCGCTTCAAGTGGTGGCTCTTTTGAGCGAGATCAAGACCTCCAATCCTTTCTCCTACGAGTTGGTAAGGTTCCTATCCCAAATCCTTGCCTTCAATTCGATTATCAAGCCATAACACCAAGTATTCTTCCAACAACTCTCAAAATAGGATTCGTTCGGTAGATCTTGGAAAAGAGGGACTGTTCCGGACGATTTTGGAGGCACAACCAAGGAGGATTTCGACTCTAATCCAACCATAAGTAAGTTAGTGTTGCGCATTTCAAATTTTAGGGGTTTTGGTTGAGTATCCATTGAGTTACAGTTCGATTTCCATCCCTTGCCAAATCTGTTTTCTAGGGTTTTATTCGTATAGTTTCTTTTGTTCAGCGTTTTTCGCTTTGATCCGTTCATTTTTGGGAAACATTTTCTAAATGAAAAATGTTCCTAACATCTTGAATAAGATCTCTGTAAATTTTCATAATTTTTTAACATGATTTGGGCATCGAAAACGGATCTGGTATTTCTGAGTTTTCTGATGATAGTTTTAGTATCATGGTGTAGTCAGTTTTGTTGTCCGTATTACTCCTATCTATGATCGTTTTCAATGGTTGGTTTCTTCATGAAAGTTGTTCCTTTACATGTCTAGATTATCCCTGTAAAATATCAGAATTTTTAGATCATGTTTGGAATTGTTATGAATTTTTAAAGGAACTGTGGTCGAGTGAATAGTAAATCCTGTACCCTTTGAAAGATGTGTTTCTGAAATGATTTTTTTAGGCCATTTAGAGTCCGAATTTGATAAAGCCTATTTCTAAGAAAAATTCTTATTTAGATGTTTCCTAGCACCTGTAAAATTTTCAGAAATTTCTAAAATGTTTTACTACATTTCCTGGTGCGATCTTGAAATCTGCCACAGTAAGGTTTTATCGGTAAATTCGGTTTCATGCGTTTTGATGAATTGTGAGTCAATTGCTACTCATTTGTGAAAATTATGAACTCTGGAAATATAATAATGTTTTGCAATGGTTAAAATGTAAATTTTGAAACCTTGTAAGTTTTGATCGAGTTAGATGCCCAACTTTGGAGGGTAAGTGCACTTGGTGTGAGCTCGTTGGGCCGCCCCCTCTTTTTGGTGGCCAAAACGGTGCCAATGAAATTATGTTACGTGTTAGTATGAGTCTATACTCCTAGATGTATCCACATGGGTTATCTAGGGCTCCGGAATGTGTCTGTATAGGGTCTGCTACTATCACTTGCCTTGCGGGTTCGATTCCCCAATGTGTATGTTTTTCCTGCGGGTTCGATTCCCCAGGATATTATTGACTCCTATGGGTTCGATTCCCTAGGATGTATATTGAGTTCTTGCGGGTTCGATTCCCCAAGGGCGGGGTGTCCTCGATCATAATGAACAATGGTAAAAGAAGGTATTTGAGTTCTGGAAACAATGATGTCCTCGATCATAATTAACAATGGTAAAAGAAGGTATTTGAGTTCTGGAAACAATGATGTCCTCGATCATAATGAACAATGGTAAAAGAATGTATTTGAGTTCTGGAGACAATGATGTCCTCAATCATATGGAAACATTGGTAAAAGAATGTGTTTGAGCTCTTGCGGGTTTGATTCCCCAAGAATGGTTGTTATCGATCAAAAATGAACAATGATATATTATTCGTATGGCAAAGTGTCTTCGGGAATTATTTTTACTCGACCTTCCTTTTTAAAATTTAAAATCCTATCTTTTATTTCGCTCTTCTAAAAACTTTAAAATTTGTTATGCTATATATTAACTTACTCAGTACCGTTGCACTGATAGATACGTTGTCTCATTTTTTTCAGATGTTGAAGATTAGCGCATGGCATTTACATTTGGAATGGGAATTTCCGAAGACTTGTCGCACTTGTTTTTAAATTCTTTTACGAATCCCAAACTCATGTTTGGCCGTGTTTGGCCCTTAGCTTCCGCACTGTTTGAAATTATGTATGTTAGACTTAACTCTGATTTAAACCTTCGGGCACTTATTGAATGGTTTTTAAATTATTTTTAAGTATTGGTACAACTTAGCCTTAGCATCTTCTCAAGTGAGCTCGAAATGGTTCGTGTCTTGCTTGGGAAGCTGTGGCGGTGACATCCTGGCCTGGGTTATCAAATCCGGGGTGTTACACTTTGAATGCCTTCGTGCCTCCGACGACTCTGGAATTAGGGTTTGATATGTAGAGAGATTTTCTTAGGGTTTGAAAAGTGTTCGGGGTCGAATAAGACAATTATTTATAGATGTAGGGGACCTAGGGGACGTCCAAGGTCTGCCCTAGGGAGTCTTGAGTCGAAAGGTAAGCAACCGAAGTCGAAAAATCCGGAATCGGGCGAGAAAATCTCGCTTTGTTCGTTTGGTGGGGCTGGGCGCGGTAAACGCCTCGCCCCGCGCGGCCACCGCCTGGACTTCGGTCCGGGCGGGTCGTGCGATCCATCGAGTCTTTCCTCATCTCTTTCGGACTTCTATCCCTCTATGTTCTTGGACTCCGATTTCGGAGCTATTCTTCGGACTCCCATTTCCTATCGTCATTTTATTCGGATCTAAATTGATGTTTGGACTCGAATTCTTGGGTTATCGGTGTTGGGTTCCCGTGTAACAATTTATTTAACTTAATTTAATTCCTTTTTAAATTAAATTTCATTTCTCCTTTCCTTTATATTTATTTACTTATTGTATTTATTTATTATTTATTTATTTATTTATTTAATTTATGTTGCAAAATTCTCGGGTATTATAGTCTACCCTCCTTAAGAATCAATTTCGTCCTCGAAGTTGTGTTTCGGCTTTTCTCGTGCTAAGAACTAATCCTTTTTGTTTGTTTTATTATTTTGTTACTGAACTTAGAATTAAAATTTCTAAGCTGCCTACGTACCCTGTGAAGGGATCAAGCCATAACGTAGTTCAAAACAATTTGAATTTGTTTGGTTGTTTACAAAAGTGCATGGAATTTACACGGTGTGACATCCTCTCCCCCTTAAGATTACAGTTATGTCCCCATAACTGTGTCGGTGTCGTTTTGGAAGAGTGTCAGGTAACGTTCTCTCATGTCGGATTCCAGTTCCCAAGTTACGATTTCGCTTTCGTGGTTCGACCAAAGGACCTTAACCATCTTGAAGGTTTTATTCCTTGTTATTCTCTCCTTAACGTCTAGAATCCGCACTGGGACTTCTTCATAAGTCAAATCATAGTCGAGTTCGATCACTTCCGGTTGAAGTATATGTGATGGGTCCGGCACATATTTCTTTAGTTGTGAGACATGAAATACATTATGAACTCGATCTAGTTGTGGCGGTAAAGCCAGTCGGTAGGCCAAATTCCCTACTCGCTCTAGAATTTCATAAGGTCCTATGTATCGAGGACTCAACTTTCCTCGTTTGCCAAAGCGCATCACCCCTTCATGGGTGATATCTTTAGAATGACCCTATCTCCCACTTGAAATTCTAGGTCTCGTCGTCTCACGTCAGCATAACCCTTCTGACGGTCTTGAGCGGCTTTCATTTTTCCTTGAATCACCTTTATTTGTTGAGCCATATCTTCGACAAGTTGTGGTCCCACTACCACAGACTTATCGCTTTCTTCCCAACTCAACGGGCTTCGGCACCTTCGTCCATACAACGCCTCAAATGGTTCAATGCCAATGCTAGCATGGTAGTTATTATTATAGGAAAACTCAATTAAGGGTAAATGAGTTTCCCAATTTCCCTTATTCCCTCGCTTTGTTCGTTCGGTGGGGCTGGCGCGCGGTGGGCGCGGTAAATGCCTC
Organism: Hygrophila difformis; assembly: GCA_030278955.1. Lineage (NCBI taxonomy): Eukaryota > Viridiplantae > Streptophyta > Magnoliopsida > Lamiales > Acanthaceae > Hygrophila > Hygrophila difformis. The sequence continues at coordinate 34,028,992 of JAOANR010000003.1, read as the reverse complement.
GCCCCGCGCGGCCACCGCCTGGACTTCGGTCCGGGCGGGTCGTGCGATCCGTCGAGTCTTTCCTTCTCTCTTTCGGACTTCTATCCCTCTATGTTCTTGGACTCCAATTTCCGAGCTATTCTTCGGACTCCCATTTCCTATCGTCATTTTATTCGGATCAAAATTTATGTTTGGACTCGAATTATTGAGTCTATCGGTGTTGGGTTCCCGTGTAACAATTTATTTAACTTAATTTAATTCATTTTTAAATTAAATTTCATTTCTCTTTTCCTTTATATTTATTTACTTATTATATTTATTTATTATTTATTTATTTATTTTATGTTGCAAAATTCTCGGGTATTACACTTTAACCCCAATAGTTGACTTTCCAACTTTAGCCTTATTCCCCTTTGACCCCAACTTTAAATTTTTCATTTAATTTAGTCCAATAGCAACCCATCATGCTTCCGATAATAAAATTAAGCATTAAACTCTATACCTTGGGTTTGACCGCCTTGCTGCCGGGTTTCTCAAGCTCCGGGATTTTACGGACTTCCTCCAACCACATAGCCGCCACCGATGGTTCACCGATTCTTATCTTCTTCAGCAGCAAACAGCACAATCCTATATCGTTTCTTACCTTAGGATGTAACAAGGTTTGGGGTAAAGGGTCTTAACTATATATCTGAATATTTAGAATATTTGGAAGTCTGGATTTTATTGAATAAATATTAAAAATATTATTCAAACATAATTTCCCCTAATGGAGAAGACAGACACTTAGCTCATCATGGAGGAAACAAGACTCTTGAGGATGCACCCCATATTACAAACACAAAGAAAATTTGCAGAAAGATAAATATTACAAATGTTTTGAAGAGTTGGAAGGATTTTTCGATGCCTTCCATCTGCTTCAAATGTCTCTATTTATAGGCGCCCGCGGACTTCAATTGCGGATTCCAAATTTTCTCTAATGCATTGTGATGTCACTGCGTTCGTCACACGCTTTGGATTCCAGGTGGTTATATTATTGCTGAATTATTAATCTTGGGTAGCATCTTTTGTCAACTTTCCACCTTTTTTTGTCGGCCACTAACTTCCAACTACTCCAGACTTGCTTTGTCGGCCTTTAATTATAGTGTATTGCCGACACCTGTAATACCCAAGAATTTTATATCATAAATACAATAAATAAATAAATAAATAATTAAAAGATGAAAAGAGAATAAATAATTAATAGATGAAATGTGGAAATATAATTTAATCCAAGGAATTAAAGTAAAGATAATTTAATTAAATAATTGTCCCAAGAAAACCCAATACAAATGGACTCAATAATTTGAACCCGAAATTAAATTAAGACCCGAATAAAAATTAAGATAGGAAATTGGAGCCCAAAAATAGCCCGGAAATCAGAGCCCGAGAACATAGGAGGATAGAAGTCCGAAAGAGAGGAAAAAAGCCCCGACGGATCGCACGACCCGGCCCGAACCGAAGTCCAAGCCAAGGCCGCGTGTCCTCCGCGCGTTGCGGAGCATATCCCGCGCCACGGGCGCGCCAGAAGGCAGCAACGCCCCGTGCGCGAATCTCTCGCCCGATTTCGGATTTTTCGATGTCGGTTACACGTCTTTCGGCCCAAGACACTCCAAGGCAGCTCTTGGACATCCTCCGGGTCTCCTAAGTCTATAAATACCCTTCTCCTTCGAACCCGAACACTTTTCAACATCTTCAAAATTATTATACGCTTTCAAAACCCTAATTCCCAAGTCGTCGGAGGCAAGGAGGCAACAAAGGATCAAGGTTGGACGAATTCAGAGGCTCTCAATCAAAGTTGGTAAGGTTTTCGTCCATCTTCTTCTATTCGAAAGCGAAACGAATCTAATTTGGACCCTTTTTCTTTTCTAAACCCCGATCCGGATCAAGAAGGAGGATTTTGACGAATCTAGGAAACTAACGGTGGACGAGGAGGCCACTTCTTCAAATTAGACGACCGGAGAACCAATTTTCAAGTAATTTAACACTGACTATGGTTTTGGGTGACTAAAAACAACCGAACGAATGGATAATAAGAAACCCTAATTAAAAATCTGTTCACACCGGCGCAGTAACTTTGCACGAATTTTTTGTAGCATTTAAAATGCTCAAACGTAAAAACTCAAAACATAAAATGTGTTTCTAATACCCTGATCTATACTGTGTAAAATTTTCAGAATTTTTCATTAAGATTTGATAACCGAAAATTGACCTAGACAAACCTGCCTTCAATTTGAATCTTGAAATGGTGGCAGAATCACTTTCCGAACTTGTTGATGATTTTGACACTAGATCTAGGCCGAATTAAGACTTGAGGTGAACATGAAACTTGTAGATCTATGTGTTATGAATCACCCCGTAAAATTTCATCAACATTGGTGTTCATTTGTTAAGTTGATTATTGGATTTTTGAAACTGTTGCTTCTGAATTCGGATAGAATGTTGTTTGTGCATAAATTCATACTTTTGACTTGTTTTCTTAACCCGGATCGAAAAATTTAAAACACAAAACTTGTTCGCTACTGTGTTGTCAAGCTACTGACCAATTTTCGAAATTTTTGGCCTTGAGATGAATTTTTAAATCGCATTGGCGCGAACAGCGACACAAAGAAGTCATAATTTGAGAAATTGAGATATTGTGAAATTATCTTTTCTAAACATGCAAATGAAACTCTTTGAAATTAATAAACAAACGTTTTCGAAAAATCCCCTTGCGACTTGATTAAAAATCTATGTAGGGGGTGAGTGCTCTGCAGGGTGCCCTCCTAGCTTTACACGTCGTGCCTGAATGGGCGATGGTGTTGAATATGAAAAATTATGCCAAAACGGCGAGATATTTTGGGCCTACACTCTCGAGAGTATCCATATGGGTTTTCGAGGCTCTGGAGTGGTACTGGGTATGGCGGATTTGGCTGAGGCCAACGGTTACTTGAAATATGAAGAGATTGCGATGCAATCGAGAAATACTTGAAAAACTTGATCTTGGAGTAATTGGGGATAGTTAAAAGACTTTTCCTTATTGCTTTTATTTAAATTATGCTTTTAAATCATGCCATGTATTTATCTTACCATGTAAGCTATATGTATGATCATTTAGAATCCATGTTTTAAGTTATGCCATTTTAATTGTTAGTAGTTAAATAAATTAAATTGTATACTGTCTATTAGCATGTTTTGATAAATTAATTAATGGCTTTTAAACCTCTTAGTCATATGCTATTTGTTAACTTACTCAGCACGCTTTTGCTGACCAAACCATGTTTCTCTTTTCTTTTAGAGTATGAGGAATATGCATGATCATATGCATGCATGGGATTAATTGGGAAAACATTATTTTTAAATTCTGCATTTATCTATGACTTGCATAAATGGGCTTGTTTAACCCGTGTTTTGGCCATGTTGGCCCAATTTTAATTCCGCTGCAATATATATATATATATATAAGTATTACATTCCGCTGCAACTATGATGATATTATTTTCGAATTATATTACATTGGCTGCTGTTAATTGTTGTAAATGTTTTAAATACAACAATACCATAGTCGTGTATCTCTTTAGCTAGCTCGAAGAAGTCGTGTCTTGCTAGGGAGGTGTGGCGGTAACATCCCGGCCCGGGTTATCAAATTCGGGGTGTTACAAGTTGGTATCAAAGCCCGGATATTTTTAAATTATTATTTTAAACCATTGTTATTTTTAAACTACTATTATTATTACTTTCATTATTTTTAAGTATTTTTAAACCATTAGTTTTAAAATGATTATTATCTTATAAAGCCCAAATTATTATTTTAGAGTTTTAGCCCAAACACTATTTTTAAATTGAAGCCCAAATTATTTTAAACCACAATTATTTTTAAAGCCCAATCCCCATATTTTTAATAAAGCCAAATTATTATTCTTTTTGGCCCAATATAGAGGCCCAAATCATATTACCATTATTTTAAGCACACCATGGGATAGATTTTTATTTTAGAAACCCATGGGAAAAATAAATATAGTGCGCGAATTATTTTTGGGGGATCATCATTTGTATGTGCATACTACATTTTCTACACCTAGATAATTTAGAAGCTTGGCATGTTCTAACTTAGATCTTTTGCTACACTAGATGGCTAACCAAGACATGACGAACCTAATGGTCAAAATGATGAGCGCTTATCTGGATTCCCAACAAAATATACAACAACTGAAACACCGCGTAGCTCAATTGGAGGCAAATCTGCACCATATGGGTAGCCTAAGGGAAGCAGACCACCGCTACATCAATCAACTTGAACATCAAATCAACGACCTCACTGAACTAACCCCTCAGTTAAACAATCAAGGATTAGATCTGCTCCACCTCACAGACATTCTACTGCCGATCAGCCCGGTGGAAAATCATTTGATAGGGCCGGCGAGTCCAAACCCAGCAGAGGAAGACCCAGTGGAGGAAGACCCAGTGGAAGACCCTGCTACCCTGCCGGAAGGGGTTTAGATTCTTAGGAATTCTATTTTAAGTAAATACTATTTTTGCTAGTAAATATTTCCATTCTTGTACATCCTCTTACTTGTACTAAAAATTTCTTTAAGAAATAAAATACAAGTTTTATTTATTTACTTATCCATTTATTTAAAATTCCCTAAATTCCAAAAAGAAAAATCGAAACCCTAAACCCTAAAACCAAACCCTAAACTCCAAACCCTAAACCTAAACCCTAAACCCTAAACCTTGAACCCTAAACCCTAAACCCTGAACCCTGAAAAAAAAATGTGCACGCCGTGTTCGAATCGTAGCCTTGAATGCTAAATTCGGACGTACATTTAACACTTGATCTCATATATGACTTCTCAATTCCCTGTTCAAACGGTCTATCCAAACTCTTGTAATCTAATCTATATACGTTTGTAACAGAATGGCACCAAGGGGTAGATCGAGAAACCAGCCTGCTCCCCAACCCACTAATGAAGTACCACCGATTAACACAGAGCCAGCTCAGCCAGTAGGAGCACAGAACCAAGGTGCGCAAGACGCCCCCGCACCGAACAATGTGGACGATCGTCTCCGGACGATAGAGGAGGTCCTGATTGCGCTAGGGAAATGCGCAAGTTAATCAAGGGCAAGCCGCGGCGGTACCTCTGCCCCAGGCTCGCATTAATTATCTAGCAATGGTGAATCCGTACCAGCCACCCCACTATGCTGGTGAGGAGGAACCTGCGAAATTGGAGAAGTGGATTAGGACCTTTGACAAGTTGTTAAGCACGGTCAAGTGCCCGGAAGGGGAGAAGGTGCGCGTCGCCTCATATTACTTGGGAGGCGAAGTAGACGATTGGTGGCAGGCCACCTAGGGAAAGCTAACAAAGGATGAGGAGCCCTACTCATGGGCTGAGATGATGGAACTGCTCAGGGACCGATTTTACCCCCTGAGTACAAAGGCGGCCATGTACGAGGAGTTTCTGTCACTGAAACAAGGCGGGCAGACTGTACAGGAATATTACAACCGCTTCAAGGAGTTGGTGCGATTCGCGCCAAGGTTGGTGCCCACGGACGTGGAGAAAGCCCATAAGTTTGAGATGGGCTTGAATCTGGAAATCAGAGAGGTGATCACAGGGGTACACTACCCCGACTTGCAGGCAGTGTACGATCGTGCTGTGGCAGTGGCACGAGTACAGCAATTGAAAAGGAGGGTGAATGGGGAGTACAGCCGGCGTCCCCAGGATAAAAGAAATCGGGACAACAGAAATGAGAGCAACACAAGAAGAAATTAGTATCGGGGAGGGCCGAATAGGCCACAACAAATGAACAATGGGAGAAGTTTAATCAAGGAGGTCCAGTGCCACCGTGCTCAAGGTGTGGCAGACCTCATCTAGCGAGGGGATGCCCTCAGCAAAGTGCATGCTACCGATGTGGCCGGATGGATCACCAGAGTCGGGAATGCCGGACTAGATTGGAAAACATCAAAAAGATAGAGGATTTGGTCCCGGGGCCGGTGCAGCCTCAAAATCAAAATGGACGAAATGGAAATAATCAGGGTACAGACCCCCTCAGAATCCTAACCAGAACCAGCGCCCTCCACAGCATCAGCAAGAGAATCAACAGCCGAATCTGAATCAGCAGGGCAATCAAGGACGCCCTATGGGACGACTCAACGTGATCAACCAAGCAGACGTGCCTGCGCAGGGGGAAGTGATGGCAGGTACATTTCACGTTTTAAATACACCCCTTAAGGTTTTATTTGATTCTGGAGCAAGTTGTTCTATTATAGCATCAAGAGTAGTACCTGAGTTAGATCTACCTAAGTGCGAGATAATTATCTTAGCAATTCAACTGCCTTCAGGAGAAATAGTAGCGTGCTCTAAATGATATGACGGAATTCCTATAGTGATCAAGAACGTAGAATTCTTCGCAAACTTAGTAGAATTTAACTTAAGGGACTTTGACATTATACTGGGAATGGACTAGTTGTCCCAGTATAAAGCGGTCATCGAATGTCAGAAGCAAAAGATCACCCTGTCAAAAAGTAGGGGAAGGAGAGTTATCTTTTACTCTCAACCCCCTAAGAGGAGCAACAAAATCGTTAGCGCCCTCAAACTGAGTAACTTGATGCGTAAGGGGTATGAATTGTATGCATGCTACGTTCACAACCTTGAGGCGGAAGAGAACAAGGTTGAAAACATTCCAGTGGTAAGAGAATACCCAGACGTGTTTCCCGAAGATGTTCTGGGCATGCCACCTAAACGAGATCTTGAATTCACCATAGATCTCATTCCCGGAATCAGAGCCTGTTTCAAAAGCTCCGCACCGGATGGCGGCATTGGAGATGAAGGATTTGAAGGAGCAACTCGAAGAACTATTGGGGAAGGATACATAAGACCGAGTACTTCTACATGGGGAGCACCGGTTTTATTCGTTAAGAAGAAAGACGGAGGATTGCATCTTTGTATTGATTATAGGGGATTAAATCAAGTGACCATCAAGAATAAATATCCCCTGCCGAGGATTGAGGATTTATTCGATCAATTGAAGGGTGCTTCGGTATTCTTGAAGATTGATTTGCGATCTGGGTATCACCAACTGAGGATCGCCGAGAAGGACATCCCAAAGACGGCGTTTCGAAATCGTTATGGCCACTATGAGTTCACAGTGTTATCCTTTGGGTTAACAAATGCTCCTGCAATGTTCCTGAATCTCATGAACAATGTCTTTCGAGAGTTGCTAGATCAGGGTGTAGTAGTGTTCATAGATGGCATCCTGATCTACTCAAAGAGCGAGGAAGAGCATTCCCAATTTTTGCATCAAGTGTTAGGGATCTTGAGAAGGAATCAACTGTATGGCAAGTTGTCCAAATACGATTTTTGGTTGAAGGAAGTAGCGTTTCTTGGACACATAGTATCCACTGATGGAGTTTCAGTGGACCCGGCGAAAGTTTCGGCCGTGACAGAATGGGCAGCGCCGACGAGCCTAACGGGAATAAGGAGTTTTCTTAGATTGGCTGGGTATTATAGGTGATTTGTGAAGGACTTCTAAAAATTGCACGTCCTTTAACCCAGCTACTGAAGAAGGGAGTAAAGTATGAGTGGACCGATGCGTGTGAGACTGCGTTTCAAGAGCTGAAGAAACGACTCACGACCACACCCGTACTGACACTACCATCAGAGAATGGTGACTTCGAAGTTTACAGTGATGCTTCGAAAGAAGGATTAGGATGCGTTCTGATGCAAGACTTGAAGGTCGTTGCATATGCATCACGCCAATTGAAACCCCACGATGAGAACTACCCGACACACGACTTGGAATTGGCAGCTGTCGTTTTCGCTCTGAAGATATGGAGACACTATCTTTATGGGCGAAAGTGTCGAATGTTCACCGATCACAAGAGTCTGAAGTATATATTCACTCAAAATGAGTTGAATTTGAGGCAGCGAAGATGGTTGGAGCTCATCAAGGATTATGACTTGGAGATATTCTACGACGAGGGGAAAGCGAATGTAGTAGCCGATGCCTTAAGTCGGAGGACCCAACACGTGGCGCACTCGTTGGTGATTCTGCCAGCATTGTACATGAATTTGGCAAGATTGGATGTGGAACTTGTGCATCCTGGCACAGTGAGTGAGATGGTCAACGCAATGGTTGCAGGGACTCTAATTTTCTGACGAGATAAGACTCGCTCAACCGGGCGATGTAAAGTTGGAAAGGATAAAGAAGAGCATTGCCGATGGTAAGGCAATAGGATTTTCTATTCACGAGGATGGAAGCATTCGCTTCAAGGGAAGATGGTGTGTGCCTCAGAAGTGCGTCGAGCTGAAACAGCGATTGATTGAGGAAGGGCATAACACGCCATATTCAGTGCATCCCGGGGGTGACAAACTTTATAAGGATCTGAAGAAGATCTATTGGTGGCCAGGAATGAAGAAGGAAGTGGCAGACTTCGTGGCGAAATGCCTCACCTGCCAGAAGGTTAAGGTAGTGCGACAAAAGCCCTTAGGGTTGATACACTGGAGATTCCAAGTTGGAAGTGGGATAGCATCTCGATGGACTTTGTCTCGGGATTACCACGCTCACCTAAAGGGATGAATAAGATTTGGGTGATCGTGGATAGGCTAACAAAAACGGCCATATTTATCCCGATGAAGAACACTTTGACTATGGACCAACTGGCCCGAGCTTACATTGATAATGTGGTACGACGACATGGCATACCACATGACATCATTTCTGATAGAGACAGTAGATTTGTCTCTCACTTTTGGACAGAGTTACAAAAAGCTCTTGGTACTCAAATCAAAATGAGCACTGCATTCCACCCGATGACGGATGGACAAACCGAAAGAACAACCCAAACCTTGGAGGACATGCTAAGAGCATGTGGTTAAGGGAAGTTGGGAAAACCATTGTAATACCCGAGAATTTTAATGCATAAAATAAATACATAAATAAAACAATAACAATAAACAAATAAATAAATAAATAAACATAATACGTAGATAAGGAAATGAGAAATGGAATTTAATTTCCAATACCCGCAAAGCCAAAAGACGATTTCAATCAAATATCGGGTTCCCGTGTACCCGACACCAATGGACTCGAGAACTCTAGTCCAAACGTAAATTTAGGTCCGAATAAAATAACGATAGGGCCCCTATTCCCGAAGATACCCCTGAAAATCGGAGTCCGAGAACATAGAGGGTTAGAAGTCTGAAAAAGATGAGGAAATGCCCGACGGATTGCACGACCAGCCCAGACCGAAGTCCAGGCGGCAGCCGTGCGGAGGCCGCGCGGTGTTTGGCTAAACGGCGCGCCAGCGGACTGATTCGCCCGTTGCGAGATTTACTTGCCCGAATCCGGATTTTCCGACTTCGGTTGTTTCCTTTCAACTCAAGACTCACCAAGGCCAACCTTGGACGTCCCTAGGTCATGCCTATCTATAAATAACACCTCTTGTCAGCCCCGAACACTTTTCAAAACCCTACAACTCTCTATACGTTCGGAAACCCTAATTTCGGAGTCGTCGGAGGCACGAAACCAAGGCGAGGACAGTCGTGGACGAAAATCGGAAGATCTCCAGCGTTGTGGTAAGTTCTGACCCGATCCTTGTTCCATATGAGATTCGAAAACGAATCCTAATTTTGTCTTTTTCTTCTCTACGCCCCGAATCGGATCTAGAACGAAGAACCCGACGAACCGAGGAGATAACAGTGGACTGGAAGCCACGCCTCCGAATCGACAAACCCGGACGACTGTAAATCGGTAAGTTAATACTTACATGGTTTTGGGAGTAATTAAAACACTTTAATCTAAAGGTTTAACTAAGATGAATGATTTTTCCGGCGCAGCGTTTTTGAACGATTTTTCCGAACCCTTAAAAGTCTTCAAACGGGAAAACTTAAAACACGAAAAATGTTCCTAAGGCTTAGTTCTATCTCCTGTAAATTTTCAGAATTTTTCATGATTTTGTGTTATATCAAATCAACCCCGAACCGGACTGTTTTAGTTTGAATCTTGAATTTCTTGACAGAACTTAGGTCCGAACTTGTAGGCATTTTTGATATTAGTTCTAAGTGGATTCAGATCTTTAGCCGAACATGAAAGTTGTAGATAATTGTCTTAGGAAGATCTCTGTAAAATTTCATCAAATTTGGAGTTCATTGGCTATAGTAGATCTTGATACTTTGAAACTGCTGTGTGTTAAATTCGAACAGATTATTGGTATGACAAAACTTGACGTTTTTGACCTATTTCCATAACTCGAATCGAAAAAGTTAAAACAAAAAACTTTTTCATCTCTGTGTTTTCATGTCACTGGTAAAAGTTTAGAATTTTCGAACTTGAATCCGATTTTTAATGAATTTTAGAGTAAACAGTGGTTTACCGAAGTCAAATCTTGATATTTTGTTGAAACGGTGAAATTAGCCTTTAAGGTTAGAACGAGTCGAAATCTCTTTTTAAATAAATTAAGTGAAATCAGAATTTTGGAAAATAAATCCCCTTACAAACTTGATCAATTAAAATTAGGGGTGAGTGCTCTGCAGGGTGCCCCCTAACTATTCACTTCGTGCCTTTATGGACGATGGTGACCCCACGCGAAATTTGAAATACATTGCCAAAACGGCATGAGATATATGGCCTACACTCTCGTGAATATCCATTTGGGTTTCCCGAGGCTCCGGAGTGGTACTGGGTATGGCGGATACGGCTGCGGCCGCCGCGCTACCGGCTAAATTTGACGAGATTGCATTGCAATCGTGAAATACTTGAAATTATTAAATCTTGGGTGTAAGGGGGAATTAAATTAAATTATTTATTTTTATTGTCCATTTAAATTATTTAAATGCTTTATTTAAATTAATTATGGTCTTTATTTTAAATCGTGTGAACAGTGTTGTTAAATGGAGCCATGAATTAAATTGTGCAATTTGGTTAGTTAGTCGAATTAAATTAAATTATATGTGATTTATTATTATCATGTTTTCATTAAATGTTAAATTAATGGCTTTTAAACCCTACGATCATGTCTGTGTTAACTTACTCAGCAAGTTGTGCTGACCAAACCATTTATTTCCTTTTTTTTTACAGAGTATGTGGAATGAACATGAGGACGTACATGCATGGGATTCTGGGAAACATTATATTTTAAATTCTTGCATTAGACTATAGTATAAACGGGCCTGTTTAACCCGTGTTTTGACCATGTTGGTCCTATTTACATTTCCGCTGCAATACTTATACTGAGATATTGTTTTTCCGCTGCATTATGATATTATTTTCGAACTTATATTGTATGGGCTGTTTTTAAACGTTTTAAATATTTTAAATTCTGCAATACCTAGCCTTGCATCTCTTTAGTAAGCTCGAAGAAACCGTGTCTTGCTAGGGAGGTGTGGTGGTGATATCCCGACCGGGGTGTTACAAGTTGGTATCAGAGCCCGGCTATTTTTAAACTATTATTTTTAAACCATTACTATTTTTAAACTACTATTAATACTTCTATAAATATTATTATTTTTAAGTGAGCACTAGTATTTTGACTATTATTTTAAATTTTAAAGTATTATTTCCATGGAATAAATTTCTATTTTTAAAACCCATGGGAATTAGAGAAAAATATATAAATATATAAGCAATGTTTAAATTATTTTTGGGGGGAATCATCATTTGCATTTGCATATTGCATTTCTTTTACTTAGAGAACTTAGAATCTTGGCGAATTTTAACTTAGAATCTTGGCGAATTTTAACTTAGATCTTTTGCTTGCGCTAGATGGCTAGTCAAGATATGATGAACTTGATGATCAAAATGATGAACGCTCACTTCGACTCCCAACAAACCATAGAATAAATGAAACATCGTATAGCTCACTTGGAGGCAAATCTGCACCAAATGGGAGACTTAAGGGAAGCTGACCTCCAACACTTCCTGAACTTGAGAGTTGTTGATCAAGGTCGCATAAAAGACTTAGAAACTCAAGTGCGAAAACTCACTGAACGGGGCGATGCGATGATAGACCAAATCAAGGACCTAGGGATGGAACTGCATGACCTCACTGATATAGTGGTACCATGCAGCCCTGTGGAAGACCATTTGATGGGACCACGAAGCCCAAGACCCGCAGTGGAGAGCCCATCAGGCCTTATTCGTGGACGGTACGGAACCCTTGGACTCTGGCCTCACATGGTCCGCCCGTCGCCAACCTCAAGCCCAAACCTAAGCCCTGTGGAGAACCATTTGGAGGAACTATAGGAACCAACTCCGGAAGTCGTCGATCCACCTTCCCCAGTGTTTTATAGACCTTTGGGCACCGGCCAAGTCTCTGATGAGGATGATCCAATGGAAGACCCCACTACCTTGCCAGAGGGAGCATAGATCTTTTAGATACTTTGTCTTAGATTGTACATTTATTTTGCGCATCCTATTACTTGTATTAAATTTCTTGTAAGGAATAAAATACAAGTTTGATTTTCTTTAAAACTCTTCGACCCTAAATAAGTCGACGGTGAAAAAAAAATGCCATAAAAGGAGGACGGAATGGTTCAAACACATTTTTCTCTAAACGACATTAGTCAAACCAAACAACTAAGCAATGATACAACGGAAGCATAAAGTACTAAACATAATCAGCAAGATCACCGTTAAACAGTCTCATAGAAAAACAACCGAATAAAACACTACCACTACGATCCTAAATAGAGATGCAGGGACGAAAGATCACTGGTCAGGAGGCGGTAACTGACGACGCATATACTCGTCCATCTGGCGCATGTAGGCATACATGTCGGTCATGGTGGCCTGCTGCTCCAGCTGCCTCGTAGTGATCGTATTCATGCTAGCATGGTATAGATCCATCCTGGCATCCAAAGCATCATAACGAGCCTGCCCGGCTGCGAACCCCGCATCTATGCTAAGCTGCATACCCTGCATCATCTGAAGTATATGCGGCATCTCCGGACCCTGCTGGGGAACCACGGGAGGAGGAGGTGGCTGCTCAGGAGGAACAACTAGAATCAAACCATCGCCATCGGGCTCCGGGTGAAGGACGGCCCGAGGAGCTCCACGTCGCAAAGCACCGCGTCGAGCAGCGTACGTAGGGATACAGTAGTAGTCACCAGCAGCTAACTCGTAAGGATCCGTCTCCGATGTAGTACGGATCCCCTGAGCCGCACACAAACCACAAATAAGGTGAACATGAGTGATCACCCTACTCCCTTGTCCTCGGCGAATACCCCTCAGACTATCCTCGATACAAGCCCCAACATTCACCCTACCACCTCGGGCGATAAAACAAATGGTCTCATAGACATGATCTAGGACGATATTGCTCCGGGTAATCGGCCGGACGCGCCCTAACCATATCTGAGTAAGCTCACGCCATGGTGAGTCCATCGTCGCTAGCCGCATCTCGGCGCCACCTCAGTGCACAAAACACCCCATGCAGGCGGGGGTATACGGCCCTCAGGCTGTGGCCGAAATATGCCGTCGTCAAGGAGACCAAAGTAGACGTTGATCGCCCGAGCACTGAAATCTAAGTAGCGACCACGAACCCAGACTTGAGATAAGTCGTTGTCTCCCCAAGACCGCCAATATTGGCTATGACCTCCATAGCTAAATAACCGGAAGCAATGCCCTCGGGATGGCGCGCGAGTCCAGGCCACTGAAGATGGTCCAAAACCGCCCTAACCCTGTCATCGTCTACATGAAGAGGATACATGCCTCTCTCTGGAACATAAGACCTATTCCGACGAAGCTCGTCGAAATAGAACTCATGGGAAGCCATCGTCGCAAACCGATACCTATCGTGTCGGTGGGGACGCACCTCATCAGGAAGACCCCTGAGCCTCGAGCCCCGCTGCTCCTCGACCTCCTCAGACTCACTATCATCAGTATCCGGCATCACCGGAGCAGCAGTACTAGGGCCAGCTGCGTCACGCCGAGTGGCTCGTCTCTTGGCCCCCGGAAGAACCATAAGAGACGCCCAGACAACCCACAAGAAAAGCAACATCCTGCAAATACCCAACCAATGTCAATCATAAGGTTAATTTCTACACAATAATTATATAGCAAAAATACAGAAGAATATTAGGTATAGTCTCCAATGCGAGCAATCCAAGAGGGTATCCAATCCAATAGTTTGTAACCAAACCAAAGAATGTGCCCAAATAAAGTCCAAAACCCATTGTGGCATTTCATCGAACACGTTAAGTGCGCAATTAACCAAGTTTAAAGTTTACTTACAAACATAGGGGAATTCTCCACAAAACCAAACAGGTACTTGAAAAATGACCCATAATCGCAATGTATCGATAAACAATAACAATTAAACCGTTTTCATATCCACAATACCAATATAATTCGAAAACTTCATATCTGTCCTAACACCCAAATTCTAATAGAAACTATCCCAAAAATGGGCATACATTACCGCACAAACACTACCTAATCGACAAAATAGCGCCAAGAATCACATAAACTCGCTAATTGCATCAATCAAGCCTAAAAACAACAAATCCCCAATTCTTATACCTAAAACCTAATTTCTAAATTCACCCAAAAATCAAGTTATTCGAAGCATAAAAATTGAAATTGGCAAGTGGAAGTAGTAAATACATACCTTGCAAAGCAAAATCGAAGTCGGGAATGGAAGAATTGGAGGATGAGAGAGCGAATTCGGGAACAAACTAGAAGAAGCCTCCGATGTGGAAATGGGCAGAGTGGCTCGCGCGGGGCACGAGCCCCATTTTTTTCGGACTGCTGTGGCCGCGCGCTCCCGCGCGGAGACCGCGCGGGCCACGAAAAATGTTTTTTTATTTATTTTTTTTATTAATTTCCTTACCTTGTATTATTTTACACAACCAACTATACGGCAAGTTGTCCAAATGCGATTTTTGGTTGAAGGAGGTAGCATTTCTCGGACATATAGTATCTGCTGATGGAGTCTCAGTGGATCCAACAAAAGTTTCTGCCGTAACAGAGTGGGCAGCGCCGACGAGTCCAACGGAAATAAGGAGTTTCCTTGGATTGGCTGGGTATTATAGACGTTTCGTGAAGGATTTTTCGAAAATCGCACGTCCTTGAACCCAACTACTGAAGAAAGGAGTCAAATACGAGTGGACAGAGGCGTGTGAGGCTGCGTTTCAAGAGTTGAAGAAACGACTCACAACGACACCCGTATTGACGCTACCATCGGAGAATGGTGACTTCGAAGTTTACAGCGATGCTTCGAAGGAAGGTTTAGGTTGTGTTTTGATGCAAGACTCAAGGGTCGTTGCATACGCATCACGCCAGTTGGAACCTCACGAGGAGAACTACCCGACACACGACCTGGAGTTGGCAGCAGTCATTTTCGCTCTAAAGATATGGAGACATTATCTTTACGGGCGAAAGTGTCGAATGTTCACCGACCACAAGAGCTTGAAATATATATTCACTCAGAAGAAGTTGAATTTAAGACAGCGAAGGTGGTTGGAACTTATTAAGGATTACGATTTAGAAATATCCTCCCACGAAGGGAAGGCGAATGTATTAGCCGATGCCCTAAGTCGGAAAACCCAACACGTGACAAACTTGTTGGTAATTCCGCGCGGCATTGTATATAGATTTGGCGAGATTAGATGTGGAACTTGTGCATCCGGGCATAGTAAGTGAAACGATCAACGCCATGGTCGTAAAAACTCCAATATTGGACGAGATTAAGCTCGCTCAACCGGGCGATGCGAAACTCGAGAAGATAAAGGCGTGTATTGCCGAGGGTAAGGCACTAGGATTTGCTATCCACGAGGATGGAAGCATTCGCTTCAAGGGGAGATGGTGCGTACCCCAGAAGTGTGCCGAGTTGAAGCAAAGGTTGATGGAGGAAGGACATAACACGCCCTATTCCGTGCATCCCGGAGGTGACAAACTTTACAAAGATCTGAAGAAGATCTATTGGTGGCTGGGAATGAAGAAGGAAGTAGCGGACTTCGTGGAAAAATGCCTCACCTGCCAAAGGGTTAAGGCAGTGAGACATAAACCCTTAGGGTTGATGCAACCACTAGAAATTCCAAGTTGGAAGTGGGATAGCATCTCAATGGACTTTGTCTCGGGATTACCACGATCACCTAAAGGCATGAACAAGATTTGAGTGGTTGTGGATAGGCTAACGAAGACGGCCATATTTATCCCGATGAAGGACACGTGGACTATGGACCAATTGGCCCGAGCCTACGTTGATAATGTGGTACAAAGATATGGAGTACCACATGACATCATTTCTGACAGAGACAGTAGATTTGTCTCTCATTTTTGGACGGAGTTACAAAAAGCTCTCGGTACTCAAATCAAAATGAGCACCGCATTCCACCCGATGACGGATCGACAAACCGAGAGGACAATCCAAACACTAGAAGACATGCTGAGAGCATGTGTGTTGGAATTTAAGGGAAATTGGGAGACTCATTTACCCTTAATTGAGTATTCCTATAACAATAGCTACCATGCTAGCATCGGCATGGCACCTTTCGAGGCGTTGTATGGACGAAAGTGCCGAAGCCCGTTGAGCTGGGAAGAAAACGATAAGTCTGTGGTAGTAGGACCACAACTTGTCAAAGAAATGGCTCAACAAATAAAGGTGATTCAAGGGAAAATGAAAGCCGCTCAAGACCGTCAAAAGGGTTATGCTGACGTGAGACGACGAGACCTAGAATTTCAAGTGGGAGATAGGGTCATGCTAAAGATATCACCCATGAAGGGGGTGATGCGCTTTGGCAAGCGAGGAAAATTGAGTCCTAGATACATAAGACCTTATGAAATTCTAGAACGAGTCGGAAATTTGGCCTACCGACTGGCTTTACCGCCACAACTAGATCGAGTTCATAATGTTTTCCATGTCTCACAACTAAAGAAATATGTGCCGGACCCGACACATGTACTTCAACCGGAAGTGATCGAACTTGATGACGATCTGACTTACGAAGAAGCCCCAGTGCGAATTCTAGACGCTAAGGAGCGAGTAACAAGGAATAAGACCGTCAAGATGGTCAAGGTTCTTTGGTCAAACCATGAAAGTGAGACGGCAACTTGGGAATTGGAATCCGACATGAGAGAGCGATACCCGACACTGTTCCAAACTGACGAAGACACAGTTATGGGGACATAACTGTAATCTTAAGGGGGAGAGGATGTCATACCCGTGTTTTTTCGTGTTTTCGTGCACTTTTATAAACAAACAAACAAATTCAACGTGTTTTGAACTACGTTATGGCTTGATCCCTTCATAGGGTACGTAGGCAGCTTAGAAGTTTTAATTCTAAGTTCAGTCACAAAATAATAAAACAAACAAAAAGACCTTAGCACGAGAAAAGCCGAAACACAACTTCGAGGACGAAGTTGATTCTTAAGGAGGGTAGACTGTAATACCCGAGAATTTTAATACATAAAATAAATACATAAATAAAACAATAACAATAAACAAATAAATAAATAAATAAACATAATACGTAGATAAAGAAATGGGAAATGGAATTTAATTTCCAATACCCGTAAAGCCAAAAGACGATTTAATCAAATATCGGGTTCCCGTGTACCCGACACCAATGGACTCGAGAACTCTAGTCCAAACGTAAATTTAGGTCCGAATAAAATAACGATAGGGCCCCTATTCCCGAAGATACCCCTGAAAATCGGAGTCCGAGAACATAGAGGGTTAGAAGTCTGAAAAAGAGGAGGAAATGCCCGACAGATCGCACGACCCGCCCGGACCGAAGTCCAGGCGGCAGCCGCGCGGAGGCCGCGCGGTGTTTGGCTAAACGGCGCGCCAGGTCCACGCCAGCAGACAGATTCGCCCGTTGCGAGATTTACTCGTCCGAATCCGGATTTTCCGACTTCGGTTGTATTCCTTTCGGCTCAAGACTCACCAAGGCCGACCTTGGACATCCCTAGGTCGTGCCTATCTATAAATAACACCTCTTGTCAGCCCCGAACACTTTTCAAAACCCTACAACTCTCTATACGTTCGAAAACCCTAATTCCGGAGTCGTCGGAGGCACGAAACCAAGGCGAGGACAGTCGTGGACGAAAATTGGAAGATCTCCAACGTTGTGGTAAGTTCTGATCCGATCCTTGTTCCATATGTGATTCGAAAATGAATCCTGATTTCGTCTTTTTCTTCTCTACGCCTCGAATCGGATCTAGAACGAAGAACCCGACGAACCGAGGAGATAAACGGTGGACTGGAAGCCACGCCTCCGAATCGACGAACCCGGACGACTGTAAATCTGTAAGTTAATACTTACATGCTTTTGGGAGTAATTAAAACACTTTAATCTAAAGGTTTAACCAAGAATTCGAAAATCTGTCAACACGAAATCTTTACTGGCGCAGCGTGTTTGCATGATTTTTCTGAACCCTTAAAAGTCTTCAAACGGAAAAACTTAAAACACGAAAAAACGTTCATAAGGCTTAGATCTATCTCCTGTAAAATTTTCAGAATTTTTCGTGATGTTCTGTTATATGAAATCAACCCCGAACCGGACAGTTTTAGTTTGAATCTTGAATTTCTTGACAGAACTTAGGTCCGAACTTGTAGGCGTTTTTGACATTAGTTCTAAGTAGATTAAGATCTTTAGCCAAACATGAAAGTTGTAGATAATTGTCTTAGGAAGATCTCTGTAAAATTTCATCAAATTTGGAGTTCATTTGCTATAGTAGATCTTGGTACTTTGAAACTGCTGTGTGTTAAATTCGGACATATTATTGGTATGACGAAACTTGACGTTTTTGACCATTTCCATAACTCGGATCGAAAAAGTTAAAACACGAAACTTGTTCATCTCTGTATTTTCGAGTAACTGGTAAAATTTTAGAATTTTTGGACTTGAATATGATTTTTAATGAATTTTAGAGTAAATAGTGGTTTACCGGAGTCAAATCTTGATATTTTGTTGAAACGGTGAAATCAGCCTTTAAGGTTAGAACGAGTCGAAATCTCTTTCTAAATAAATTAAGTGAAATCAGAATTTTGGAAAATAAATCCCCTTACAAACTTGATCTAATTAAAAATTAGGGGTGAGTGCTCTGCAGGGTGCCCCCTAACTATTCACTTCGTGCTTTTATGGACGATGGTGACCCCGCGCGAAATTTGAAATACATTGCCAAAACGGCATGAGATATATGGCCTACACTCTTGTGAATATCCATTTGGATTTTCCAAGGCTCCGGAGTGGTACTGGGTATGGCGGATACGGCTGCGGCCGCCGGGCTACCGGCTAAATTTGACGAGATTGCAATGCAATCGTGAAGTACTTGAAATTATTAAATCTTGGGTGTAAGGGGGAATTAAATTAAATTATTTATTTTTATTGTCCATTTAAATTATTTAAATACTTTATTTAGATTAATTATGGTCTTTATTTTAAATCGTGTGAACTGTGTTGTTAAATGGAGCCATGGATTAAATTGTGCAATTTGGTTAGTTAGTCAAATTAAATTAAATTATATGTGATTTATTATTATCATGTTTTCATTAAATGTTAAATTAATGACTTTTAAACCCTACGATCATGTCTGTGTTAACTTACTCAGCAAGTTGTGCTGACCAAACCATTTATTTCCTTTTTCTTACAGAGTATGTGGAATGAACATGATCACGTACATGCATGGGATTTTGGGAAACATTATATTTTAAATTCTTGCATTAGACTATAGTATAAACGGGCCTGTTTAACCCGTGTTTTGACCTATGTTGGTCCTATTTACGTTTCCGCTGCAATACTTATACTGAGATATTGTTTTTCCGCTGCATTATGATATTATTTTCGAACTTATATTGTATGGGTTGTTTTTAAATGTTTTAAATATTTTAAATTCTGCAATACCTAGCCTTGCATCTCTTTAGTAAGCTCGGATAAACCGTGTCTTGCTAGGCATGTGTGGCAGTGAGATCCCGACCTGGGTGACCAAAAACCGGGGTGTTACAACCGTTTACCCTTAATTGAGTTTTCATACAACAATAGCTACCATGCTAGCATTGGCATGGCACCGTTCGAGGCATTGTATGGACGAAGGTGCCGAAGCCCGTTGAGTTGGGAATAAAGCGATAAGATTGTGGTAGTGGGACCACAACTTGTCAAAGATATGGCCCAACAAATAAAAGTAATTCAAGGAAAGATGAAAGCTGCTCAAGACCGTCAAAAGGGTTATGCTGACGTGAGACGACAAGAACTAGAGTTTCAAGTGGGAGATAAGGTTATGCTAAAGATATTACCTATGAAAGGGGTGATGCGCTTTGACAGACGAGGGAAGTTAAGTCCTCGATACATATGACCTTATGAAATTCTAGAACGAGTCGGAAATCTAGCTTACCGACTGGCTTTACCGCCACAATTGGCTCGAGTACATAATGTATTTCATGTATCACAACTAAAGAAATATGTGCCGGACCCGACACATGTACTTCAGCCGGAAGTGATTGAACTCGAAGAGGATTTGACTTATGAGGAAGTTCCAGTGCGAAATTCTCGATGTTAAGGAAAGAATAACGAGAAATAAGACCGTGAAGATGGTCAAAGTTCTTTGGTCGAACCATGAAAACGAAATAGCAACATGGGAATTAGAATCCGACATGAAGGAACGTTACCCGACCTTATTTCATACCGACACAACCACAGTTATGGGGACATAACTGTAAGCTTAAGGGGGAGAGGATGTAACACCGTGTATTTTGGCCCGAAATTACGTAATGGCTTGATCCCTTCACAGGGTACGTAGGCAGCTTGGAAGTTTTAATTCTAAGTTCAGTCACAAAATAATAAAATAAACGAAAGGACCCTAGCTCCTAGCTAGGGAAAACTGAAACGCAACTTCGAGGACGAAGTTGATTCTTAAGGAGGGTAGACTGTAATACCCAAGAATTTTATATCATAAATACAATAAATAAATAAATAAATAATTAAAAGATGAAAAGAGAATAAATAATTAATAGATGAAATGGGGAAATATAATTTAATCCAAGAAGGAATTAAAGTTAAAGATAATTTAATTAAATAATTGTCCCAAGAAAACCCAATACAAATGGACTCAATAATTCGAACACGAAATTAAATTGAGACCCGAATAAAAATTAAGATAGGAAATTGGAGCCCTAGAATAGCCCGGAAATCGGAGCCCGAGAACATAGGAGAATAGAAGTCCGAAAGAGAGGAGAAAAGGCCCAACGGATCGCACGACCCGGCCCGGACCGAAGTCCAGGCCAAGGCCGTGCGGCCTCCACGCGTTGCGGAGCATATCCCGCGCCACGGGCGCGCCAGAAGGCAGCAACGCCCCGTGCGCAAAACTCTCGCCCGATTTTGGATTTTTCGACGTCGGTTGCACGTCTTTCGGCCCAAGACACTCCAAGGCAGCTCTTGGACGTCCTCGGGGTCTCCTAAGTCTATAAATACCCTTCTCCTTCGACCCCGGCCACTTTTCAACATCTTCGAAATCACTATATGCTTTCAAAACCCTAATTCCCAAGTCGTCGGAGGCAAGGAGGCAACAAAGGATCAAGGTTGTTTGCACGAATTTTTCGTACCATTTAAAATGCTCAAACGGAAAAACTCCAAACATAAAATGTGTTCCTAATACCCTGATCTATACGTGTAAAATTTTTAGAATTTTTCGTTAAGATTTGATACCCGAAAATCGACCTAGACGAACCTGCCTTCAATTTGAATCTTGAAATGGTGGCAGAATCACTTTTCGAACTTGTCGATGATTTTGACACTAGATCTAGGCCCAATTAGGACTTGAGGTGAACATGAAACTTGTAGATCCATGTGTTATGAATCACCCTGTAAAATTTCATCAACATTGGTGTTCATTTGTTAAGTTAAAAATTGGATTTTTGAAACTACTGCTTCTGAATTCGGACAGAATGTTGTTTGTGCATAAATTCACACTTTTGACTTGTTTCCTTAACCCCGGATCAGAAAACTTAAAACACGAAACTTGTTTGCTACTGTGTTGTCGAGCTACTGTCCAATTTTCGAAATTTTTGGCCTTGAGAAGAATTTTTAAATCGCATTGGCGCGAACAGCGACACAAAGAAGTCATAATTTGAGAAATTGAGATATTGTGAAATTATCTTTTCTAAACAAGCAAATGAAACTCTTTGAAATTAATAAACAAACATTTTCGAAAAATCCCCTTGCGACTTGATTAAAAATCTATGTAGGGGGTGAGTGCTCTGCAGGGTGCCCTCCTAGCTTTACACGCCGTGCCTGAATGGGCGATGGTGTTGAATTTGATAAATTATGCCAAAACGGCGAGATATTTTGGTCCTACACTCTTGGGAGTATCCGTATAGGTTTCCCGAGGCTCCAGAGTGGTACTGGGTATGGCGGATTTGGCTGATGCCAACGGTTACTTGAAATATGTAGAGATTGCGATCCAATCGAGAAATACTTGAAATACATGATCTTGGAGTAATTGCGGATAATTAAAAGACTTTTCCTTATTGCTTTTATTTAAATTATGCTTTTAAATCATGCTATGTATTTATCTTACCATGTAAGCTATATGTATGATCATTTAGAATCCATGTTTTAAGTTATGCCACTTTAATTGTTAGTAGTTAAATAAATTAAATTATATACTGTGTATCAGCATGTTTTGATAAATTAATTAATGGCTTTTAAACCCCTTAGTCATATGCTATTAGTTAACTTACTCAACACGTTTTTGCTGACCAAACCATGTTTTCTCTTTTCTTTCAGAGTATGAGGAATATGCATGCATGGGATCAATTGGGAAAACATTATTTTTAAATTCTGCATTTATCTATGACTTGCATAAACGGACCTGTAACCCGTGTTTTGGCCATGTTGGCCCAATTTTAATTCCGCTGCAATATATATATTTAAGTATTAAATTCCGCTGCAACTATGATGATATTATTTTTGAATTATATTACATGGGCTGCTTTTAATTGTTTTAAATGTTTTAAATACTGCAATACCATAGCCATGCATCTCTTTAGCAAGCTCGAAGAAGTCATGTCTTGCTAGGGAGGTGTGGCGGTAACATCCCGGCCTGTGTTATCAAATTCGGGGTTTTACAACACCTCTTTTTCTCTTACATTCAACTGTTCTCACTTTTGCTTGTGAAAGTTTTTTGGACGTTTCTTCCCCCTTTTCTTGTTCGGATCCGGATTTCTTCTGAGTTACCCGAATCTTTGAGCCGAATAGGGGTCTTTCATGTTCTGCGCAATATGGGCATATGTGGTTTTCCCATTGGCCAACATGCATCATATTGCATGCCTTTCTTCTGGTTGACTCAGTTGCTGGCAACTTATTTTCCCAGATGAGTAGCCTCTTCTTTTCGAAAGAGGTTTCCGCAAACTCCGTACTTTTCCTTGTTAAAGAATTAACCAGGAACGATCCATTTAAATTATTGGAAAAAATTTTAAATGGATATTTGACCTTTTACATCTCTGTGAGACAGACCCAGAATCCCCATGCTCGTCTAGTGGAGATCTCATCTTCACTGATGGAAAATACCAATGGTGCCTTGTCATCAATGGACTTGACTCTGTTGAAAGCTATCATATCTGGCCTTTGTAATTTAATAAAATGAAAAACCGGGTATGAACCTTTTCCAATGATTTCTGGTGCTGCTGACCTTGAGTTCCTGAATATCTCCTCTTCGGATGTGCGGGTTGTTCTGCCATGATTCATGCACCGCACTACTTATCCATCCCGGAAGTTTTTCTATCTCCGGGAACCCTGGTGATGTAGTATGAACAGATGCTAATGATCCAAAATCATACCACTTTCGGACCTCTTCTGGCTTCGATCCTTCGAGCATCGAGACCATGTTGTATCTTCTGGATGTTTCGATCACCGTCTTGCTGGGGTTGATTCCCCTTTTGGAAATCAGTTATTCCCATTTTCCTTGGTAGTCCAGCCAGACTATAGAAAGGACCTTCTCCTCTATATTGACCTTAGAGGTGCCTGTCATTGGCCTAAGGTTAATTTCTTCCTCTTTTACCCCAGAGGCTGTGGGTTGACTTGAGCTTTCAGAAATGTGACTTTCTTCTTGCTCAATATTTTTTCCGGTCCGACAATGGTTCCTTTGAAGCAGTGCTTGAATCTGCTTCTTCGTAAGTGACCACTTTAGGTTTTTGGGCACCTTTCTCTTTGTTTATCAGGGAGGCCGATGCCTTCCTGATGGGCTATAATATTGTTTCCCATAACGTTGTCATTGCCATATGGGAGGTTCATATATTTGCGGATCATGTCCACATCGCTCTGTTGTATTTGGCCAGCTGCTCGTACATTGATGTCGAGCTGTCCAAAATGCTTTGATAGCTCCTCTAGGTTTTCTCTGAGATGTCGGAATCTCTTAATGATGGAATCAGCTTCAAATGCTTCAATCTCTCGTCAAGAAATCTGCAAGAACATTTTCATGAGATTTTATGACATTAATATCATAAGTATAATATTGACATTCAACTTGCCATTTGATAATACGAGCCTTTTCAATTTTTGATTCAAGTTTATATTTTAGAAAAGCTCTAACATTAGTATTATCAACTTTTAATAGAAATTTCTTGCAAGTAAGAATAAAGGCCATTTTTTAAATGTTTTTCATACTGCAAAGAATTCTTTTTCATTGATGTGCCAAAGTTTGGCTGCTTGTTCGGTGAACAACCCTCTTGTGTATCTACAGGGTTCTTGCCCCGTAGTTGTTTTTCTCATGAGCACTCCTGCCCATCGAAAGTCATTGGTGTCTGTATAGACTACCAACTCATCCTCATCTTGAGGTATTGCGAGTTTCGGCAAGCTATTACAGACTTGCTTTAGTTCGCGAATTCTCTTTTTATGGATTTCTTCCCGTTTCCATTTAGAGCTTTCAGTCTCTTTCATCAGTGGTGTAAAATCCTTTCTATATTTTGCAAGGTCTTTTACAAACATACCTCCAAAATTTACAACTTCCAAGAAACTCTGAAGTTGTTTCTTGTCTTTTAATATGTCAGGAAAATTGCGGATTTTCTCCACAATGTGTTCCTGTAACTCTATCCCTGCCTCATCAATTTGAACTCCTAAGAATTTAATTTTGTTAGCAGCGATGGTAGCCTTTTTCTCAGAGAGAACAAGACCTTCCCTGTGACATGCATCTGAAAATATTTCATTGTGTTTAATATGCTCGTTTATATTTCGAGATGCAATCAGAATGTCATCTATGTAGACGAACATAAACTCTAGATAATCCTTAGTATCTAAAAGCCAACAAAGCCTTACCAAACTTTCTTTAATCTTGCATTTTTGGATGGGTTAGTTTGGCATTATTATCACCACGTTTGCTGCGAAATAATATTGGCATTATCCTGTTGAATGTCTTTTCTCTGTGCAACACTTGTATCTCATTTCCACAAATTGTGGTAAATATTAACAAATTTCTTTTGTTATCTTGAACATATTTTGTAAAGGATTGTATGAAATTATTACCTAACAAAATATCCGCTCCTGTATCATGAAAGTAAATAGGAGACGTTTTTACATTATACCAAGGTGTACCAAATACTTTTCCAATCATGATATTGGCCTGTCGAATACCCTTATTTAGTACTAAGATTTTTTGGGAAAAATCTTTTCCTGCAATAATGGGTAATGATTACATAGCTTCGCTAGGGAAAACTCCCGGCTTGGCCGTGCAAATATCTGAACCTGAATCAATATAAGCTGCAAAATTCCGACTTATATTGTTCATATATTATCCCTACTGAGATATAAATAGAAAATGGACTTTTCATTTAATTTTGATGGTGTGACCCTTCAGATTAAATTATATACCATATCCTTTTCTTACCCATAGTTTATGATTTTTGAGAAAACTTAATCCCAAAATCATAACCCCGTTATCTTTTCCGGTGGTGCCTAAGACTCTGATCTCGAGTCCTGCAATTGCAATTGTTCCTTCATAGGTTCCAATTGATGGCTGCTGCAAGTAGTATAAGTCATCACATGGAAAACGGTTAATCTTTTCAGTGATGTCAAATATTACTCGTATTTCTTTCCATCCTTCAGGGCATTTAATCTTTATATTATCTACCCCAATGGATTGATGAGTTAGATCTTTGATGAACTCCTTTCCTTTATATACCATAATTCTGTCTTCCCGGAAAAGACATACGGCTTGCGTACTCAATTCTATTACTCGTTGATCTGTCTAGAATCGGATGATCTCTTATCTGTATGTCTACTCCTCCTAACCTTGGAATCCGGGTAGGATTTGGAGTCATGACTTTAGTGAATTCCTTGAAAATTATAGGAATTTCTATATACTCTTTCCTAAGAAATAAGTCAGAATGATGACTATTGGAAAGTGCATAAGAAATTCTATAAGTTATAGAATATGGTCTATTCCCTTCTTTCCTCAGATTTTTTCTTTTGAAATCTTGATGAAGGGTTAGCACTCTGCTAAAATCTTAGTCGGCTAGTTTATAGGAAATTCTGGTATGTATGTCAAACATTAGCTTCCCTGCATATAAATTTCCTACCATAGTCCCAAGAAGACCATCTCTAAGGTTATTGATTCTTCTATCAGTGACTGATAGATGTAATTCAAAATCAATGCCTTCTTTGAAGCTTTCCTTAATTACTACTTCAATGGCTCCTATGTGGATCCATTTCATAGTAATAGCAATTTCCTTCTTCGTTCTGCTTAATTCCTCAAGAATTTCTTCTTTAGAAATTAATTGCATATCCATAACATTACAAGTAAATTCCATAGGAATTGCAAACTCACCTGCACTTATCTTGTAGATGATGTTATGTCTCCTCTGGTTGAGTCCCATCTGATTTAGTACTCTTCCAATCCCGCCAATTCTGAATCCGTCATATGGGCTGAGGTTGGAATCTTGTCGCATTATTCTTTCCATGGTTCGATTCGAGATCATCATCCTTGAAAAGAATCCAGACAGGTTTTCAGTGGTCTGAATCCTGTCCTCTTCAGTCAGACTCAGTTGAAGATCCATCTGAATATGAGTCTGAGTCATTTCTTAGTTTTTCCTCGTAGATGCTTTCATCCGAGGGGATGTCTTCAAACTGATAGACCGGTACCAGCTTTCCATGGTAGACCGCTTCCACGATATCCTCCGTGGCTTCGTACATTCGTATCTCACGATTCTGAGGGCAATCGGGTGAGATATGACCTCTGGCTCCACACTTCCAACAATTGCAGTCTTTGAAAGTTTCATTGGCTCGGGTATGCACTCATCTAAACGTTCTTTTTGACGTCTTTCTCCCCGTGCTCCTTGCTGCTGAGCTAGTTGAGCCTTGGGATGAACTCTTCGTCGTTCCCGTTCTTTGTCCAGTTTTGTATGTTCTGGCCTTGCTCTTGGACCACCATGCTCTTCTTCTTTGCAATGGAGGTCTTCTGAAACTCTTACTGTATGAGCCTCGACTCTTCATCTTTCTTCTCTTTTCTTCTGATTCTCCAATAATTGTTGGAAAATCGTTATTTTCACAGCAAAGAGGGGTTCTTTTAATTTTACCTCTCAGTCTCTTGATGTTCTTTTGGGCTGCTGCCTGTTGACACCATTCTCTGAGCTTATCCTTTAAGAAGGACATTCTTCAGGCTATCGAGTCCATCGTACTAGGGGGTACTGTATACGATTGGATCAACATCTCTCTCCATGGGCTGCAAATCTTTGCAAAAAACATGGGACATGCTACTTCAGCTGTCATCTTACTCCGAAAATAGTATTTACGGAACCAGTAGATATATTCATGTACTGCGCAAATACTTCTTAACTCTATACCCAATACTGCTTCGGTATAGACCTTGATTTTTCCGGTTCTCTGTTCTTCAAAATAACCATCTCCTACAAAATGGGTTTTGAATAAGAGGCCAAATCTTTCGCAGATTGTGCTTTTGGATTCTCCTTCGAGTATTTGCTCCTTTAAAGCCGCCATGGAGTTTTTCCAGCCCAACTTTGCCGATCCTTCGAGACTTAGCTCTATTAGTCTGACAAAGTTTTCTTTATCAAGATCCAGGGTGGTCGCTGCAATCTTCATTGAAGCTACCCATTCGTCGATCAGATCTTCGATATTTCGGAAGTCGATAACTTCGAGGTTCAGTGTTATGCCATATGGATTTAATGGTTGTAACATCGTCTTGGCCCACGGTGTGGATTCTGGTGCTCTACTCGGGTTTTGTCCTGGGTTTCGTCTTGCATTGAGATGCACCTCAGGATACCTGTTTATGTGGAAATCTGTACTTTCTCTCATTGGGACATCAGGCGGTCCATCATGAGTCACGTTGGATCATGATTCTTCCGCATAACCCAACTGAAGAACTTTATTGGGTTTTACATTGATTAGATCCATAATCCCTAGTTGGAAAAATGATTCTGCAAGTTCTTGTAGATCTGATAGATCTGCTCTGGAAACACTCATTCGATTGTTTTCAGGAGATCAATCATCAATTCTTCTTGTGATTTTTGCTTTGGGACTATGGTTGCTTTACCCTTTTGGTGTTTAAGCTTGTACTGGTCCAAATGCATCTCTAATATTTGCTTGATTATTCTTGGAAGATCCAGGAATATCCTTCTTTCTTTTCTTGATATCCGAAATGTCAAATTTCAGATTCAAAATTTCCTTCTTTAGATCTTGAAATAATTTTAAGATCTCATATGTTGTTTAATTCAAGATATCAAGTTTTCAGGTAAAATCAATACCCGGTTACCATAATCTTGAATCATTTTTTGGATTTCCCTTAAGTCCTGTGAGAACTTAGAGCTATCCGGATCAATTTCTTTCCAATCTGTTCCTCTCATTTTTAGGAAAGAAATTACTTTTAATAATATCTTGTCTTTGGACAAGTTCAAGAATTTCCTTTGAAAATTTCTATTTTTTATTTCCAAATTTTGGAAATAACTCGTAGGTTCCAAATTAATTGAATCTATAAAATAATTAAATCTTCACCAATAAGAGATAAAATATTATAAATAATATATTTAATATGTTCTTCAATAAAACCTAGGCTTTGATACCACTTTTCAAGCGCATTGGGTGTCATTTATATAATGAAAAATTAAGTATATTGAGAAAGGACTAAAGTAAATAAAGTCAAACTTTCTTGGGGTTTAAATGAAAGAAAGGAAAAGTTGTTAAGGTCAGTTGACTTTTCAAACAAGTTCTATGGCCTAAATTCATCCAAGTTATGTTTATGATGGCTTATTTTCAAAAATCAATTTATGATGGCCTAAAAGTGGAAATGACTCATTCTAGTGGCTTTTTTTAAACATTAGCCCAAAGTTATATATTATGGGTTCAAACATTAATTTTACCTCGAAGATGTGCATATCTATCATAAAAATATATATCAAAGGTCTATAATATAATATAATCTATACTATAATAAATCATAGAACCCTATTTCTATTGTGCTGCCTATATTACCCGTTTAAGTTATAATTAATCACTTTATAAAAATTATATATTATGGGTTCAAAAGTAAAGAAAATACTTACTGAAATCTTTAAGTAAATATATACTCTATTTTGACTAAAAATATTAGGAGTATTAAAATTTAACATTTTATTGTAGAAAAAAATAATTTTGAAAAATACATAATATACATAAAAAATAAGTACTCCATGAATTAAAAAAAAATCAATATTATTATTTTGTGTACATAAATTAATATTATGATAATTTATCTTTTCTATATGTTATTATAATCAACATATTTTTCCTGATGATTAAGAATGATCGATTACAAAGGCGAAAATTTTAATATACTCAATTATACATATTATATTTATAATTAGGATGGGTGGTAATTTTAATGAATTAATTTTTAAATTTATATTTTCTTGCATAAAAATTTGAATTTATGCTTTGGTATGTATTATGAAAAGAATTTTAAAATTTGTTTCTTCTGTCATTTTGAAAAAAAAAAGATAATAGGAATTATATTTTATAAAAGAATTTCATAAATATACTAAAATAATATTATCTAGTATCATTTTATATTAATCGAGTTACTCCATCCGTCCCACTAATAGTGTCACATTTCTTTTGGGCACAGTATTTTATGTAGAGATAGTTTTTTTTTTAGAAGAAAAGGAGTTTATATTATTTCAACATAAAGCAGAAACTACAGATTTCAACAGCAAGTTCCCATTCACTTCCCAGCTACAGCATTCTCTAGCAGACTAAGAACTTCTTATCAACTCAATCAAACAAGTACCACTCAGAGACATAAAAGAAAGAACCATCCCTCTTGACTCTACATTTTTAACACAGCCAAGCATTACCCCCCCCTCCAAACACCCACCACCTGTCCGCATCCAACTCAGACCACTTCAATCTTCAAAGAGCTATCCGAAACCAATCTCATGCAGACTCCAACAACACAGACATCAGCATACAACAAGGAACAAGGATAATATTAATACCAGGCTTCCAAATCCTCCTCCGCCGCAGCCCCACGCCTCGCCCATTGATCAGCCAATGCGTTTCTTTCCCTTAGGATATGTTGAACCTTTACACCACCCCCACACCTAAATATTGCCATTATTGGTGCCATCAGGGACGAGAATCTCCAAGGAAATGTACCAGGATCCTCCATCCAGCGCACCACGTTGTTTGAGTCACACTCGAATATAATTCTTGGTAATGGAAAGCCTTGATCACGAAGAATTGCTTCGCATACTTTACTAACAGCTGTGACTTCAGCTTCATTCGAATCCTTAATACCAATAAATTCGGATAGTATATAAATCACCTCTCCTTGATCATTCCTGATTACCCCGCCAATCCCTGCCGGTCCGGGATTACCTAACGATGATCCGTCAGTGTTAACTTTCCACCAATTCTTTTCCGGAGGTACCCACATCAGCCCCTGTCGCAAGGTTCCATCATTAATTCTCCTGACCATTGCCAAGCAATCTGGTAGATCCATAGCATGCCCTGATACACTGTCCCCAACCCCTCCTGCTGCCGCTTTCCACCAAAATCAAACTCTCCATCTAATTTCGGCTTCGACCACATTAACGCCAAACGTCCTCCCCTTAAAAACTACTTCGTTACGATGTCTCCATACTGACCAAAATATTGCAATGCTTGTCAGCCTCCATACCTCAGTACATCCCCTCCTTGGATGAGTATCCATCCACCATGCCAACAACTCTCTAATTCCTCCTGGCAGCGCCCAAATAACCCCAAACCACTCCACTCCCATGTACCAAATCTTTTTCACCGCTGGGCACCTGCAAAACAAATGGTTAAGAGTCTCCACTTCACTCCCGCATATTGGACACCAACAATTCGTTAATTCCAAGCACCCTCTCCTTGCTAATTCGTACCGGACCGGGACTGCATTATTCATAGCTTTCCACATTAATATTTTTGCCTTTGCTGGACCTTTAATTCTCCACAGTTTACCCCAGAACTTCTGCCACTCATCAGACCTCCTATCCTCCACCCAACTCCAACATGACCTCACCGAAAATTTTCCATCACTCTCTTTCTTCCACACAACCCTATCATTCGAGAATCTATTAAGCCTATGCTTCTCAATCAACTCTCTAAAATTTTGCTCGACCCCAATTTCCCACTCAAATAGCCTCCTCCTCCACTCAATCCGCCACACCCAACACAATCCCTCCCATTCACCAAATTCACTAATTTTGCCATTCTTATTAACGGACAACGCATATAAACGTGGATACATCACCTTCAGTGGTACTCCTCCCTCCACCCAACAATCATGCCAAAGCCTCGTTTTTTCCCCATTGCCCACCTGGATCAGGAAATTACTCGCATCCCCAGTTACCCCCATGCTGCTCCAAGCACGATAGATATGCCCCCAGATTGATCTGTCGCCTTTGATCTCTGGAATCAGCGGACTCTCATTAGAATAGTACTTGGTGTCTATCACTTGTTTCCACATACTATTTTCCGACCCGAATCTCCACCTCCACTTAAGTAATAGCGCATTATTAAATTCTTCGACATGCCTCACACTTAGTCCCCCGTCTGCCATTTGTAAACATATAGACTCCCATTTCACCATATGCAATCTCCTCACCCCGTCCCATTCGTTCCGAAAAAAATTCCTCTTAATTTTCTCCAGACGTTCGGCCACACTCCTTGGAACTTTGAACACCGATAGATAGTGCAAAGGCAGGTTATTCACGACTGCTTTGATCAGACACAACCTTCCAGCTTGGGAGAGAAGACGCCCCTTCCACCCCGACAGCCTTTTCTCTATCCTCTCAATGACAGGATTCCAAACCTCAGTACCATTCAATCTACCCCCTATTGGGATGCCCAGGTATTGCATAGGCCATACACCAACCTTACAACCCATTATTGCTGCCGCAGCTCCCACCTCCTCCTCATCACAATTAATCCCATAAATGCAACTCTTGCCATAATTGATTCTAAGTCCAGTGGTTAAAGAGAAGCATCGTAGGATTCTTTTAATCGTTTCCTATTTATGTATTTATGTAGAGATAGTTAATATTTAATACTCCCTCCGTCCCACCCCAAGTGTCCTGTTACTGTTGGGCACGGGAATTAAGGTAGAGTTGGTTTGTTAGTATATGGTGGGGTCCACATAGTTGTTGGAGGGGAAAATTATTTCTATTTATAGAAAGAAGACATTTGTAATGGGACATCAAAAAATAGTAAGTAGGACATTTGGAATGGGACGGAGGGAGTATATGGGTAGATTAGTGTTTAAAGTGGGGGTAAATTAGGAATTTATGTGATGTGATTGTAAGGTATTTGAATTTTTAATTGATTTATTTATATGTGATGTGATAGTTGTATGTTTGAAATTTTAATATATTTATTTATTAATGTGATGTGATGGTAGTGTGTTTGGTAAATAAAGTATGTAATTATTTTCTAAAAGGGAAATGTGACAATTGTAGTGGGGCGAACCAAAAATGAAAATGAGACGGAATTAGTGGGATGGAGGGAGTATTAGTCTGTATCAAAAAAAAAAAAAAAAAAAAAACATAACAAGAATTTAATTCTTGATGTGCATTAGTTCTTGGTGATTGGGTAAGGGTAATTACATAAAGAGTTTTTTCTTTAAAAAAAAAAACAGTGACACACATGTGTCGGCATAGGTGTGTGGGACACATTTATTTTGTTTTTACAATTCTACTTTTTCATTTTAAAACTGTTGGATTTAATTAAATAGATGAGATCTTCCATCTTCATACGCTGCCAATTTTATCCGTGCCATTTAAAAACTACTATATCAATGCTAACTATGGTGAGGACATTATATGGAGATATATAATGAAATTACTTTATTTTTTAAACAGCAAACAAAATTCACAAAGCAACACAGTATTTTAAAAGTCCAAATAAGCCCAAATTAAATGTAGGTAGCAAAACATGTAAAATGTTAACACAAAATGTTTATCAGCCCTTAAAAACCTTAAATAGCAACTTCAAGTAAGGTAAAGGCATGAAAGCACATAAATGGAAAAAATAAATTATGCAAATATATCAATCCATCTTGGGCTAGATCCTCAGCATCCCCATCACGTAGATCAGTATGGCAATCAGCAAGCTACTAGACGAGGCGATGGGCATCAATGGCCGGGACCATGCAGCATCATATGGACCTGCTGCATCAGTTGCGGATGAGGGAGGACGATGAAGGCCCATCATCAATTCGGCCCTCTAAACGGGCAATGGCCCGGCCTTGTTCGGCTTGTGTAGCACGAATATTCTCAAGGGCTTGCATGAGAGTAGCAATGGCTGCCGTCATTTGATCCCACGTTGTCCTTCTTCGTGCATCTTCTGCAGCTGCTGCTGGATTTCCTTGCTCATGTGATGATGATGATGATGATGATGATGGCTCTTGGATTTGTGTGACCACCTCTATAGCCAATGATCCTAGCCCATACGGCGTCCTGCGTAGCTCTCCATCCGGTGCACGAATAGCAGCCTCCACAAATAGCTCATCCTCGTCCAACCCATTGCCCAACGCCTCCTCGATGGCTGCTTTAAGTCTATCGAAGGTTGCCTAGAAACAACAAATCATTAATGATCATTCCATTATTGGAAATGAGACCAACCACCTACCTAACTTTAATCAATTTTTATCATTCCACTGACAAATTTTTCAGTATCTTCTGCCACCACTGCATATATATATATTTTTCAGTATCTTCTGCCACCACTGCATATATATATATATAATAATACCATAATATATACTACTACGTTATTAAAAAAGCTAGCTCACCACCGTCGTTGCCACCTCTGGCGTCAGTGGGGTAACCCCGTCATTCCCAACAGTGTGGGCATGCATGAAGATCTCCCGGAGAGAACCTCCCTAAGAACACAACAATTTCACACAAGACCGAACAAAATAGAATATGTTAAAACACTACTAGACATGTGTTTGTTGAAATTGAAATTTAAGGAGATAAATAGACAATAATTATCATATATAGAGTGTGCTAGCTAGCTAGGTTACTAGGATCTGTCGAAGGCGATGGAATGTGATAGATCCTCCTGTATGCGTGGCAGGTGCCGGTTGGTCTATGTCTCCTCCACTACGACGATTCTTGGCATTGCGCTCGCACATTTCCAAGTACTCGGGACTCCTCCAAAACGCCTTCCAGTTCTCCCAACCCTGAGCAGACAGGCAGCAGGGTTTGGTCTTCGAGTGCCTAGCAACATCGGTTATGTCTCGATACACCTTCCCAGCCTTTATCGACCACGCCCTTCGCATCTCCCGTGCTGTGTACCGATCCTCGTCCCAGTGAAAGTATCTCTGCAAAGTTGCTTAAACAATTACTTAAGAAACAAGAATATGAATAGATACGATCAAACCCGATTATGGTACTTGTATTTTTTTATAAATAAATAAATAAATAATGATATGTTACTTAACCTTCTTTGAAAGCTGCAGAATTTCTTCATACCTGAAATTCACCCCAGTACCAATCCTTGGTGGATTTCTTCACTGATTTCCACTGAGGGCCATCAGGGTCAAGTCTAGTGTCGAATAGGTCGTGCATAATTTCAGCAACTTGCCGACTCTTGAGCGGATCGATCCTTTAAGAAAGAAAGACACAATCGACATTATTTATATTGATAAGAGAAAGGAGAGTGCACGCACACATGCATGCAATAGATCATTAATTATGAATAGGTACAAAGGAAATACAAGTAATACTTACTGGGACCCCAATAGTGTGAGCTCCATTGGGTTCTTTGTAGTAGGCTTTAGGATGTTGTCCCCGCGCACTGTTGGCCGATGAGGAGGCCTTAACGATGGTGGGGGACGTGCGCCATGAGGCCTTCTGTTCACCGCCGGTCTAGGGAAATCTATTGATCAAATTCCATAACATTATATTATTACTGACCAAAAAAATACCATAATAAAGACACATTCATGATAATTACCAATGTATTCCAAGTTTCAAAAAAGATAACTCCCTGAAAAGCTCAAACATTTCACAATAAGAACAATCAAATGGAATTAATACTACACCTGACTGATCCGGTAAGGCGGGTGCTGCAGGTTGAGGTGGCGGCGGTAATGCAGTCATCTGTTGATCCTCCATGATCAATAGAGGAGGTCTAACAGCAGCAGCCGTCGCACCCCTGTTTGATCTGCATGGAGCTCTGGTACCTCTACCCGAATCACTACCGCCTTGTCGGGACCCTGACATCTATTGCAGTAGTTTGAATAACATGAGTTGAAGATAATTTAAGTGTAAGCTTTGGTTAATGATACATAAACACGAGGTAAAAATGCTTAGGTGTAATAACAATTTTTTAAAAATAAAAAATAAAAAAATGCAGTTAGCCACGCAGTAGGTGTTGCTAAAGAAGGCGTCGCTAAAAGCAAAGGGACGCTTTTAGCACGTTTTCTTTCGTTGTTATATGAATTCATAGATGATGATGATAATGCTACATACATGATGAGAGTAGCATGGTATAGAACATATGCGTTGTTGTTGCTAAAAGAATTGTAATCCTCGATCATCACAAGATGGGTGCTCAATAGAGTTGTTAAAATAAATGATTTGATTTGGCCTCGACTCGTTACGTGATCGGTTTAAGTTCGACTTGAATGCATTTTTAATAAAGTACTTGAAAAGTAAACGAGCCTCCTCAGCTGGTTATTTTAAATCATGTTGAACAATAAATTGTAGTG
The DNA here is from genome assembly GCA_030278955.1 of Hygrophila difformis. Classification (NCBI taxonomy): domain Eukaryota; kingdom Viridiplantae; phylum Streptophyta; class Magnoliopsida; order Lamiales; family Acanthaceae; genus Hygrophila; species Hygrophila difformis. The sequence continues at coordinate 33,992,842 of JAOANR010000003.1, read as the reverse complement.
GGTGTGTTTTGTTGTAAGTCGATTTAGGACCATATAGCGGATTGAAATAGCATTCTTCTCACAATTCTCTCTCCAAATCTGCTATCTGCTAGTGAATCCGCTGTCTCCCAAACATCCCAGTGTGATGCGTGTATATCACTTTTTTAACATTTATATCTCATAATATATACAACTAAAAATTATATACGTGTCATAGCCTTTTAAAGCTATGAGATGATACTTTCTTGCCAAGAATCTTGCTAACTATATATCCTAAAATTATAGTATATGATTCGACGAATTGTTAACTTAATTATTTATTTCCAAATAAATTTTGCAATAAAATTAAGTTAAAATTGAACAATAAACAGTATCAAAAAGTCAAACTATATAACTAGGTTTTTTTGTGGTGTTGGATTTTTTATACTATTTATTGTTAAACTTTGACTCACTTTTTTTAGAAGTATTCATATTGAATTTTGTTAGATTCGTCTAATCGGATAGTTTTATATATAATATATTTTGTACTTATACACATTTTTTAATGTCAACTGTGAAATAAGTACTATTGGATTGGGTATCTAAATAAATAAATAAACTTTAAATAGGGCGGAGGAGCATTTTTTTACACGACCCTCAAGGGCCTCATGGCTCAAACTAAACAAGCACTGGAAAATTTCATTGGAGTCCTATTCTTGTGGTAGAAACTAGAAACTAGCAAGTACTAGTACATTATTACTGCACTTACATATTTTCGAGTAATTTTCCGTGAATTCATTTCTAATTAAAAACTGAAATAAAAGAGGCACGGCATGGAAGGCGGTTCCTCCGCATCTCCACCGTCCGATGGTGCAATCTCCGGTGGCGGAGCCTCCAAGTTCCTTGCCAACCTCCCCTCCCAAGGTTTCCTTTCCTCGGCCGTCCTCTCTACCAATCCGGTATTCCTAAAACCCTAGTGTTTTCCGCCCTTTGTTTTATTTTTGTTGATAACTTTGTTTAGGTTATTAAGCGCAAATACTACTGGTTTCCTTGTGTTATATTATTGTGAAGTTTTGGTTAGGATGTTGAATTTAAAGCCGTGGTTAATTTGGTTCAACCCCCCCCCCCCCCCCTTGTGATCTTTCTGTAATCCAGTTACTTGTGATCTTTCTGTAATCCAGTTAGGGCAGATTCTTATGGAAATAGTTAAGAAGTTTTTCTTTTTCTGATATATATAAAACTTAGAAGTAAAACTAATGTCTGGGAAAAGTGATGTTTCTATGCAGCTAAAACTTTAGAAGTTTATAAACGATTAGAATCTGGTTTTGAAGTTCCAGAATATGAAGGTTTGCAGATTTTGGGAATTATCTTGGGGATTCATAATATTTGGAATGGCCATGTGGAGATGTTGTAACTTGAAGTGACATATTTTTAAAACTTAAAAATGTATGTTGATGCCATAGTTGTTAGTGGCAAATGGTTGTGTGTTATACAACTCATACACCATGTCTCATGGTATTGCCGCATGTGATAGCACAGAAGATTTTTATTACATACATATATACATCATATTCCAACTAGAAGATAAATTTTAACATAAACCATCGAAGATATTAAGAAACAGGAAAAATAAACATAATAAATCATAAAACACATTCAATTCAGAATAGCAGTTTAGAACAAATCTAAAATCAAGGTTTAAGACACACCCAACATCAAAATAAAGCACATTTACTCGAAAATGTAATACACATTCAATATCTTCCTAGTTTCATTCTATATTGTTCTTGTTGTTTGGGTTAGGGCAAGCCATAAAACTATCGGGGACTCTTAGACATAGCTAATCTTAGGTATAAAATTCAAACGACAATGAATAGAAAAATAAAAATCGTTTAAAAGAAAAGGAGAATAGAATCTACAGAAAATAAATCGAAAAAAAAAAAAAAAGAAGGGAAAATCTGCCCACTGAAACGGAAGTCTGAAGAGCAGCAGCAAGAATGGTAACGTAATAACTATCGGAGACTGGAACGTAAAATTAAACGAACAATTCTGATAATCAATTACTTACAGTGAATAAAAATTATGAAACACCAATAGGGGGAAAAAAACCAATACAGCAAAAACACAAAGAAATTATACCAGTGCAGAGTAGCGGCGGCGAAAGCAGTCACCAACTTCAGGGGGAATGGGAGAAGCGGCGGCGGCTTCTGTGTTTTCAGGACAGAGACCTAGGGTTCTGAATTTTGTTGTGGCTAATTTTAATTGAAGATCTCAATAATAACTAATATAAAAACACGTTTCTAAGAATTGCTAACATAAATTTAGAAATTAGAAAAACGGAAATCAAATTAAAAGATGGCCATTACTGAGGCATGTCATAGCGCGTGGCACGTGCCTAAGGCGCGGCTTAGTAAAATGGCATGCCTATTGACAACCATGATTGATGCCTTTTGTTAATGCAGTATCTTCTTATCTTTCTTAACTGGCAACATATAAGTTCTGGATTGCTCTCCAAAGATGTTTGAACTTTACAGTGCAATTTGCAAGCACGTTTTGTTTGTTACTTGTGACTTCTGTTCCATCTGGGTCATTTAATATGATTTATAATTTTGCAGTTTTTATTTTAGAAAGTTAACACTTGGTTCATTGACGGTGTTTAATGCAATACTCTTATACTCATGTATTTAAGAAAATGATTTCTAATAGTAATGCATTTGCCTACCAAGCATGACAATCTTTGCAGTGTTTTATTTAAATGTCATTGTGTGCTGAACTTAAAACTTTTGCAATTAATTACTACTTAAAACTGAGAATTCCTTTGGATTAGTGAAATTTGGCTTGCATGATTAATTCAGCTCCAAATCCATCATTTGACTGAACCTACTAATCAAATCCTAAAATTGCTAATGGACCGAGATGCTAAAATGCTGGCTAAACGCTTGCATGAAAAGTGAATTGTGATTGATTAGATAGACAGCCAACATTTTTTGCACGTGTGTTGAAAAATTCTTCTTAAAATCTCCATCCATGCATTAGATTCAACATATATAAGTATATGAGCTTTAGGCTTGATTAACTACTGTGCAGAGCAGGCATGTGAAAATGCGCATTATGTTCTCCTTTGAGAATGTTTTTCTTTTTCTTTTCTTCTTCTTCTTCTCCTTTTTTTCCCCCCTTAAAAAATCGTCTTTTCTCGTTCTCCCCTTTTCAAACTTGGAGATATTTCTCTCTGTCTGACCAACTCTGCAGGGAGGGATGCGAGTTTATATTTGCGATCATGAGACATCACCTCCAGGTTCTTTTCTGAATTTTCAGTACTCCCTTATTTGTGTTCTGTCAATAAAAACAATGTCCTTTAGAAGAATATGCTGAGATACTTTCTCTGGTTTTTTGTTGTTATTTTCAATTAACTTTTGATTCCGTTGTCTCAGAGGACCAGATTATAAGGACAAACCAAACAAATATATTGATTAGATCTCTTATGATTAAGAATCAAAATGGTGGATATTCTTCAAAGGATGGCAAAGGCATTAGTGCGAATCAGAGTTCTAGGAAAAGGTGACAAGTTGTCTGTGGATGAGGATTGGGGTTAAATGGCTCCATTATTTTTTCTCGAGTCTTTGATTTCGTATGTCACTTAACCTCTCTCAGGGCTGCTGAAAAACCGCTGGACAAGGCTGCAGGAAAAAAGGCTATGTCTAGCACTCAGCATGGATCTTCTCAAGGTGAAAGCTGGCATTGTTCCATGGTTTATGAAAGTATAAAACAAACTTTCTTACTTCCATGTATATAGATTTATGCACTTTGTGATCGTTCTTGTAATCTTGTTCCTGCTGATTGTCCCTTCGTCGATCAACTGTGTCATTTGCAATTAGTGGTGTTTATGTACTGGTGTACTAGGAGGTCTACTGGTCTAGGCTGTGAAGCTTGATTTTAAATGATAGTAATCCTTTGAAGTAAGTTATTACTATGGGATCTTTTTTGTTCAAGCTGATTTCGTCCAACATTATCATGTTTCCTCACTGTTATATGTTACAGAATACAGACTTCTATGCTTTTATATTCTTCCTGTCCCCAGCGATATTATTTTTATCTTCAAACTGTATGACCTTTGCTCAGCATTCTACATTTGGACATTCTCCCTTATCATATTTTCCTCATAGGTCATAAGTTGCTCCCTGTTCTTCACTGCACATGTGTTCTTTCAAGGTGATGCCTAAGCATAATAAGAATAGCGCCTATTCAATCTTCTAGGCTGTTAGTTCCATAATAAGAATTCAGCAACTCCAACCAAAATAACCTACCATAGATTCTTCTGTCAGTAGTTTGTGAGTGTGTTTGTGGAGCTCTTGGTTTTTAATAGAACTTGTTGTGGGAAGGGTCACAGTGCTCTTCTGCCGATCTTGAAGAAAGGATATTTTATAACTAACCCCTGTGCTTTTGTACCAGGATTTCTGCCACGTTACAGCAAACATTTGATTCAGTCTGCGAATCCTTACTTTGTGTTGAATGCCTATAAGAGATGTATTAGTATTTAATTTAATATAAGCAGATAAAAATCAACAAAAAATTTTGACATCATGTTCGGATTCTGAATTCTGATTTTGTTTTCATGGGTTAGTAACTCATGCAACAGAATACCTTCACACCATCTTTGCACTTTTATTGATTCTAGAAACTAATGTTTTATCGAGAAGTGCAGAGGGATCGTCACGTGTGTCCAATGGAGATCTGCAGAGCTTGACAGTGGAAAAGCTCCGAGCTCTTCTCAAGGAGAGAGGCCTCTCGGTGAGGGGAAGAAAGGCAAGTTTTGGTCCTGTGTCCACTGCTCCAACCCCCCCCACCCCCCCCCCCCCCCCCCCCGCCAAAAAAAAAAAAGCCCCCCGTGGCATAATCGTGATAATGAATTATTTCAATTTCTAAGCATGGTCTTGAGTTTAGTACACACATGATATTATTGTGTGTTAATCTATATGACAGGATGAACTGATTGCTCGGTTGAGAGGCGTAAATGGCTGAAAAAGTGAGAGATAAAGAGGGAGGAGAGAGCTTTGAAATTAATTAACTTGTTATATATTTTGTTGCAGCTGATGCTTCCCTTACATTCTGCTTCTCTTTTTCTGATAATTTATTTTCATAAAGGCTGAAATCGGGATGCTGCTAGGGCTTAGCACTTAGCAGTGCATAACATTGTTTAATTGAACAAATTTTAAGCTACCTTGGTGAATGAAATACTGGGAGTATTCTGTATTACCTTTGTTGAGACATAACAGGCATTCCTTTGCATTTCGGCTAGAGTATACTATAATTTATAATCAGTTGGAGAGAACTAAATAAATAGTATATTTGATACAATCCGGTTACGGTACAACCCCTTCAAGAGCCTTTAGGTGCAGACATCACAAAAAAGGCATCTCGCATCACAAAACACATTTCTGAGCATCACATTTTTTGCACCACACAACACATCTCTCCCAACACACAAAATATATCATTTCATACATCACACAACACAACTCCCACAACACACACATGGTGGCTGCACGCTAACCCCTTCCTATTTGATATAGTTACAAATATTAGAAATTGAGATTAGCTTTTTAAAAGCTTCTACAGTTGAGTATAGGTCTACGCTTATTACTTACTGTAGAATTTAGATTTTTGCTCAAATATGAAACTTGTAGTGATTTGAATCCAGGATTCCCTTGATCAAGGTTCCAAGAAACCCGATAAACAATCCCATCCAAGCTGCTGCTTCTAATCCAGGTTTCGGTCTTTAATAAACCTAAGACTGACCAAACGCTCCTCCACAATTGGGCAAGGGGCAACTCTATCCACACAAGGATGTTAACACACTGTGACAAACACCAAAGAGGAATACGCCATATAACTTAATCTCATTTGGATCTTGGAAATAAAATATTACTCCCCTTTTTCAAGCAAAAATCTTGGATCCGGGACTTCTTGTTTCACATAGAAACAAGCCAAACAATTGCACACATTGATGCCCTGTTCTCTATGCCTGAATTTGGCTGGTCTGATCTAAATTGTTCTCTATGCCTGAATTTGGCTGGTCTGATCTAAATTTTATAAGATCTGGTCTGATCTGATCTGAATTTATCTGGTCTGGTCTGAATGTTTGTGGTCTGATCTTAATGTTTCTTATCTGGTCTGATTTGATCTTTAAAAAAATAAGTAATAAGTCCTGAAAATAAATTCTAGAGAACGGGGCCTAAGTCTAGGGGTGAAAGTGGGACGGAAAATTCTTATTTGATCTGATGCCGCATTTGATTATATTCGAATTTGAATTTGAATTTGCTATCTTAGTGGATATTTGATGAATATGGATATAGATACGAATATTAGAAAACGGATATGAATCAAATATGGGATTTCAAATATCTACCCGTATCCAAAAAAATCAGGATATTTACATATATATAAATATTATGTATATAATCTATAATATATATCTATAGAGTGTAATAAATCACGGAACCATATTTTTATTGTGCTGACTATATTGCCATTTTAAGTTATAATTAACGTTATAAAAATTATATATTGTGGGTTCAAACAGTAATTTTACCTCAAAGATATGCATATCTAGCATAAAGATGCATATCAAATGTCTAGAAAGTAAAATCACTTCATGCTAAAATTCAATGACCGTAGGATTGTAATCTATTGATCTCCACCATTTATTCCTAATCTATGTCTACATATCTATATCTATCTATACTATAAAAAATCATGAAATCATATTTTTATTGTGCTGACTATATTGCTCTTTTAAGTTATAATTGATCTCTTTATAAAAGTTATATATTATGGGTTCAAATAGTAATTTTACCTCAAAAATATACATATCTATCATAAAGATACATATCAAGGTCAAGAGAGTAAAACCATTTATTCCTATAATAAATCATGGAAAAATAATTTTATTGTAATACATATATTGTCCTTTAAGTGATAACTAATTCTGTTTATAAAAATATATATTACGGATTTAAACAATAAGAAAATACATAAATAAATTTCTAAATAAATATATATACTATTTGACAAATATATTTAGGCATATTAAAATTTAAATTTTATTGTTAAAAAAATAATTTTGGAAAACTACATAATACACATAAAAATAAGTACTCCATGAGTAAGAAAACTTTAATATACTATTTTGTGTACATAAAAATTAATATAATGATAATTTATCTTTTATATATATTTTTATTAGCCATTAATCTACATACATATTATATTATTAATATTTGATATCATATCATAAAAACTAAATAAATACTCCCTCCGTCCCACTTCAGATGTCATGTTTGACTTTTTGGCACTGTTCATTGTTTAACTTTGACTCAATATTATTGCAAGTAAATATTTGAAAAAAATAATCGAGTTCGGTTTTGTTAGACTCGTCTAATCGTGAAGTTTTAGAATATATATTTCACATAATTTTTACTTATATATATTTTTAGATATGATCGATTTAAAAAGTGTATTGGATTGTGTGAAAAAATCAAACAAGACATCTTAAATGGGACGGAGGGAGTATAATATATACAATTAACATATTTTGGGGGTGATTAAGAATGAGTTACAAGTCGAAAGTTTTAATATACTTAATAATTTTAGTTATATATTAGCACACTCGCCCGCGCAATGCGCGGGATGTAAAATTTATATTTTTAAGAAAAATAGCGTAATAATTTAAAAATTCAAATATTCTATTTTCTAAACTTAATTTGGTCATGTCCATTTCCGACCACATATTATTAAGAAAAAATGTGAGAAAAACGATGATAAAAAAGAGAGACCGTGCCATAGAAATGTAAAGTAAAATTTCCTAGAAGTGAATATGGTGTTGTTGACTGCATCTGCAGAATGATTGTAGGAACTTTTATGTGATACGCGCGATGATTTATGTGATGTTTAGATAATGGGTGATGGATTACACAATTATTTCATGATTAAGTAATGGCAATAGAATAATGCTCTCAAACATCACAAAAATTATACTTCCCATTACGCCTCTACATGCAGGCAGAATATTATCCGCACGCTAACTATATTGAAATATCCCTACCAAAATGTTCATAAAATAAAAGACTGTATGATAATTATTCACCATAATTTACTTGAGATAAACAAATTGTTAGAGCACACTTTACATTATATAGGATGAATGTATTTCACCTTAAAAATTCAAAATAAAATTTATGACATACAGGCCAATATATTTTCCTAATTTTGTTCTTTAATTAATTTAGAACATAATTAATTTAGTTTTACATTGCTTAAATACAATTAACAAATCTTTATCTTCTATAAATAAATAAAACTAAATCTTATAATACTAAGGGGGGTGTATTCAATCTGGACTCCATAGGATTTTTAAAGACTTTTAAAGTTGGCGTGTATACAATTTAGATTTTAAAGAGTCTTTTAAAATTTTGAGGTATTCAATTCAGATTTAAAAAAGTGTTTAAAAATCTAGGTGTATTCAATACAAATTTTTAAAAAAATTTAAAAATTTTGAGATATTCAACAGTCCATGAATTATAAATCTTTGTAGAGTTTAATGGGTTCTTTTAAAAAATATAACTGAACAAAATCTATCCAAACAATCTAAGATTCTAAATACGGATAGTAAGGGGTATCCACTCCCTATGGTCATGTTCGCTGATGACTCCCAAGAGCTCTTATCGACGGAGTCGTTTGGCACTTCGATGTCGACAAAATATGGATTAAAAAAAATGGAGAAGAATAAATGGATAAATGAGAAAATGTAGTCTACACAAAATCAATCAATTCTACATGGAGTTTATGTATTTTCCAAATCCACCAACTTTTTAAAATCCATAAAAGTCTAAATTGAATACACCCCCTAAATCTTCAAAAACATTATTTTGAATGCCTAATTTATAGGGATGAAATTGATATGGATAAGGTCGGATACTGTCGGATATTGATATTATCCATATATTTATTTCAAATTTGGAATCGAATATGGATGAGCCGGATACGAAAATGGTTTCGAATATTTCAGGTTACGAATGCGGTATGGATACAGGACGAATATATAACGGACACGGATTTAATTGGATACAAATTATTGGATAATTTTTATAATCTTTTTTTAAAATTTGATAATTTTAATTAAAATTACCTAATAATTTGGTATTTTTATAATTATTGATAATTTTTAATTAATAAATAATAATATATTAATATATTCAGATATCCATATTTAAAATCCGGATAATATCCAATCAATTTTTGGATACGGTCGGATATTTTCGGATATAAATACGAATGCGAATATTCAAATACGGATTCGGAATCAGATACGAATATTGAAATATTTGGCCGGATAGTCGGATGCAGATTCGGATTCAAATGTAATCGGATACGGGATCAGATCGGTCGAATATTTACCGTACCGCTTTCACCCCTACTAATTTAAGAAAAGCGAACCAAATCTTTTGAAATGATGGAATATGAAAAATCTATATCTTCTATAAATAAATAAAACAAATATGTCTATATCTTCTATAGTCTAATTTAATGCTATAATAAATAGTGTAATACATTCAATTTATACGTAATAATTAATACTGTTGTTTGGCCTCGGGTCGAGCCAAGGACCTTTTTCTCCTCAAGGGAGGCTACCGGAAAAGGATCAAACCGATTACGGGTCCGGATTAACGATAATGCGCCCAAACTTGACTAATTACGCCCAAACTTGACTGAATATTCCTTAGAATTGGAATGGCAACGAGATACAATGGAGAATCTACCTGTTGTTAAGAAACAACGGCGAATTCACCGGAAAAACTAGAACCAAACTACCGGTTGTTAAGGAACAACGGTGGACTTGGAAAGTAACCGCTACAAGCTAAACTAGAGTCTAGGAAAACTGTAAAGGAAAGCTGTAAAGAAAGCAGTAAGATACAAAGAAGTAAATTTGATAAGGAATTTGGGGGTTGGATTGATCTCTCTTGACTCTGTGCATGGCATCCCCTATTTATAGCCGGAGCTGAAATAACCGCTCTCCGGCCGATTCCTTTAAGCCGAATTCTGTCTTCCTCTTATCGGTTGATTTGGTTTCGGCTGCCTTGGTCTCATTTCGGCCGAAATCTCCTGTCTCTCGGAACGTTCTTTCATTTGGTTTCTTGGATTGTCCGGCCCTATTGATTCTGAATTCACTTTCTTTAAACTCTCTTTCTTGGCCCATGTTTTTATGGCCCAATTCTTTCTCTCGCGGCCCACTATTTCTCGTGGCCCCAACAGATGCCCTCCTTACTTGGGCGGATTTTCGTCCTGAAAAGAGCTCAAGTAACTCCCCCTTACTTCTTTGGCGGTTATTTTTCCCTTCTCGAGGGCTCCTGTAATCACTACCCTATTTACGTAGCCTATTCCGCCCTCGTAGTAAACTGCCCTTTCAACTTCCTTTTCCCCTTTTTCTTTTTGCTCGTCTTCTCCGATGGATTCTCCTCCCGTCACTGTTCTTTCTTCCGACCTTCTCAAGATTGAAAATACATTCGCCTCTTATTCTGCAGTTCGTCTTCTTCCTGAGGGCTTCTATTCCCTTGGTCCGCTGGGTCTTCCCGAGGATATTGACGAGTGTACTGCTCGCATTTTCGAGAATCGTTCCATACCACTATACACCTCCTGGTTTTCTTCTAAGTTTTTCCCCCCATCTCTTGCTAACTGGCCTTCGGATTCTCCTGATTACGTGGCGTGGTATCGTCATCTTGAACCCCATTGCCGCGAATCCTGGTTTAAATCCTATAGTCGTCGCATGATCCTTCTTAGTACCATGTCTTTTCCATCGGACCTTCGTCCTATTCAGGCTCTCCTCTGTTTTTGGAATTCCTCTATAAATTGTTTTTGTTTCCCCTGGGGTATGATGACCCCCACTACCCAGGATGTGAAACTTCTCTTAGGCCTTTCTGTTCGTGGGGATAACCTTGGTGTTATGTCTCTGCCTAAGGAGAAAAACGTCAGTTTTTCCTCTGGTGACTCTTTTAAAGATTGGATTATTACCCATCAGAGCGACCCTGCTTCGCCTAATCCACACCCTTCGGAACCTCTTGCCTTTATGATGTATTTTCTTACGAGGTTCTTTTGGTGTACTCCTTCCAAAGGAGTTCTTCTTGAGACGCACGCATTGGCCTCAGCGATTCTCAATCTTGTAGCTCTGCCTTTAGCCGATTTCTTCCTTGCCCACTTGTACGCGGGCATAACGGCTACTGTATCGGGCTGGGAAAAGGGTTTCTCTGATAAAGCCCGTGGTCCCTTATGGTTTCTTCATTTGAGGTTGGTTTGGCATTTTCGTGATATCTCTAAGTTTCCTTCTCAAGATATTTGTCCTGATCATTTCGTCGCCCCTGATCTTCTAAGGACATCCCTTCCTGCCCTGTCGATCCCACATTGGATCAGTTATTTCTTGGGCCGAACTGTCAATCAGTCCTTTTCCCATTATTATTATCGGAGAACCGATTTCGCCTGGGTAAGGGATATTGCCACTGTTCCTTTCGGGACTCCCCTTTCTGTGCCTCTCGCTCAAATTTGGAATAGGTGCATACTACCCCGTCCGATTTTCAATGGTTCTTCATTTCTGTCTACTAAGACTGCTATTCCTTTTGAGATTTACAATCCGCATTTAGTTAGTCGTCAGTTCGGCTTTGGTCAAGACTTAGTGGAAGCTCTTAAGGCCGATAAGCGTCTTTCTGCTTCTGCTAGCCGCACACAATGTTCCATGTATCATAAGCGCTTAATCGAATTCAAGGTGTTGAAATTTAGTGTTCGTCCTGGACTTGCTACTTCTCGCTTTCGGGCTTGGTGGGACGGCGTTGCTCGTACTTTTTTCAGCGCCGATCTTAATTCACTCCTGCAGCGCGGTGGTTTCTCTCCCATTCTGGCTTTTTCCTCTTACCCTTCGTCTTCGCCGGATTCCACTCCTCAGCGCACTCTTGGTTCGCCTTCTTCTTCTCGTCCAGGTAAATTTCTTTCTTATTCACCGTCTCCTTTCTTATCTTCACATTACTCATTTGGTTGTTATTCTTGAATTTAGATGCTCCTCGCTCTTCTACCTCGGACCCTGGTCGGAAGAGGCCCGCTTCGTCTTCAGACTCTCTTGTTGGCTCTCTCCCTCCTGCTCAGACTAGAAGGCGTTCGTTGCGTTCACCTCTTGGCAGAATTCCTTCTACTCATCTTGCGGTTCACTACCTTTCCCTTTTTTTTATCTCCTCTGTATGCTTTCTTCTTTTGACTAATCTCTTTCTCTTCTTTTCGTCAGGTTTCTACTGCCTTACCAGTGTCCAGCATTTCCCCGATTTCGACTGTGGCTTCGGGTCTTCTCCTAACCGAACTTCACACATCGCCTGACGGTAGTAATTCGGCTGCTCGTGTTGGTTCCTCTTCGGCCATTCCTCTGGGATTGGCCCAAAGCTCTGCTCTGACCGATCCTGTTGTTTCTCCCTTGATTAATCCTTCTCAATCTGCTGGGGGTCTTGCTGTGCCTTCATCTTCGGCTACTTTGGAACCCCTCGACCCTTCTCCTGGTGGCATAATTCCTAATGATGCCCCCGCCGATCAAATTCCTTCATCCCCATTTCCTGATCCGCGTATTTTGGATGACTTCTTTTCTCCTGTCCCTTCTTCTTCTCTTCCATCAGACTCTTCGACTCATCTCGGAGAATGTTTGGCTCAGTTGTGTAATTTGATTGCCAGGCAAACCGACGTGGAGTTCGTCAATCCAAAACCGATCCTCCTTCTCTTGTCTCATCTCGAACAGCACTTCCACGCAGAGATGGTTTCCCTGAATCTGAATAGTCCTCTCCAAATGATCATGAAGTCTGTCCTTTCTTTTGACCAAGAGCTTGTAGCTCACTTGGCGATGCGGAACAAACTTGCCGCTGAACGTGAAGCTGCGGCTTCTTCTCAAGCTATCTTTGACAATTATTCAGCGGAATACCGAGCTAAAATGAATGTTCTCTCTGTAACGGAATCTCTGGAGCATAAGCATTCCGAAGATCTTTCTTCGATTCGCTCAAAGATAGCCAAGCTCCAACAAAAGGAACGGGAATTGGAGTTAGCTTTGGACCAAACCAGGCGAAAATTTGCTGACTTGAAGCAGTCGATAAAAGTCCTTCGTCAATCGGCCGAAGCCCCTAAGGCCAAGATCTTGGACTCTCAACGGGATGCTGCCTATCTTGCCATGCGGTCCAGTTTCAATGATTACATACTTGGCACTTTCAAGAAAAATGGGTCGAAACTCAATCTCTAGTCGGCCATCTCGATTTGGCTATCAAAAGCCTTGGTGGGAAAAGTGTTGCTCACGTTCTTTCTCCCCACACTTTATTCCCTTTGGACCCGTCGGAGATGGAGTCTTCCCCGTCGGATGATGCTCCTTTTTCTTCGAAACCTCCTGGAGGTATTTCATCTCCCTCTACTCCTTATTTGATTTTTTCCCTGCATCTTAATCCGTCATTTTCTTTTGTTCATACAGGGAAATCCGGTGTTTCTTCCGATGCTGATTTGGCTGTCGATCGTCTACTATCCAGTGACATTCCTGGCCCTTCTTCCATAGCGGACCCGAATCTGATGATATCTTCTGCTGACCCTTCTACCGCCGCTTTGCAAGGATTAGACGATGATGTTCACTTTGACGAGAGTGCGGATCATTAGTCTTCTTTTCGTTACTTACTTTTGCATATGGGCCAGAATTTCGACATGTTTTCCTTTGAATATGAATTTCGGTTATTTTTGCCAGCTGTTGTCGGCCTCTTTTCTTTTTGTAAGTTGTATTGGCCGACGGAATGTACTTGGATTCGCATCTTTTTATCTTTTGCAACACGATTCGTATCCCATCCATCCCATAATTTTCGGTCTTCTTTACTACTGATTTCTGAATGTTAGCAGCTTTTTCCGGGAATCAGCTGTAATGTTTTCCCATAAATAACATTTAATATTGACCGCTTCCTCTGCCGAGTACTTATCCTTCTCCTATAAATACCCGGCTTTTGTTGATGTTTATCCATCACTTCTTCAGTTTTTGTTTTTCAGCAATATGACTCTCCTCTTTTCTTTACTCAATCCTCTGTCTCAGTGCCTCCATGGTTTCTGGATCGTGTATTCTCACAAGGATTTCCAGACGTGATACGAAAACTTTTCGCCCATGCGGCACGAGTTCAGCTAACACCCTTTTCACCATGTTCATATGGGCGAGGATCTCTATCTGTTATTCCAAATGCAGGTCTTGACGGCTATGCGGACATGCTTCTTTTCTACTTTGCGGTTGCATATCCGGTCGGACTTCATCTAGTGGAGGAATAACTTGCCCTTAGTTATTCCTCCATACTCTCACCCTTCCACCGCTTGGGTGACTGACTGGCAGTACTCCTCCGACTTTTGTCTAAAAGAATACTGAAGCAGTACCTGAATTTGACTTCTACCTCTGGGACGTTGTACTATTCGTTCTAGCGTATCCAGGAGTATAGGTTCGTTGGTAGGACTTACATCGGCAATACTGTTCTGGGGCAAGCAATTGTGCCCTGTTTCTGTTTTGCCGATAGTTTTAAGCGGCATTTTTACAAGGCTGAGAATCCTTCAAGGACCTTTCCCTTGTATATGCATGCGTAAGATAGGACGTTTCCCTTGTATATTGTAATTTCAGGCTATCGAAGCCGTTTTCGGCCGAAATAGCACCTTTTGTAATGCTAGCTCTTGCAATAAAATCTTTACTTTTTCGCCTTATTTGATGTTTAATCCCATACTGATGGATAATATTTCTTCATATATCTCGCATTTACTGGATTTGACATCTGTTCACCATTTTCGTCCACCAACATGTATGCTCCATTCGGTAATTTTGTCTGAACAATAAATGGTCCCTCCCAATTGGGACTCCACTTACCTAATCGGCCATCCCTCTGTTTGGGTGGCCATATAACTTTCCAAACTAAATCACCGACTTCAAATCGCTTTACACGAATTCGCTTATTATACCAATCGGCCACAATATCTTTATTCTTCTTCAAATTTTCAAAGGCCTGCACCCGATCGGAGTTAACTTCCAATAGCTCATTTTTCATCGCACAATCATATTGTTCAGCCGACATTAGATCTGCTTGGCTTGTCCTTAAAGTCGGCACTGTTATTTCGGCTGGAAGTACTGCGTCCATACCATAAGTCAGCCGAAATGGTGTAAATCCAGTGGCTGAAGTCTTAGCATTTCGATAGGCCCACAACGCTTCATATAACTTCTCATGCCACTTCCTTGTTGCTCTTCGATCATTTTCTTTATAATTACTATTAACTGTTTATTCGTGGCCTCTGCCTGCCCATTCCCTTGTGGATAATATGGCGACAAATGCACGATTTTTATCCCATACTCTTTTGCAAAGGCCTTGACTTTCTCTCCCACAAATACAGTTCCTCTATCCGTTAGAATCGTTTGTGGAATTCCAAACCTGTATATCAATTGTCTATTAATAAATTCAATCACCTCTTCTTGCGAAATACTGACATATGCCTGAGCTTCGGCCCATTTCGTGAAATAGTCTGTTGCCACTAGCACAAACTCATGTCTTTTTTACAAAGAGGGATGAATCTTTCCAATGATATCCATAGCCCATCCTCAAAATCGCCATGGCTTAATCATTATATGTAGCTCTTCGGCCAGTAACTTTTGAATCGGCCCATGCTTCTGACATTCGCGGCATCCTTTAGCATATTTCTCACAATCGACCCCCATATTCGGCCAATAATACCCCAGCCGAATAATACTCCATTTCATCAATTTTCCTGCGCGATGTGCGCCACAAATTCCTTCATGAACTTCTCCCATTATTCTTTTAGCATCTTCCTCTCCGACACATCTGAGTAATACTCCATCAATGGCTTGCTTGAAGAGTAACCCTCCTATCACTATGTAATCCATCGCCTTCCGCTTTTCGACTGGATTAGCTTCGGATGGGTTCTCCAACGTTTGTGCTATCTTCTTTATCCATTCGGCCTTTTCTGTTTCGGCCAAACGTATTTCCAAATTTCCTGCTATCGGCATTAGCCGATATCTGGCTGCATGTTGAGCCAATTCGTTAGCTAATTCATTTTTCTCCCTTGGGATGTATTCGATGTAAACCTCGTCGAATTCTTCTAACGAACCAATTGCTTCTTCATACAATCTGATTAGTTGAGAACTTTTGACCGAAAAATCTCATAATAACTGCTGAATAACTATTTGCGAATCTCCTCTGATTATGATAGCTCTTACTCCTTCTTCTATTAGTCGTCGTAATCCCGAAGTCAATGCTTTGTATTCGGCTTGGTTATTCGTATAGGAATTCGGTAGTTGCACGAAGTACTTGTATATCTTGCCCTCCGGCGTATGTAGAGTAAACCCTACCCCAACTCCTGAAGCGGCTTTTGAACCATCGAACATCACTATCCATGGCTGTAGATATACAATCCCTACTTCGTTTATTTCTTTCGGCCGAACTTGATCCCCGATATCATCGGATATTGGAAGCATTGCATGATCGGCCAAAAAATCGGCTACAACTTGACCTTTCATAGCCCTGAGTGGCTGATATTTCAAGTCGTACGCATTTAACTTCATGGCCCACTTGGCCATTCTTCGACTACTGATTGGATCGTTCATCATAATTTTTACTATGTCAACCGAAGCTACCACTATCACTTGCCGTGGTTGAATATAGTATTCCAACTTCTGGCATGCATGATAAAGACTTAAACACAATTTATGAATCGGCGAGTACCTTAATTCGGCGTCCCTAAGGATTCGACTTAAATAGTAAATCGCCCGATCTCTTCCTTCATCGTCTTCTTGGGCCAACAACGCTCCAATAGACTCTTCGGCCGCTGCTATGTATAATTTCAACGGTCTGCCTCAAATTGGAGGGACCAACACAGGTGGATTCATCAAAGCTTGCTTCAATTGCACAAAGGCCCTTTGTTGATCAATTCTCCATTTGAATTCCTCCTCCTTTTTCAACCTTAGTAAATCGGTTAGTGGTTTCAACTTCCCGGCCGCATTTGCCAGGAATCGTCTCAAGAAACCGATCTTCCCAAGGAATTTTTGCAGACTCTTCTTATCATGTGGAGGGCTGGCTTCTTGGATCGCTCCGGACTTATTCGCATCAACTTCTATGCCTTTATTGTGTACCAAGAACCCAAGAAAATTCCCTGCTTGCACTCCAAAAGCGCACTTGGCTGGATTCATTTTGACTCCACGTAATCTCATCCTTGTGAATACCCTTCGCAAATCATCCAAGTGGCTCTCCATATCTTTGGATCTAACCATGACATCGTCGATGTAGACTTCAACACATTCTTCTATTAGATCATGAAAGATATAATTCATGGCCCTTTGATAAGTAGCTCCTGCATTCTTCAACCCGAATGGCATTACTACCCATTCATATATTCCTATAGCTCCAGGGCACCGGAATGCAGTTTTATGGACATCTTCTTCGGCCATAAAGATTTGGTTGTATCCTGAATATCCATCCATAAATGATAGCATCCCTTGTTTTGCGGCCGAATCAATCAACAAATCAACAATAGGCATCATATACTCATCTTTAGGAGTGGCTATATTAAGATTTCTGAAATCATTACAAACTCTTAATTTCCCATTCTTCTTTATTACAGGAACAATATTTGACAACCACTCTACATATTTAGCTGGCCTCACAAATCCGGCCGCTAACAACTTTTCTATTTCTTCTTTTATTCTTGGGACTATTTCGGGCGCTGCCCTCCTGGCCGGCTGTTTATGCGGCCTAAACCCTTCTTTGATTGGTAGTCTATGCTCCAGAATCGATCGCTCCAATCCTGGCATTTCTGTATAGTCCCATGCGAAACAATCCTTGAACTCGATTAACACCTCCTTGAATCGGCTTGTCATCTGCTGATCTAAATGTGCACTCAATGGGATCTCCCTCGGGTGCTCATCTGTGCCAACATTGACCGTTTTCAAGGGGTCTTGAGCTTTGAAATCCGTGTTCGTTTTGGAATAGCATCCATGAGTTCGCTCCATCCTGCTTTATTGTATGAAGCTCCGAGTTCGGCCGATTCGAACTCGATCGCTAGTTTCGGTTGTGCATCCATCATTTACTTTCTTCATCAACTGGCCGTTTGTCGGCCTGATATCTGACTTCGAACCCCAAATCTGTCCAATCGCACTCGACAACCTGCGGGTACCGTTCCCCTACCACTGCTAGGAATGGTTGTATGGGCTCTTCGTATAATACCGCATCAATTCGGCCGGCTGAGCTGACTGGAAGCGGAGGTTGATCTCCATCCACTTCTTCAACTGTGCCATCCTTTTTCCAGAACCACACTTTCTGGTGCAGTGTTGATGGCAAACATCGTGATGTATGTATCCAGCATCGGCCTAATAGGGCCGCATATGGGACTTCTGCATCTACAACAAAGAACATGGTCGGAATCGAGATTGTCCCAACCGTTACATCCACTAGAATACATCCTTCGGCCGCTGTTTGAGCTCCCACGAAACTCAATAATTTCATCCTTGTGGGGAGTAGGTCTTCCTTTGAACGGCCTATCTTCGTCAATGTAGACAATGGCATGATATTGACGGTTGCTCCTCCGTCAATAAACATTCTTCTAAGCGGTCTGCCATTGACCCAACCTTTCACATACAAAGGTCTCACATGCTGAGACATCTTTGCAGTTGGAGGCAAAATCGTAGTTAGTTGAGCTTCGGGGACAAATGCCTCATATCCTTCTTCGAACACTTTCTCAATTTCGGCCTCAGGCCGAAATGCTTCAAGTTTGGCGAAACAGAAATCCACAATGGGTTCTTCATCGCCGAAATATTCTCCCTCCTTCTGAAAAAAGACCACAGCTGGTTCAGAATCAGACCAGTACTCCTCCTCAGTTGTTGTGGCCATTCCTACCATGTTCGCACTAGACCCGAAGTCAAACTTGAACTGCCCGATTGAAAGTGTATCATCGTTCGGGACGATGGTTGTCTTTGGCTTCCATTCCCTAGTTCGGACTGGTCTAGGCTTCCACTCCTCCTTTACTTTCGGCTGTTCATTTTCGGCTTTTGGCTGCATTATTTTCGGCCGAAATTCGGTTTTGTTTTTCAGCCGATCCTGCCCTTCTTTCGGCTTCTTTTCTTCTTTCTCTTCGGCTGATTTCAAACGAGCCGAAAATACTCTATTGAGGATCCTTCCTTCAGAGGAAGAGCAATCGTCTGGGAAGTCCTCTTCCATATGCATCATTTCGTACTCCTCTTGCTCAAAAGCGCCAGCTGCTTTAAGCCGTTGCATCCTTCGTTTGAAAGTACGATAAAATCCCTTTCCCTTTGGAACCTTTTTCTCTTCTGCCCTCCAAGCTGAATTCTCAAATCGGCGTTGGCCGAAATGCCTCTTCTCTGGGGAATTCTGAACCCATCGGCCTACCTGAGTATTTGCTGGTGGCCTTCTGAGTTTCTTCATTTCGGGAGTGACAGCATCTTCGGGAACTGTGATCTGAATCACAGTCTTCCCGTTCTGCTTATCGGCTGTCAACTTCATCTCTGAATCCCAACCATTAGTTATGATTTTCAACGTTGGTTTCTCAT
This sequence comes from Hygrophila difformis, assembly GCA_030278955.1. Taxonomy (NCBI): domain Eukaryota; kingdom Viridiplantae; phylum Streptophyta; class Magnoliopsida; order Lamiales; family Acanthaceae; genus Hygrophila; species Hygrophila difformis. Next base: position 33,973,245 of record JAOANR010000003.1, on the reverse strand, counting down.
TCTCATCTCCGAATTCGACCTTCTGATGTTTGTCCGATTGCTTGATCCATTCCTTTACTTCATAATTCCGTAATCGGTCAAAAACATCCGAAATCTTCTCTTTCCCCTTCGGAGATCCTAACCGTCTCCACACTCCTGCCTTCTTATGAGCCGATGGCTGATTTCCTAGCCGATCGTGCACAGAGCTTTTACTGGATGATGGTTGGTCCCCCAATCGATCATGTACAGACCTATTCTGATCGGGATGCACCATCACCATGTTCGCGACAGGGAACGAATTCTTATCGATTGCCATAAGCCTGTCCGGAAACTTCAATTTCCCATCATCGACATGCTTTTGGATTAGCTTCCTAAAATGTCCACAAACCACCGTAGAATGAGTAGCCGATCCGTGGAATCTACACCATCCGGCTTCCAATTGGTCTTTGGTTGGCTGTGGGTGATTTTCTTTGAATTCCAACAATCCGTTCTTCTGGCAATAATCAAATATTTCGTCCATCTGAGATAGGTCAAAAGAGTAAAACCTCTGAGATTCGTCTCTAACTTCTCCCTCTTTTTCCTTGCCTCTGACTGGCCGAAGAGCTGGACAAGTCATAGGCTTCTTAATGACTAATTCAAGCCCTTGCTACTTCGGCTAAGGCAGGAATATCATCCGTGTTGTACTCTTCCTGGACTTCACACCTATCCAGATTCTCTGCAAATGAAGCAGCTGACTGGATAGGTTGCGATCTGCCACTTTGACTTCGGCTTGATTTGAAAGCCGCTTGTTCCGCCAAATAGGTCTCCATTCTTATGGCTTCGGCCGTTAATTCGGCCACAGCCCTTGGTCTTGTGACCATCAATCTGTCCTGTAATACCCCGGATTTGATTACCCAGGCCAGGGCATTACTGCCACACCTTCCCAAGCAAGACGCGAACCATTTCGAGCTCACTTGAGAAGATGCTAAGGCTAAGTTGTACCAATACTTAAAAATAATTTAAAAACCATTCAATAAGTGCCCGAAGGTTTAAATCAGAGTTAAGTCTAACATACATAATTTTAAAATAGTGCGGAAGCTAAGGGCCAAACACGGCCAAACATGAATTTGGAATTCGTAAAAGAATTTAAAAACAAGTGCGACAAGTCTTCGGAAATTCCCATCCCAAATGTAAATGCCATGCGCTAATCTTCAACATGTGAAAAAATGAGACAACGTATCTATCAGTACAACGGTACTGAGTAAGTTAGTATATAGCATAACAAATGTTAGAGTTTTAGAAGAGAGATTTAAAGTTAGAACTTGAAATTTAAAAAGGAAGGTCGAGTAAAAATAATTCTGGAAGATTCTTACACTTTGCCATACGAATAATATATCATTGTTCATTTTTTTCGAGAAAAACCATTCTTGGGGAATCAAACCCACAAGGCTCAAACACATTCTTGAGTAATTTCTGCTTTATCTTTTTCTGATGGAGGGAGGGATGAGGTTTTTAACTTAGACCATCTTAGTATCCCTTCATGCATTTTTGAGGAAGAAGCGCCTTTAACAGAACTTTTAAATGAAAGTTTTGATGTCTTTGCTCTATTCCTTGATTTTGTCTTTCTTTGGTTTCTTCACTTGTACTTATGTTTTCCCTATTTCCTTTCAGGTTGTGGGCTTGGACAGTACATCGGCGCCGATGATGGTGATGATGACGCAGGAAGCAGTGCCAGTGTTCCTATACCCTTGACACGTGCCCCGCGCGTCCCTCGAGCAGATGTAGTGCCATCACCGGCCCTTCCTTTAGTTGTGGCCGATCCCATTACACACTTAGCACCTCCGGCGGTGCGTCCCTTGGAGAAGGCTACTCCTGCAACAACTATTATTACCCCTGATGAAATGAAGAGGCGAGCAAGTTGGAAGGTAATGGACTATTATTGGGAGATAGTGAGAGACATAATTAAGGATGCGCCTTTGGAGAAGCTTGCGAGGGGTCGAGCTGCAGCGGATGAGTTTCTTGGCTCCATGAGGGATTGCAAGCAGGACACATCTCGGCTGGAGTTATCATTGCACCGTTTCTTCGATGGGGCTACGATGCTTCAGGATTTGCGTACGAAGGTGGAGTCGCAAGAGTCGTTGCAACTAGCCGAAGCGGAGCTGGCCAAGAGAGATGGTGAGTTGCAAGCCAAGACGGAAGAGGTTAAAGTGTTGGGCGCCAAATTAGAAGAGTTGAAGAGACAAATGGTCGAAATAGAGTCATCTCTTCAGCGAGCTACAGGAGAGGAGCAAGTTCTTAGCGAGGCTCGCGCATCTCAAGAGGCAGTTGTTTTGAAGATCAAGAATTCCCCAGGCACATCCGTCGAAGATTCCGCCAACTTGAAGATGATGGAAACGGCTTTCAAGAGGTCCCGAGAGGAGTTGCTACATCTACAACCTTTCTAGCTTCATCATTCTTTTGTTCTTTATTCTTTGTTTTTCGCATTCTTCATTGCTTAGTTCACATGGAATTTGTATCTTGATCCCTTGGTGAAATAAAGCTCTCATTTCTTCATTATTTACATCATGAATGCACTTGCAAGCCCCGATGCAAAACTTTACACCATCCTTCAAATTTGAATACTAAAACACTTTAATTAAAATTAAGTGCTTTAGTGCATGTAGCCATAACTTCTTCAAACCAAGTGATGGATTAATTTAATAAATCCATTCAACATTTTTTTAAGCAATGTGTTGAATTTTAACTCATATGCTCAAATTTATTCTATTAAGTAATGGATTAAATTTAATCAACCCATTTTTTTTTGCTTGCAAGTAATTGATCAAATTTAATCAACCCATTTACTTAAATTTTTTTTTTGTGTAATGGATTAACTTAACCCAACTACAATTTTTTCATCAAGTAATGAACCAACATAATTAATCCAATTACTTGATTGATTTTTTTTTGTTTATGACTGAACTTAGAAAAATGATTTCCAAGTTGCCTACGTACCCTGTGAAGGGATCAAGCCATTACGTAGTTCAAAACAAATTGAATTTGTTTATTTTGAGCCGTACACAGTTTATACTCTTGCGGGCCAGGAGTATTACATTTTTTTTTTGCATTTTTTTTATGACGTGCAGTTTAGGCTCGTGCGTCAAGGAGCATGGTTTTCGTATTTTCAGGCGTAGAACTTCTTAAAGAATCGTCCGTTTATCGGTCCGATGCTCACTCCGTCGTTATCTATCATCATGTAGGCTCCGTTTGTGAAGACTTTCGTGATGACATATGGTCCATCCCATTTGCAGGTGAACTTGTTCCCACTGCGGTAGTTGATGACAATGGGTCTCCGTATGGCGAGGACGAGATCTCGGAATTGGAACGAACGTGCCTTGACTTTCTTGTTGTAGAACTTGGAGAGGCGGGCTTGATAGCATTCCAACCTTTGTTGTGGTTCGAGCCTTCTTTCATCAAGGGCTTTCAATTCTTCCAAACGCAACCGGGGGTTGTCTTCTTCAGTGAACCCTTCTTGGATGGCGACTCTTAACGACGGGATTTGCGTTTCCAGTGGCAACACGGCTTCCACTCCATAGACCAACGAGTATGGCGTTGCCTTGGTGGGTGTGCGGAAAGTTGTTCGATATGCCAATAGAACTTCATTGATTCTTTCATGCCAGTCTCGTTTTGACTTGGAGACAACTTTCTTCAACAATCCGCATAAGGTGTTGTTGAAGGCCTCCGCTAGTCCATTTGCTGGCGGGTAATATGCAGAGCTCTTTTGTTGAGTGAATCCAAACTTCTCACACAACTTGGTGATGGTGCTATTGACAAATGATCGTCAGTTGTCTGTCATGATATAACGCGGGACGCCATAACGGTAGATGATGTTGATTCGGATGAAACTTGCAACATGTTCCCCTTTGACTTCTCTAAAGGAAGCAGCTTCAACCCACTTGGAGAAATAATCCGTAGCAGCAAGGATGTAGCCATGCCACCCGGAAGACTTTGGTTGTGGTCCATCGATATCCATGCCCCATGCATCGAACGGCCATGATGCCACAGTTGGATGCAACGACTCAGGAGATTGGTGAATGGCCTCAGTTTGATGAAGATCCGCGCATGACACGTTGGACATGGACTATGAAGAACTTTAAGAGAAACGTTCGACATCTTTGAAGGTGGATTGACTCTCCAAAAAATGTGTTTCCTTACTTCAATAGGGGCTTTTGGGCTTAATCCTGTTGAAGGCATGAAATTTTGAAGAACTTCGAGAGGGGCTTTTGAGCTTGATCCTCTTGAAGGACTTGAAGACTATGAATATTCGAAAGTCTTCAGAAGGGGCTTTTGAGCTTGATCCTCTTGAAGGACTTGAAGACTTGAGAAATTTTCTATTTCGAGATGGGCTTTGAGCTTGATCAACTTGAATAGTTTGGAAACTTGAAGATTTGAAAGGCTGCGAGACGATGGACGACTATCTTGGGGTCCAGCTCGGGCATTCCTTTGTAGGGCCATGCAAAGACGTCTTTGAACTTTTGGAGGAGCGGCACGTACTTCTTTGCTTCATTTATGGTCAGTAGGGTGCTCATAAACGTTGGGCGAGGCTCTTTTTCATCGCCTAAAGTTCACCTCATGCAGTTCATCCCCCATGACCTTGATTTGTTCTTCAAGTTGCATTGTTGCTGCGTTAGCATCTTCATCTTTTGACTCGTCATGTCCAACAGTGATATGATGGATGGACTCAACTCCGTCAGCTTGGTCATCTTCGCCATGCTTTGTGAAGATGATGGTCCGCTTCTTGAGCTTTAACCATTCGTCGGATGAGACAGTTGATAATGGCCAAAACTGACCATTATTTCCAATCCATTTCCGTGTCTGAGACGGACATCTTGATAGTGGTTCCATCTTATTTTAATAAGAAAGCAGTTGAATTTAACATATTAATGCTAGTTTGTAAAAACATCGAGCCGGTAATAAAAAGACACAAAATATGCAATTTTAAATTGTATTTGTGTTAGAAAAATCCAAAAACATGAAAAAAAGGAAAAAGAAAAGAAAAAGGAAGAAAGATGGGAAAAAGATCAAAAAAATCCCACAACTGAAATTTGGTCAAGTGTTGAAGCACAATTCGAATTATGCAATTCGAATTAATTCGAATTGCACACAATTCGAATTGCTGAAGAGAACAAGAAATGGTTAAGTGTTGAAAAGGGATGCAGAAGAGCTAATTCGAATTGGCTTGAATAATTCGAATTAGGGAATGAAGAGAAGAAACCCAAAGGGCAAGAAGAAGATTGCAATTCGAATTGTCCAATTCGAATTAATTCGAATTGGCACAAACAATTCGAATTGCCAACAGATGAAAAGAAGCCAAGAAACCCTCATCCAATTCGAGAAAAGACCAATTCGAATTCTTCGCAACAATTCGAATTGACAACTGAAGGCCACATTTCCAGCTCAAGGAAGAAATCTCACAATTCGAATTAATTCGAATTGGATGAGATAATTCGAACTTCACTCAAAAATTCATCAAAAGCTATGGAGCATGAGCACAACATTGGTGGGCCTAGGGTTTCAAAATTTGTCTATAAAAGCAGACCTTCCACAACAGAGCAAGGGGATCAAGAATTTAACCAAAAAGCAGCTGGGACAAAAAGAACAGCAGGAGGTTCCACACCCCTTAAGGGTTAGGTAGGTAGTTTAGTTTAGTTTAGTTTATTTTCCTTGCAAGTAGTATAATTTTTACATGCTTTGATCTTAGTATAGTGTAGAAGCAGTTTGTGTAACCCTTAGAGTAGCCATTTCCAGAATTTTTACATGCTTTCTAGTTAGAATAAACCCTACCTTCAAGTTAATGATGGTGTTGGGTTCTTTATTTTGCTTTCAAAGTGTCAATACAAGAAAAATTTCCAGAAATGGTGTTATTCATGTGTTTTGGCACTCTTTAATGCTTTCTTTAGAAATAAATGCTTAGCATGTTTGTTTGTTTCAACTAGGTTACATTTATTATGTCCTAGTTGATATTCAAACTTAATAAATGCATGTTTGGTGGGTTTTTGGCTTGATTTTGTGCCTTAGAGCTTCAAATAAGTGTTCTTAGGTTCTGGATGTTTTTTAGGTTTGTTCGAATTTACCTTTATGCCTTATTTTCCTGCCTTGATTTTTATTTTATGCTGCCATAGATAACTTGAGTGTTCTTAGTTTATTCATGTAGTTCTTAGATAACTAGATGTTTTAGGTTCTTTGATCTTTGAATCCTCTGTTTGTAGAAATAGGGTTTGAATCTCGCCAATACCCACTGGATATGTGTTTGTTTATTTCTTGAAAACCTCACTAGGGTGGCTGTGAAGTGACATTGATGTGAGATGAGAGATTTGGTAAATCTAAACCCATCATTAACCGCACAGTGTACACCTAACCCATACTTGTGAGAACAAAAATTGTTATTGTTCGAAAATGTGTAATTCGAATTGAGGCAATTCGAATTATCTCGAATTGCCTAAGAAATTCGAATTGCACAACCAAAAATTTCCTTCATGTGGTTTTCAATCAATTCGAATTCTCCAATTCGAATTAATTCGAATTGGTTCAACAATTCGAATTGGCAAGGAAAACCACATTGTATTGCATACCACCCATTCATGCCTTAGTTTATTTTCCATCTCTAACCAATTCGAATTGTGCAATTCGAATTAATTCAAATTACTGAACAATTCGAATTCACCTTCCTCTCGAGGTAAATGCCTTAGTCAATTTGAGCAAGAAAAGGACTTCGCCAATTCGAGTTGTCCAATTCGAATTGATTCGAATTGGTCAATAATTCGAATTAGATGATGTTCCAATTTCTAGCAATGATCAATTGGGTAAAGTAATACTTCATCCTTCATGCATTCTCAATTCGAATTACCCCAATAATTCGAATTGAAGTATCCTTTTATTTTGAAAATTCCAAAAAAATATTTTTCTTCCATGATTTGTGTAAGTTGCATGGATGTATTGGGCCTAGGCCCAATTCATCTGATTTCTATCCATTACACATTTCAACCCATTAGTGTCCACTTATTGTGTGCTTAACACCCACACAATACCAAAAATATTTTCTTATTTTCTTGTTTTCTCTTTCATTGTGTGCATGAACGGATAATGAGAAACACCATAGATTAATGTTGGTGAAAGGTCCCTTCACAGGGATATCGATTAACCCGTCTTCTGTGTGTAAATCATTATCTGTTATTTTGCATGATCTGGTTAGTGGTTGGTGGAAGCTTCGGCGAGCGTTCTCTTCACTAAGAGTTTCGATTAGTCACTCAGCCAATTCCTAATCAGATACAGTTTTAATTTTCTTTATCTTAATTTCTCAACCTGAATTCAAGTTGCAATAGTATTAACTGATGTCGACCAACATCAGTTAAGACATATTACAGCAAGAACTATGTGGGTTTTTCTTCCACTCACAGGCAAAAGAAAACTAAATGACGGCGGTCACCGTGGTTCGGAATTCTTTCTGTCTAAAATCAGTCATCTGGGATAGTTGGGAACCGGACGGCAGATGTTTGCAGTCCGGAAAACCCCAACTATCTCTGGCACTTTTTTTAGCCGATTTCTTCTCATCTCAGGCTAATCCACCCTTGTGTATCGCATTCTGTCTAACCCCACCATATATTTTGGGGTGTTTTATTTTCCTTTTCATATACTGGTATGCATGATACTATTATGTAGATGTTCTGGTCTTATTGCTATTTTGGGGATCCTTCCTCTTGGACACAGAAGTCTTGATTTAAATCTGATGTTGCATAATAAACTTCCAACAAAAATTCCTTTATAAAACCCGGATCTGAGTAAGGGATAAATTCAATAGTTATGACTAATTCATATTCCACTGGGGGTTGATTTTGAGAGCTTAGAAGCAGAGTCAGCGATTAGGTCTCATCTAGACTGAAAGGATCTGTGTTTTAATTGAGAGTTTAGTACCTGTCTAGGGAATGATTTTCAAATATCGATTGGTTTCTCAAAATTGCTGTGTGCTGGAAATCTGATATTAGATATCGCATTAAGTCAATATCCACTTGGGTGTAGATGAGATGTGATAAATAATACTAGAGGAACAACATATAGGCCTTGGTGAATTTCTAAGGTAAGGTCGAGTATTCCTTCGACTACTATCTTCTTCTGCCAAAGTCTAGAATTGAGTCTTAAATGAGTACATCCGGAATAGATTCATCTATGGATTTGTTTCATTTAGTTTGTATCTCATAACTACCCAGATGTTGTAAGCCCTGTGGCTTATTGATATCTCGGGGGTTCTTGATCTGCATCTGGTCACCAAGACCAGGGGCTCTTTTATACTAACGGAAAGAGACGTTTTTAACGCTTCCGAGTGATAGATTTAAATGCTTTCTTTACAGCTTTCTTACTGCTTTCCTTTAAAATGCTTTCATAGAGATCACTCGGAAGAATTAGGGGCTGTCCATCTGTTAAAAGGTTTGAGAGTTATGGAATGGTTTGGGGCTTTATTTGAAACTTTGGGTGTGACATGGGGGAATGATAGGAGTACTTGGCATGTCAACTAATGATGTGTTAGGTGTTGCTTATCCACCACAGATATGTAATGTAACTTCACAAGGCCTGTGGAGGGAGTTATAAGTCTGTGGTATCTTAGAAATTGTTGTCTTAAGAGCATGTAAATTCTCACCGTAAGTACCTGTCTGTTAGAGGGAACATGGTGCAGAAAGCATGAGAGTTAGCTAACTAGAGGATTATCCCAAGCTAAGATCGGTGTATAAAAATGGAAGTTTAATCGTGTTTCATCTGAATCTTGTCCAATCTTTATTATTTCCTCCCTGTCCTTTCTGTCATATTTTAAATCTGCTTTCTAGATAGTGTAGCATAATTTTATATTGCTTTCGTAGAGTAAATTTAATTGCTTTCCTCGATCTAATTTACCATGCTTTGTAGAATAATTTTACTGCTTTCTTGATATGATTTAAATTATGTCAAGTAGTTGATAGAAACCCTTGCAAAACTTGAAACGAGTAACCGAGTGGAAAATCTTAGTAAACGACGTGGGCCCTGCTTCCATCGCACATCCTCCAGTGAACGATCCGGTACTTACTATAAATTACTGCAATTTTTGACTCCGTGCGCTTTCGGAGCACAGTTTCTTGACACGAGTAAATAAAAAGACAACATTTTAGAAAATACTCATGTAGTGGGAAGATGTTCAAAAGTTTCATGGCAGGTATCTTCTTGACATGAAATTGAGAGAAGCATCATGGTGCAGATACCAGGGACTTTCAGGGTGACAGACTGAAGGTCAATCCCGGTTGCACCGTGATATTTGTCAAAAGTTTCATGGCGGGAAGGACCACAGCGCCGGTTGAAATCAAAAGCACCCCACATGAGTAATAAAAAGGGAAATCATAATATATCCTTAAACACCTTCCCTACATCATAACTCTTTTCATTTAATAAATCCAAACCTGATATTTCAGAAAATTACTCGTGTTAATGAAACTCGTCAAAAGTTTCATGGCGCCGTTGCCGGGGAGGATGCAGCGCCGTTTACTAGGAGAATTACGCTCCTGATTTACTCATAGATAGTTTTTGTATATACTATCAAACCATCACTAACTTGGGGATTGTACAGGTACTGTCAAAATCTTGATACCAACTGCTTATGCAACGGAGGAGGAACACATTGCCGGAGCTACTGTTCGATCTAAAAATAGAAAGGACCGCTCGCCAACTGAGGGCAGAAGCCAGAAGACGGAAAGAGCAGGAGCGTCGGACCCGCACTTCACCTGAAACATCGAGCAGCGATCTATCAGACATGGCAGATAACCAGAATATTCCCCCGATCTTACCCATAGACCAACCACCAAATAACCCTGGTAATGGAGCTGACGGAGGAATGGTAGAACATCCTAATCGTGCCAACGAAGAGGAGAATCTACCAAATTCCAATCAGCAACAATACCAGCAATTCCACCAACAACCACCACCACCCTTAAACCAATTTCACCAAAACCAAAACATACCAAACCAACAATACCAAAACCAAGCTTTCAATCCAGCTCAGTTTCAGAACAACCCACAAGATCCACATAACTTCCAGCAATTTCCCAATTACCACCAACAGTACCAGAACCAAGCTGAACAAGGAAATCAACAACAGCAGCAAGCAGCAGCAGACTTCATGCAACCAATAGTAGAGCCCTATCTGGATGGACCTGGGAGAGCACACTTTCCTGCACGCAATTTCGAGCTCAAACCGGCACTCATTAATTTGGTGCAAAACAATCAGTTCTGCGGTGCAAATCATGAGGACCCTCATGATCATCTCCAGACCTTCCTGGAGCTCTGCGACACGATAAAAAATCAGGGAGTCTCTCCTGATGCTATAAGGCTAATGCTGTTTCCATTTTCTTTATATAGTGGTGTCAGGGACTGGTATAAGTCATTGCCTATCAATCAGAGGAGCACTTGGGCAGACTTGGTGAGGAGCTTTTTGCTGAAGTATTTTCCAGAATCAAAGATTGAGGAAGGACGAGCTAAGATTGGAGATTTTAAAATGAAGCTAGACGAGTCATTATATGATGCGAAAGAAAGATTCTTTGGCCTCAACAGGCGATGCCCCCAACACGGGTACGCACCATGGGAGCAATTGAGGAAATTCTACGGAGGACTCACCCATCCATGGAGAACAATGTTAGACGCTGCTGGCGGACGACATTTACTCCACCTGCTTATGGACCAAGCTTGGGAGAAGATTGAGACAATGTCTGTCAACAGATCCATCCTAAAAACAGATGATAGGAAGGAGGATCCTCCTAGAAAAGTCTTTGCTGTAAGTGAGGGGAAAATAGATTTTGAAAAATTGCAAGAACAGGTAGCTGCGATACAGCTGAGCCAGGATAAAGGGAAGGGAATAGACGCTTCCCAGGCAGGAACCTCATCAGACCAAGTTCAAACACAGCAATCGGGAGTTGTCTGTGGACTGTGTCAGGGAGCTCATCCAACTGATACATGCCAACAGATAGCTACCGAGAGTTGTAATTATGCCGGGAACTACCAAAATCGCCATCCCAACCTCTCCTATTCCAACAACAATGCACTTAATGCGCATTTGTTACAGCCAAACCAACCCAACCAGTTCGCAAATCAAAACCCACAGCAAAACTTCAGACCTCAGAATCAAGGATTCGTCCAGCAAAGAGTGCAGAACTTTCAAAATCAGAATCAGAGTTTCCAACCTCAGATCCAACAGAGGCCTAAACAGAACCAAGGCCAGAATTTCCAGAATTTCCAATCCCAACCTGATCAGAATCAACAATATAACCAAAGGCCACCATCTCGTCTGGAGAATCTGATGACTGAGTTTATAGCCAACCAGAAGGATATAAACCAACAACTGCAGTCATCAATCAAGAATGTGGAGATGCAAGTCACCCAATTGGCCAAGGAACTGCAGAACAGGGGGAAAGGAACACTTCCAAGCAGTACTGAAGCTAACCCGCAGTGTAAAGCAATCACATTGCGGGGAGGCAAGATCCTAAAAGGAATTGTTGGACATGGAAAAGAGACGGCCGAAGAGGAAAAGGATCCAGTGGAGGGTGAAAAAGAAAATGAAAGGATTGAAGGAGGAGATGGTATTGGACTGGTCGAGGACAAATCAGAAACAGCTATTCCGCAGGCTGAAGCTGCAAAGGGAGCTGAAAAGGGTAGGGTTGAAGGTACAACTTCCTTCTCTTTACCACCAAAAACAAACAATAATAAGTACATGCCAAGGGTGCCGTACCCAGCACGTCTTAAAAATAAGGAACATGACCTTAAATTCAAGAAATTTCTAGAACGGTTAAGGTCTGTAGAGATAACCATTCCTCTCGTGGAAATGATTTCAGAAATGCCCACCTATGCTAAGTTCTTGAAAGAATTGATTTCAGGGAAAAGGCAGGTAGAGCAGGAGGAGGTGATTGTTCTCAACAGCACATGCAGTGCCATAGTTCAGAAGAAACTGCCCGAAAAGAAAGAAGACCCTGGATGTTGCACGCTACCAGTACAGATTGGGAAGGCCAAAGTGAGCATGGGTTTATGTGATCTAGGATCCAGCATCAATGTGATGCCCTTAGCCATGGCAATTCGCCTAAGGCTCGGGGAGATTGAACCAGTCAAGATGAAGTTGCAGCTTGCAGACAGATCAATCACAAAGGCCGTAGGAATCCTCAAGGATGTGGTAGTCAAAACCGGTCAAGTTCTTTTCCCGGTTGACTTCATCATCCTCGACATCGAAGAGGACTCTGAAATGCCACTTATCCTGGGACGCCCGTTTCTGGCCACTGGCGGTGCACTGATCGATGCCAAATCTGGAAGAGTCACATTGAGGGTCGATGACAAAGAAATCACCTTTGACATGGAACAGCTGCAGAAATTTCCGAATGAGGGATCTTGTTCCATATTTGATGTAATAGAAAGTAGGAGTGAGGATGAGAGCATAAACTCTGTGACTGATGAGCCAAACAAAGTTTCAAAACAGGTACAGAAGCCTGAAGGTGCGGAGCAACCAAGGAGCTGCAACGCTGTCCACTTCGAGGACCCTATCTCTGGGGACCTTGAAGAATTCGATGGGGTTGAGTTCATCCCGGAGGAAGAGGAAAGCACCGCTGAGGAGGAAGTGGATCCTGTACTGACACAGGATCCTGAAGGTAAATCTGATCTCTCTCTCCCACCCATTTCTCGCAAATTACTGCCTTCCGTTGAATGCCCACCAGAGCTTGAACTTAAAATACTTCCGGATCATCTTAAGTACGTCTTTCTCGCTGAACATAAAAGATTACCGGTGATTGTGTCAGCCAAGCTGACACAAGAACAAGAAAAAGCTCTGGTAGACATTCTAAAGAAATATGTACATGCAATCGGATGGACCATTTCTGATATAAAAGGAATAAGCCCCTCTGTTTGCATGCATAGAATTTTAATGGAAGAGGAGTACAAGCCCTCAAGGCAACCACAAAGGCGTCTGAACCCCCATATGCAGGAAGTGGTAAGGAAAGAAGTTATCAAGCTCTTAGATGCTGGTATCATCTATCCTATCTCTGATAGCAAATGGGTTAGCCCAGTGCAGGTCGTACCGAAACGTGGGGGGATCTGTGTAACGACTAATGAGCAAGGAGAAGAAGTGGAGACGCGTCCAGTGACCGGTTGGAGAGTTTGCATCGACTACCGGAAGCTCAATACCGCTACCAGGAAGGACCATTTCCCCTTGCCATTCATTGATCAGATGCTGGAGCGGTTGGCCGGAAGGGAGTTCTATAGCTTTTTGGATGGGTACTCTGGCTATAATCAGATTGTGATAGCTAGCGAGGATCACGACAAGACCACATTCACGTGCCCATATGGAACTTTTGCGTACAGGCGCATGCCTTTTGGACTTTGTAATGCGCCTGCCACATTTCAAAGATGCATGATGTCAATTTTCTCAGAATTTATCGAAAAATGCATTGAAGTTTTCATGGATGACTTCTCTGTGTATGGAGATACTTTTGATGAATGTTTGACTAATCTTGCACAAATTTTGAAAAGATGTGAGGACACCAACCTAGTTTTGAACTGGGAGAAGTGCCATTTCATGGTCACCGAAGGAATAGTGTTAGGTCACCGCATCTCGCGCGCAGGTATCGAAGTCGATAGAGCTAAGGTCTCAGTCATCTCAAACCTCCCATTGCCTAATTCAATAAAAGCAGTTAGGAGTTTCTTAGGGCATGCCGGTTTCTACCGGAGATTCATTAAAGACTTTTCTAAAATTGCCAAGCCGCTCACTAACTTGCTTTGTAAAGAAAATCCTTTCGTAATAAATGAAGCGTGTGTTCAAGCCTTTGACACGCTCAAAGAGATGTTGATTTCTGCTCCAATAGTGCAACCACCCGATTGGTCAATGCCTTTCGAGGTAATGTGTGATGCAAGTGATCTCGCCGTGGGTGCAGTTCTTGGGCAACATAAGGAAGGGAAGCATTGTGTAATTCATTACGCAAGTCATGCCCTGAATGAGGCCCAAATCAACTACACTACCACGGAGAAGGAGATGTATGCTGTTGTTTTTGCATTTGATAAATTCAGACAATATCTTATTGGTACGAAAACCACAGTGTACACAGATCACTCTGCACTGAGATACTTGTTTAGCAAACAAGACGCCAAACCTCGATTAATCAGGTGGGTACTTTTGTTGCAAGAATTCAACATTATAATAAAAGATAGAAAAGGCAGAGACAATGGTGCTGCTGACCATTTGTCTCGACTAGAAAACGATAAAAATGAGCTAGCCGTAAATGAGAATTTTCCGGATGAGCAACTGTTTGCCTTGCATCTTCATGATCAAGCTTGTCCGTGGTTTTCCGATATTGCTAACTTTTTAGCATGCGGAATAACTCCACCATTTCTAAGCAGGGGCCACAAAGCAAGGTTCAACCGAGATGTAGTTAACTACTTCTGGGAAGATCCTTATCTCTTCAAGCATTGCGCAGATTCGATTATTAGACGATGTGTAACTGAGCACGAGGCTTATCAAATCGCTAAGAAATGTCATGAGTCAGAATATGGAGGTCACCATGGCCCCACTCGAACAGCCCATAAGGTGCTCGAGTGCGGTTTTTATTGGCCTACCATTTATGAGGATTGCAAAGCGTTTGTTAAAGCTTGCGACAGATGCCAAAGACTAGGGAATATCTCCAAGAGGGATGAGATGCCTTAACAAGGAATTCTCACTCTCGAGATTTTCGATGTATGGGGTATTGACTTCATGGGACCATTCCCGACATCTGATGGGAACCATTACATCTTGGTAGCTGTCGATTACGTTTCCAAGTGGGTTGAGGCCGTTGCACTGCCAACCAATGATGGCAACCAGGTCGTCAAATTTTTGAAAAATAACATTTTCAATAGATTTGGTGTACCCAGGGTGATCGTATCAGATGGAGGAACCCATTTTGTTAATAAAGCATTTGCAAATCTTATGAGCAAAAATGGGATTCTCCACAAGATCGGCACGCCTTACCATCCCCAAACCAGTGGTCAAGTCGAGGTCTCAAACCGCGAAATCGAACACATACTCGAGGCCACTGTGGGGACAACTCGCAAAGATTGGTCACGTAAGCTCAATGATGCTTTATGGGCATACCGCACTGCATTCAAGACTCCCATTGGGATGTCTCCATACAGACTCGTCTTCGGAAAGGCCTGTCATTTGCCCGTAGAACTAGAGCATAAGGCTTACTGGGCCGTACGAACGCTCAATTTTGACTCACGAATTGCTCAGAGTAAGCGCAAGTTGGACCTCAATGAAATTGAGGAAATACGTGCGCAAGCTTATGAAAGTTCGAGGATTTATAAAGAGCGGACCCAGAAGTTACACGATCGTCGTGTTAAGTCTAAACACTTCTATGTTGGCCAGAATGTCTTGTTATTCAATTCTAGGTTGAAGCTGTTCCCCGGAAAGCTTAAATCCAGATGGGAAGGGCCATACGAAGTGGTGCACGTGTTTGAAAGCGGAGCTGTCAGGATCCGAACTGAAAAAGGAGAGCTGGTAGTGAATGGACACAGATTGAAGGAGTATCTTGGGCAGTTCGACCCCAAAAAAGAAGCTCAAATGACAACAGAACCGGCTTATGCTCAATAAATATTATACATATATTTACTTATTTATTACTTGCTCCACCTATTTTTATTGGGACAAAGTATCCAAAAATCAATTGAACATTTAGAGTACTAAGACTCTAAATGTGAGGATGTTGATATTTGGAGAAAACCTAATGCTTTCTTATAATTGTTTTGCAGGAATTCGAGGAACCAACAAAAAGAAAGATAAAGCTTCCAAAAACCAGGTTCCCGGTTGGGTTAATATTATATTTAATGGAGGTTATTTTTGGAATTTAGAGAAATCTAAAATCCAGAATAAATTCATAAAATAAAATTGTTAACCCAGCCTAATTTATGCAAGCAATATGTTTTAGATTCTATTTATGTGTATAAATGTTTGCTATTGAGTTCATCTTGATGAACATAAACTCTTTTGAAAACCTAAAAAATTTTCCTAAGTCTTGACTGTGGTTTATTTTTCATTTCAAGAAAGTTCGAATTAATTTGAATTACTTGGAACAAACCACATAAGACATTTTGCCTTGGAAATTTTCACTCTCGGATCAGTTAATTCGAATTGCCTGACTAATCCGAATTTGCAGAAAAGGCATTCTCCTCAGCAAGTGAGCAATTCGAGTTATTCAAGCAATTCGAATTAATTCGAATTGGCCACAATAATTCGAATTAGCTTACTTAGGCACCTTGTGCAGTTTTCGCTCACAACCTCCAGTTCGAATTGTGAGTCAATTCGAATTAATTCGAATTGATCTCAGAATTCGAACTTGCTTTGTTTCTTTGTCTTTCAAGCCAATTCGAATTAATTCGAATTGGCCTGAATAACTCGCATCTCTCACAGAAACCATCAATTCGAATTAATTCGAATTGATGAAATAATTCGAACCTCTTTTCCAAATCCTTTTTATACCCCCCTTTCCCTCTCATTTCCCTCACTTTCACTTTTCACATCCCAAAACCCCCCCGTGTTCTCTCTCGCGAAACTGTCTTCTCTCGCGAAACCAGTCTCATCTTCTCGACCTTTCCTCCGTTCAAACTGCTTGGAAATGGCTTCTTCGTCGTCTAATCCAAGTGGGAGTCGGGGGTAAGTGGTTCTTTATCATTTTCGCACTATGTTTTCGTAGATTTCAGTTTTCGTCTTTTCATCTTCCTTGTGAAATCGGGGATGGGGAGGGGAATGTGCTCTGTTTTAGCGACGGGGATGGTCGGAAAGTGGTCGGAGATGACTGGGTATAGTCGGTTTTGGGGTAGAACCGCTTACGGCAGAACCTAGGTTTCTAGAGTTTTTTGTTGAAACTGCCATTTCTAGGGTTCGAAAGTTTCTGTGTTTTTAGGTTGTTCATTTTGAAAATAGGGGTTGCAAAACCCCCAAAAATCTGTTTTTGTTTGATTTTGTTTGCTTTTGTAGTGTTTACATGTTTTACTCTTGTTTTTTGTGATTCTGTGAAGATAGGGGTAACACAGTGTTTTTTATTATTAGTCACTATGTTGTTAGCTTTGACATATATTTGATAATGATGATTGATAATGCATGTTGATGTTAAGTGTTGCATTACAGTAGTATTCTTGGACCAATTGTGTTGCTTATTTGATGTTTGCATGTATTATATTATATGAGTATTTTTGTAATAAATGCTTTTGTCGGGTACATGTTGCCCACACTTTGCAAACTCAATTCTAGAAGTTGATGTTTGCACATCCGGGACACATGGTACAGACAAAACCATGCCAAAATTTTTCCAACACTTTTGGCAAGTCATTTATGTGTAAAAAGACAAAATGATAGAATGTTCTTTGCATTAAAAGTGTGTGATCTTTGTCACTTTGGAACAAGTGGGGAATATTTATGAGGAATGTTTTGTTCTATTCCTTAAAAACCCACTTTCCAAAACAAAATCCAAATGGGGGACCACTTACACCCCCAATTTTACTAAATAAACAAATCAACACTTTTTCATAAAAATCCAAAAATTGCCTTTTGTGCATGCATGCTTGTTTTTATTTTCATTTTTTTTGGTCCATTTATGCATACTGATGATTACATAATTCATCTTTTGCATTTGCCGTACATCATTAATCTCTTATCTCCCCTATCTCACATTATTTCAATCACTTTTTAAGTGATAAAAATCAAAATCCTTTCGTAGGCTCAATAACCTACGAAATATTCTCTTTTTTTTGGTCCTTCGACTACCCAAAAAACATCTTAGACTATTTATAGTCCAAGAAAATTTTCTAAGGATCCAAGATCCTTATATCTCTCTCGCTTTCCTCATTTTTGCTACAATAAGAGTTAGATTTAACAATCCAGCTCTATGTTTTTCTTTCTATAAGTTCGATTAGAAACCAATTAACTCACATTTAGAGCTTAGCTCAAAATGTGAGGATGTTGATTTTCAACTCGGATCCACTTATCAAAAATTTTTTAAAAATAGCTCCAACTCTTTTTCTCTCCAGGGATCAATTCATTATAGATTCCCTGATGGGTCTTCCAAAGACGACTTCAGATCATGCCTTCTTGGAAATTGAGAGGCTGAAGAAAGAGGCAGAGGAAAATAGGGTGGCCATAAGGAATGAGCATAACTTGAATATGGACCACCAGATTGAATGGAGGTTCGAAATGAAGGACCATTGGTGGAATGCGATTCCAGAGGAAGAAAGAAATGATAGAGCGACGGGCCTCGAAAGAGACTTTTGCCAACATGTATGGAACTTCTGGAACCAAGAGTTCGATGAGGCAAGGTACGATCAACGATTTGACGACCCGAGAGTTCACTATGAGCGGATGGTTTGGAGAATGAAACGACAGAAAGCTTATTGGAACAGAATGCTTGAGATTCACGTCGGGGATAGAAGAGCATCCGCCTTTGATCCAATCCTCATCCAACCACCCATTACAAGGGAAGTAAAAATGCATTATGCCCCCATGACGCCTTCACCACACTTAGTTGCGTAAACTGGTGTACTCTCCATGCCGGAGACCTTTCCATTTACGTACAAGAAGGAACTATTCGACAATGGGACCATTTGCGGACCGGAGGAGCAGCTATGGCTGACATTGCGTGCAAAAGAGCGTCATACTGAAATGACATTCAACTTCCGGGACTCTCTCCAGGCGGTACTGAACTACGAACAAGCCCACCACACTCCAATGCTGGATTCGATTATTGAGAAAACAAAAGCAGTCAGGAAACTGTGGGGGGAATACATGATTGCATGGGGAAAATGGGAAAAGGACATCAGGAAGTCTGTACTAAGACCGGGAGTAGTAATACCTCCGGGAAATGTGGAGATTATGCCAGTCTTCTTACCACAAAGGATTCCGGCAGTTGAGCCCCGAGAGACTACAATGAAGGGGATGCCCAATTTCGAGCTAATGAGAGCTGAATGCATCGCGATGATTCGAAACAGATCATGGGACAGAATGGGACACAAGAGGAAACAGATCTCAGTCATGGGCAAAAACAAGTGTTTGGAGTATCTTAACATTCCACCAGTCCGAGACCTAGGACATCTAAAGGAAAAAGAGGCAGACATCATGGACACCTTGTACACGGAGATGAAAAAGAAGTTCCTCGACTTGCTACGTGAAATAGATGCAGAGGGTCTAAGGCACTGTCAAAAACACCGACCTCGTTTGCAGTATAACACGGGATTCCAAGGTGTCCTAGGCAGATATTTCACACTAAAATGGACTGCGCAACTCACAGCCATGTCTGAGCCTGAATTCATACAAAAATTTCTGAAGATCAAAGGACCGGAATTTGGATTGAGTGTTGAGGATGAAGAACAGATCATTGACGATTATGTTGATCCGACCTCCGAGCAATCTGAGCCTGCCGAATCTGAACCCTCTCAGACTGAATCCGAACCAGAGCCACCCAAGAAGAAGAGAAAACTGATAAGGTTGGCAGATAAAGAAAAGTCTGAAAAGTCTGCTGAGCCTCAGATCAAAATCCAAGAACCTCCGAGTCAGCCAAGGATCATTCCCCCTGTGCCCAAATTTCATGATGAACCTTCCAAGCCGAAGGACAAAGGCAAGAAGCAAGCCATTGAGTTATCCAAGAAAGAACAACAGCGCAAGGCCCAAGTGCAAGCCGATGCAGAAGCAGCAAAGATAGCTCAAGAGGAAGCTGAGATGGATAGGATTGAGGCACAGAGGAAAGCCGAGTACGAGGCCCGACAAGCTGAAAGAGCAAGAAGGGAGAAGGAGGAGGCTGAGATCGAAATGGCAAAAGAGACGGAGGAGTGGAAGCAGAAAATAGAAGCTGCAAGGGCCGAGAAAAATCGACTTTAGAAAGAACAAATGGCCAAGGCAGCTGAGGAGGAAGCCAAGAAAGCAGAAGAAGATGCCAGGAAGGCAGAAATGGAGGAAACTATTAGAAAAGCCCGAGAGGAATAGGAGAATAGAAAAGCTGCTGAAAAATTGCAGGCTGGGCTAGAGAAGAAGAAGAAAGCTGACACTGAAATACAGGTTGAGGTCGGGGACGATGATTGTCAGATAAGCCGCGAAACCGACATTATTCCTGTCAAGGTGAAAGCTGAGCCAGCCGAATGGGCCAAGGACAAGCAAGAAAAAGTGAAGGAATTCACTGCTCGCAAAAATGACACAAGGGCGGATGTCGAGAAAGAAATGGAGGGAATGAAGCCTACAGAGGAAATAGAGGAAATGGTGCACGAGAGCAATGAAAGACTTGAAGAGTCAAAGAAGAAGTTAGCCGATCTTGCAAGTGATTTGAATGAAATAACGGCACAAACTCTGGCAGCAGCCACTACTCAACCGCAACCCACAGTGCAAGAAACAGCGAGAACTGAAAGCAGTAGTGGTGACAAGCGAACGGACTTGGAAACCATAGAAAACTATTTTAGGGACAAGTCGTTTCAGCAAATACTCCAATACGATCTCAATATTCCTGTGGAACAAGGAGATGATATGGGGGAGGAATTCTAAGATTTGACCATCAGGAGGGAAGTCGAGGCATCACAAAAGGAATATCAACATGTAGATGATCCTTATCTTCACGAGGATTTCCTAGACTCCGTATTCCCCGAAGATCCTTGTAATTTGCACGAGCAGGGAGCAACTCAACGAGGTGAAGAAGCTGAGTTGGGACAAACTGAGGAAGAACCACAACCAAGTACACAGGTTGAATCAGAACAGCACGAGCAAACTGAACAGAGGGAACAACCAAGGGAGAATTCTGACTCTGATGGAGAACAAGCAGGAACTGAAGGAACCCAAGAATCAACCGGATCAGTGCGATCGGCGGATTATTGGGCCAACTCAACTTCAAGGGGCAGACTGGGTGTATCCACTAAGAAGTTCAGAAAATTCCGCATCAGGGATGATGCTGATATAATGAGGAGGTTCAACGGGAATGAGCAGAATGCTGGACGATACATGGCACTGGCTGGAGTATTCGTCCCTGATAAAGGATTCAGTCCAGAACTGATAGATCATCCAATGCTACTCAGGCTAAAAGAAAACCACGGATGGACTGAGTTCCTTAAGCATCACGCTGAACCCGGGATAGCAGAATTGGTTCGGGAATTCTACTGCAACATCAATGCCACACGAAAGACAAGTTGGGTGCGAGGAGTTGACGTAAACATCTCTGGAGAATACTTGAACAACTTCCTTGGCACACCCAACTGGAGGTCAGAAATTCCGACATCTGAGCATTTTGAGAAGGGAGCAAGCAGGGCAGCTGACAGGCAATATCACGACAACATCACTAGATCCCTTACTGCTGAGAGCTACACTGGTGAAATCCCCTTCAAAGCAAAGCACCTAAAGCTGGAATTTCAACCCTCCTATGACTTCTACATGTCGAAGATTAGGCCAAACCCTCATGCACATGAAACATCTGGTCGAATGTTGAAGGGTTTTGCCAAGATTTGGCATGGACTGAAGATCAACGTGGGGGAGCAGATTTTCCATGTCATGACTACAAAAGTCACAGGCACCAGAGCTGCTGCTTTATGCTATCCCAACCTCATCAGGAGAATTTGTGAGGCCCAAGGAGTAGATCTAACAGTTTTTGCAGAGAGTGATCTTATTGATATGAGCCGGCCAATCCCAGTCCCAAAGACAAGGATAACTAAACCAGTTACATACATTATGCCGGAAGAATCAGATGCTCAATCCAGATACACTCCTAGGACACCAACAGCCGGACGCAAAGGACACAAGAAGAAGGACCGTACTGAAGCGGTACCTTCAACAGAAGAAGCTGCAGTCACGCCAACAGAACCTGCTCCCACTCCCACTCATCCTGGAACTGATGTTTCCACTCCAAGCTTATCACGAAGACATCCAGTCCGACCCTCTCGCAGAAGCCCGACTGTGTCTCAGTATCCAGCTGATTCTCAAACTCTAGAAGCAGTGAGCAGAATGGGAGATTCAATGATGCAGAGTGTCAGATCTTTGGCCGATGTCATTGTTTCGACTCACGAGAAACAAATGCAGAAAGAGGAAGAGTTTAGGCTGAGAATGCTTGAGAGAGAAGAGGAGTTCAGAAAGGAATCAGCAAGGCAGCATCAAGAAAGGACTGAGAATGAGGAAAAGAATAGAAAAATGTTCGAAGCAGTGTTCGCCAGTCAAGCCAGAATGTTCGACAATCAAGCCGAAATGATGAAGACCATCCTCAGCAAGTTCCCATCACCTCCAGGAGATGCCACCGGATCCTCCACACAGCCCACAGAGAAGAAAGACTAAGCTAAGTGATCACATTCATGCGAGCTCCATTGTAAACATCATGCATTAGATTTTCCATTCATTCAGTGCACTTTCAATCCTCACCATGGAAATCTATTGTAACTGATGTACATTTACTGCTTTCCACAAGAGAATTTCGTCTTGAGTTCTCTATTATTTGAAAAAGATGTGTGGCAGTCCAAGATGAATAAGTGACTGTCACGCCAAAAACAAGCTGTGACATGCTTGCATGTTCACAGTGTCTTTTTACTGCTTTCAATTAAACAAACCGACATAAAACAAGCATAAATCTGTACCTAAATTCACATGTTGAATTTAGGCTAATGATGAAATCTTCAGACTATTACATTGGGATAAAACAATTAAAAATATGCATGATATAAATTCTCGAAGTTTTGAGCTATAAAAATCCAATGATATGATCACTTGAAAGACTGACAAACTTTCATGTTGAGAATTTGATTGAATAAGTTGCAAGAAATTTTTCAAAAGCTAAATCTGAGAATAAGTGTATGACATGATCAAACCGTACTTTGTGAGATCTGAGCCATGAGTCACTTTTACTCATTCTATTCCTTGTTGTGTGAAAATCAATTCGATTAAAGGACACTAGAACTTGCGATCGTGACCGATTCAAGACCATGCCATATTCCCGAAATCGAGCAAATGATCGAGGCACTTAGAAAACCCAAAATTTTGGCTTTCGTTTGAATTCCAAACCCAAAAATATTTTCCCTTTAGGATTAACCAACTTGAGCCTTTAAGCCCAATTTTTCTTTGAAACCACTATATTATTCTCAGCCTTACAAAAAGACCAAGAAAATCAAACCCAAGTGTACATGAGCCATCCCATCAAGGCATTGTAATTTTTGATCATCAAAAATGTCAATCGGTATGCTATAAACCGATTCAAAAAAAAAAAAGTTGAGATCTATTCAACAAGAATAAATTGCAAATGACAAAGCAAATTAGACAAAGTCTAATGTCATGCAATAGAAAAGGAAAGAAAAACAAAAGAAAGAAAGAAATAACGATGATCATAAATTCTAAAAAATGCCAAGTTATGGTGGAATGGTGTCGTGTCACTTTTTAGCCCAATCTTTTTCCTTTCCTACCAAATGTTACAACCGTATGCCCCGTTATAACCTTGAATAAGACCTCGGGATCTCGATTTGTGGAAATGAGCCGGTGGCGAGTTGGTCCAGTTGCAAGCTTATGGGAGAATTTAATTGAATTTGATTTTGAGCGTTGATGATAAAAGCCAATTTTGAGAGTGAGTGAACTTTCCGATTCTACTATATGTGAGGTTCTGTTTTGATTAATCAATGATCATGTCATGCCTGAATTCAAGGAGTAAGCCAATGGATCTTTCTAAACACTTATTCAAGAAGAATTAATAATAATGATTGGTTTGTGTGTTCACTCAAGTGAGAAGTATCATTCCATTAAACACTGCAACTAAGAGAATTTAATACTTGTAATTTTGATTGTCTTATCCCAATATAAAAAGAATGAAATTTCTGAGGCCACGCAAATGGATTGAATATGCAGAGTCCAAGCTCCTAGGAGCACTGACTCTGAATGCTCGGGGACGATCAGTATTAAATGTGAGGATGTTGATAATGGCCAAAACTGACCATTATTTCCAATCCATTTCCGTGTCTGAGACGGACATCTTGATCGTGGTTCCATCTTATTTTAATAAGAAAGCAGTTGAATTTAACAGATTAATGCTAGTTTGTAAAAACATCGAGCCGGTAATAAAAAGACACAAAATATGCAATTTTAAATTGTATTTGTGTTAGAAAAATCCAAAAACATGAAAAAAAGGAAAAAGAAAAGAAAAACGAAGAAAGATGGGAAAAAGATCAAAAAAATCCCACAACTGAAATTTGGTCAAGTGTTGAAGCACAATTCGAATTATGCAATTCGAATTAATTCGAATTGCACACAATTCGAATTGCTGAAGAGAACAAGAAATGGTTAAGTGTTGAAAAGGGATGCAGAAGAGCTAATTCGAATTGGCTTGAATAATTCGAATTAGGGAATGAAGAGAAGAAACCTAAAGGGCAAGAAGAAGATTGCAATTCGAATTGTCCAATTCGAATTAATTCGAATTGGCACAAACAATTCGAATTGCCAACAGATGAAAAGAAGCCAAGAAACCCTCATCCAATTCGAGAAAAGACCAATTCGAATTCTTCGCAACAATTCGAATTGACAACTGAAGGCCACATTTCCAGCTCAAGGAAGAAATCTCACAATTCGAATTAATTCGAATTGGATGAGATAATTCGAACTTCACTCAAAAATTCATCAAAAGCTATGGAGCATGAGCACAACATTGGTGGGCCTAGGGTTTCAAATTTTGTCTATAAAAGCAGACCTTCCACAACAGAGCAAGGGGATCAAGAATTTAACCAAAAAGCAGCTGGGACAAAAAGAACAGCAGGAGGTTCCACACCCCTTAAGGGTTAGGTAGGTAGTTTAGTTTAGTTTAGTTTATTTTCCTTGCAAGTAGTATAATTTTTACATGCTTTGATCTTAGTATAGTGTAGAAGCAGTTTGTGTAACCCTTAGAGTAGCCATTTCCAGAATTTTTACATGCTTTCTAGTTAGAATAAACCCTACCTTCAAGTTAATGATGGTGTTGGGTTCTTTATTTTGCTTTCAAAGTGTCAATACAAGAAAAATTTCCAGAACTGGTGTTATTCATGTGTTTTGGCACTCTTTAATGCTTTCTTTAGAAATAAATGCTTAGCATGTTTGTTTGTTTCAACTAGGTTACATTTATTATGTCCTAGTTGATATTCAAACTTAATAAATGCATGTTTGGTGGGTTTTTGGCTTGATTTTGTGCCTTAGAGCTTCAAATAAGTGTTCTTAGGTTCTGGATGTTTTTTAGGTTTGTTCGAATTTACCTTTATGCCTTATTTTCCTGCCTTGATTTTTATTTTATGCTGCATTAGATAACTTGAGTGTTCTTAGTTTATTCATGTAGTTCTTAGATAACTAGATGTTTTAGGTTCTTTGATCTTTGAATCCTCTGTTTGTAGAAATAGGGTTTGAATCTCGCCAATACCCACTGGATATGTGTTTGTTTATTTCTTGAAAACCTCACTAGGGTGGCTGTGAAGTGACATTGATGTGAGATGAGAGATTTGGTAAATCTAAACCCATCATTAACCGCACAGTGTACACCTAACCCATACTTGTGAGAACAAAAATTGTTATTGTTCGAAAATGTGTAATTCGAATTGAGGCAATTCGAATTATCTCGAATTGCCTAAGAAATTCGAATTGCACAACCAAAAATTTCCTTCATGTGGTTTTCAACCAATTCGAATTCTCCAATTCGAATTAATTCGAATTGGTTCAACAATTCGAATTGGCAAGGAAAACCACATTGTATTGCATACCACCCATTCATGCCTTAGTTTATTTTCCATCTCTAACCAATTCGAATTGTGCAATTCGAATTAATTCAAATTACTGAACAATTCGAATTCACCTTCCTCTCGAGGTAAATGCCTTAGTCAATTTGAGCAAGAAAAGGACTTCGCCAATTCGAGTTGTCCAATTCGAATTGATTCGAATTGGTCAATAATTCGAATTAGATGATGTTCCAATTTCTAGCAATGATCAATTGGGTAAAGTAATACTTCATCCTTCATGCATTCTCAATTCGAATTACCCCAATAATTTGAATTGAACTATCCTTTTATTTTGAAAATTCCAAAAAAATATTTTTCTTCCATGATTTGTGTAAGTTGCAGCCCGGAAAACCCCAACTATCTCTGGCACTTTTTTTTAGCCGATTTCTTCTCATCTCAGGCTAATTCACCTTTGTGTATCACATTCTGTCTAGCCCCACCATATATTTTGGGGTACTTTATTTTCCTTTTCCATATACTTGTATGCATGATACTATTATGTAGATGTTCTGGTCTTATTGCTATTTTGGGGATCCTTCCCCTTGGACACAGAAGTCTTGATTTAAATCAGATGCTGCATAATAAATTTCCAACAAAAATTCCTTTATAAAATCCGGATCTGAGTAAGGGATAAATTCAACAGTTATGACTAATTCATATTCCACTGGGGGTTGATTTTGAGAGCTCAGAAGCAGAGTCAGCGATTAGGTCTCATCTAGACTGAAAGGATCTGTGTTTTAATTGAGAGTTTAGTACCTGTCTAGGGAATGATTTTCAAATATTTAATTGCTCTCGAAATTGCTGTGTGTTGGAAATCTGATATTAGATATCGCATTAAGTCAATATCCACTTGGGTGTAGATGAGATGTGATAAATAATACTAGAGGAACAACATATAGGCCTTGGTGAATTTATAAGGTAAGGTCGAGTATTCCTTCGACTACTATCTTCTTCTGCCAAAGTCTAGAATTGAGTCTTGAGTGAGTACATCCGGAATAGGTTCATTTATGGATCTATTTCATTTAGTTTGTATCTCATAACTACCCAGATGTTGTAAGCCCTGTGGCTTATTGATATCTCGGGGGTTCTTGATCTGCATCTGGTCACCAAGACCAGGGGCTCTTTTATACTAACGGAAAGAGACGTTTTTAACGATTCCGCGTGATAGATTTAAATGCTTTCTTTACAGCTTTCTTTACTGCTTTCCTTTTAAATGCTTTCATAGAGGTCACTCGGAAGAATTAGGGGCTGTCCATCTGTTAAAAGGTTTGAGAGTTATGGAATGGTTTGGGGCTTTATTTGAAACTTTGGATGTGACATGGGGGATTGATAGCAGTACTTGGCATGTCAACTAATGATTTGACAGGTGTTGCTCGTCCACCGTAAATGATTAACATACTTTTGCAAGGCATTGCAAAGGGAGTTAAGAGTTTATGGTATCTTAGAAATTGCTGTCTTAAGAGCATGTAAACTCTTACTGTAAGTACCTGTCTGTTAAAGGGAACATGGTATAGAGAGCATGAGAGTTAGCTAACTGGAGGATTATCCCAAGCTAAGATCTGTGTATAAAAAAATGGAAGTTTAATTGTGTTTCATCTGAATCTTGTCCAATCTTTATTATTCCTCCCTGTCCCTTCTGTCATATTTAACCTGCTTTCTAGATAGTGTAGCATAAGTTTAAATTGCTTTCGTAGTATAGATTTAATTGCTTTCCTCGATCTAGTTTACCATGCTTTGTAGAATAATTTCTACTGCTTTCATGATCTGGTTTAATTTATGTCAAGTAGTTGTTAGAAACCCTTGCAAAACTTGAAACGAGTAACCGAGTGGAAAATCTTAGTAAACGACGTGGGTCCTGCTTCCATCGCACATCCTCCAGTGAACGATCCGGTACTTACTATAAATTACTGCAATTTTTGACCCGTGCGCTTTCGGGAGCACAGTTTCGTGACACGAGTAAATAAAAACAACATTTCGAGAAAATACTCATGTAGTGGGAAGAAGTTCAAAAGTTTCATGGCGCTATTGCCGGGGATCATAACTTGGGAGCGCCATGAAATGGGAAATTGTATTTAGACGATTCTTCACTCCCCGGCAGCGTAATGAAACTCGTCAAAAGTTTCATGACGCCGTTGCCGGGGAGGATGCAGCGCAGTTGCAATAAACATTACTCTATTAAGTATACTGGTATCTGGTAAGGATGAATCGTTTATGCCGCGCAGGTATCTTCTTGACATGAAATTAAGAGAAGCATTATGGTGCAGATACCTAGGACTTTCAGGGTGACAGACTGAAGGTCCATCCCGGTTGCACCATGATACTTGTCAAAAGTTTCATGACTGGAAGGACCACAGCGCTATTTGAACCCCACGGGAGTAATAAAAAGGGAAATCTTAATATATCCTTAAACCCCTTCCCTACATCATAACTCTTATCATTTAATAAATCCACATCAGAAAATTACTCGTGTTGGCGAAGCTCGTCAAAAGTTTCACCCATTCATACACACAATGAAAGGTAAAATAAACAAGGTTAGGAAAATATTTTTGGTATTGTGTGAGTGTTAATCACACAATAATTAGACACTAATGGGTTGAGATGTGTAATAGATAAAATCGGGTGTGATGGGCCTAAGCCCAATACATCCATGCAACTTACACAACTCTTGTAATAAAATATTTTTGGAGTTTTAAAAATAGAAGGAAGAAAGCAATTCGGTCTATTGGGCAAAATGCAAAAGAGACCGAATTGAGGATGCATGAGGTATGAAGTAACACCATATCCAATTAATCCTTGTAAAGTCATGAAGCATCCTCTAATTCGAATTGTCAAGCAAATCGGTCTAAACCGAATTGGACAATTCGAATTGATGAAGTCATTCCTTCACTCAAATTTGGCTAAGGCATTTACCCCAAAAGGGGGTAATTCGAACTGCCAATTGAATTCGGTCTAGACCGAATTTGGACAATTCGAATTGGTAAGACAGAGAAAATAAACTAAGGCATGAGGGGATGGCGTGGATACAATGTGGTCTCCAAAGTCAATTCGGTCTATATGGGCAATTCGGTCTAAACCGAATTGCATAGACGAATTGCATGGAAATCACATGAAGACAACACTTTTGCTATGCAATTCGGTCTTATGGGCAATGCGGTATAGACCGAATTGCCTAGATCGAATTGCATATGAATTTTTAGATAAAGCATTCAACAAATATTTTTTGCCATGCAATTCCATTCTCATGGGCAATTCGGTTGCCTCAACTTGAATTGCATGTCTTTTCTCTCATAAGTGCAGGTTCAGTTTACATTGTGTGGTTCATGATGGATAAGATTTACCAAATCCTTCATTTCACATCAATGTCACCTCACAACCACACTAATGAGTGTTTTTAAGGAAAATAGACCTAGGTTACGCGGCTAGCAGGCATTGGCATGAAACAAACCTTAAAACTACAAACAAGCAATCGAAGATCAAGAACTTAAACATCTATTGAACAAATAAGAACACATGCTTAAAAATAAGAACACCTACATTATCTAAGGCAACAGTAAGCTAATGAAAGAGACTAAAACAACAACTGAATAACATGAAAATAAATTCTAAAAAACCTAAGATTGTCTAAAACCTAAGAGCACTTATTTGAATCTCTAAGGTGTAAAATCAAGCCAAAAACCCACTAGCATACATTTATTGAGAATGTAAGTCAACTAGGACATAATAAATGCAACCTAGTTGTAACAAACAAACATTATACTATTTATTGCTAAGGAAAGCATTAAATAAATGCCAAACACTTGAAATGAAAACTCATTTCTGGATTCTTTCTTGTATTGGCACTTGAAAGCAGTAAATAACCCTAAAACCATTCATTGGCTTGAAGGTAGGGTTCATTCTAACTACAAAGCATTTAAAGTTTATGGAAATGGCTACACTAAGGGTGGTAACAAGCTTCTATGAAAAATAAACTAAGCTCGAAAGCAATAAAACTACATTACAAGCATGAAAATAAACTAACTAAACTACACTACCTACCTAACCCTTAAGGGGTGAAGAACCTTCTGCTCCTCCTTTTTGTCTCCCAGCAAACTGTCCAAGTGTGTAAGGATGGATTCTGATTTTGTTGAGGAATGTCAGCTTTTATACTTCTTCTCGAAACCCTAGGTCCATCATGCATTTCTCACGTGCTTCACAGCTGCAATTTTGAATGTGATTCGGTCTCCTCATGTAATTCGGTTTAGATCGAATTGATGCAATTCGAATTGCATGAGGTCTTCCTTCTTGATCTTGAGCTGGAATGTGGTACTCATCCATCAATTCGGTCTATGGGTAGACCGAATTGGCCTTGTCGAATTGAAGATGGCTCCTGCTTGGCTTCTTTGCTTTAAGGCAATTCGATCTATGCAATCAATTCGGCCTAGACCGAATTGCATAGATCGAACTCCTTCTTTTCTGTTTTGCTCAAAGTCTTCCTTCTATGGTGCAATTCGGTCTAGGGGTCAATTCGGTTTATACCGAATTGCCACAGACCGAATTGGTTGCTCTTCTCTTCTTCAACACTTCTCTTTTTCTTCTTTTCTTCAGCAATTCGGTCTAATGAGCAATTCGGTTTAGGTCGAATTGCTTATAGACCGAATTGGTCTTCAACACTTAACCGAAATTTCAGATTGTGGGATTTTCATTCTTTTTCCCATCTTTTTTATTTTTGGTGGGCCATCTTATTATTTTGCCCATCTTTTTCATTCCTTTTTCTTGTCTTTTTCCTTTTTTCATATTTTTGGATTTTTCTAACACAAATGCAATTAAAATTGCATATTTTGTGTCTTTCATTACCAGCTCATTATTTTTACAAACTTGCATCAATCTGTCGAATTCAACTGCTTTCTTATTGAAATAAGATGGGATTTCGATCAAAATGTCCGTCTCAGATACGGAAATGGATTGGAAATAATGGACAATTCTGACCATTATCATGTACTCTCCGTTTTCATCCAGCCCTGGTTCAGCCGAAAGAAAGGGACGTGCTTCTAGCCTTCCCATTTAATTTCTCAATCCTCTTTCTGATTACCGTTCCCCACCCCCTTTTCATATTAATATGAATTTATCGATTGGCTTTTGGAATGTGCAGGGAGCAGGTTCTAGAGAGTTTAGTAGAGAATTCAGAGACATTACCTCTTGCAAGAGAATGGACTGTGTTGCACTTTTGGAGCCCAGAATTAGTGGTAACCGCGCAGACAGCTTCATTTCTCATAGCAGGTTCAACAAGTCATTTCGAGTGGAATCTATTGGGTTCTCCGGTGGTTTATGGCTCCTTTGGAAGGATCATGTTCATATAGAAATTCTTGAATTTCATTCCCAATTCATTGATACCAAGATTTCAGTGGATAATTCATCTGTCTACTTGACCATTGTGTATGCCGCCCCCAATAAATATAGACGTTCATGGCTTTGGCCGGAGCTTGCTCGCATTCATCAATCTAGAACTGACTCTTGGATTCTTGGAGGCGATT